>JBBGZY010000120.1:3600000-4035674 GCA_037952925.1 Lithobates clamitans
ATTGCTGTATAAATGACAATGGTCCCAAAAATGTGTCAAAAATGTCCGATGTGTCCGCCATAATGTTGCAGTCCCGATAAAAATCGCTGATCGCCTCCATTACTAGTAAAAAAAAAAAATTATAAATAAAAATGCCATAAAACTATCCCCTATTTTGTAAAAGCTATAACTTTTGTGCAAGCCAATCAATAAACGCTTATTGCGATTTTCGGAACCTGAAATGCCTGAATTTTTTTAACCAAAAATATGTAGAAGAATACGTATCGGCCTAAACTAAGGAAAAAAAAATGTTTTTTATATATTTTTGGGGGATATTTATTATAGCAAAAAGTAAAAAATAATTCAATTTTTTTTCAAAATTGCCGCTCTTATTTTGTTTATAGCGCAAAAAATAAAAATCGCAGAGGTGATCAAATACCACCAAAAGAAAGCTCTATTTGTGGGAAAAAAGGACATCAATTTTGTTTTTCGGAGCCACGTCGCACAACTGTGCAATGGTCAGTTAAAGCGACGCAGTGCCGAATCGCAAAAAGTGCTTTTGTCAGCAAGGGGGTAAATCCTTCCGGGGCTGAAGTGGTTAAGGAAAATAATGAATTTAATCCATTTTGGAATAAGGGTGTAACATAACAACATGTGGGAAAGGTGAAGCGCTGTGAATACTTTCTGGATGCACTGTAGATGCCTGTAAATGGTTTACTTAATAAAATTAGCTGGCACAACAATTACCACAAATCTCACAGTCATTCACAGAGTTCACCAGGCTCTCTGTAATATACAGGTAGACAAATACTAAATTTATACCATATACCACCAGGCTTCAGTTTTATTCATAGGTACAGCCAGGGGTGTTGCTAGGTCTACAAAAGATCTGGGGCTAAAGCCCATAGCAGAGTAGTAAAGAAAGTCATACGCTTGGGCGGGCATACACATGTATATACAGTAATATACGTGTGTGTGTGTGTATATCCCCAGAGAGCCCCCCACTTACATCAGGGTCCCCAGAGAGCCCCCCCCTTACATCAGGGTCCCTAGAGAGCCTCCTCCTTACATTAGAGTCCCCAGAGAGCCTCCCCCTTACATTAGGGTCCCCAGAGAGCCCCCCTTACATCAGGGTGCCCAGAGAGCCCCCCTTACATCATGGTCCCCAGAGAGCCCCCCCTTACATCAGGGTCACCAGAGAGCCTCCCCTTACATTAGGGTCCCCAGAGATCCCCCCCTTACATCAGGGTCCCCAGAGAGCCCCCCCTTACATCCGGATCCCCAGAGAGCTCCCCTTACAGCAGGGTCCCCAGAGAGCCTCCCCCTTACATCAGGGTCCCCAGAGAGCCCTCCCTTACATCAGGGTCCCCAGAGAGCCCCCCTTACATCAGGGTCCCCAGAGAGCCCCCCTTACATCAGGGTCCCCAGAGAGCCTCCTCCGTACATCAGCGTCCCCAGAGAGCCTCCCCCTTACATTAGGGTCCCCAGAGAGCCTCCCCCTTAAAATCAGGGTCCCGTAAGAGCCTCCCCCTTATAATCAGGGTCCCCAGAGAGCCTCCCCCTTATAATCAGGGTCCCCAGAGATCCTCCCCCTTGCATCAGGGTCCCCAGAGAGCCCCCTCCCACTTACATCAGGGTCCCCAGAGAACCTCCCCTCCCCTTGGGGACCCCTGCAGAGACTCGGGTCTATGGCCCCAGATTCGGGGCTATAGCCCCAAAAGCCACCCCCTAGCGACGCCACTGGGTACAGCTCATCCATAGCTTTACATCTGTGCATCTCAGAAGGCTTAGTCCAAACCTTGACTCTGACCTATCCATAGCTTTACATCTGTACACCTCAAAAATAAAGGGGTTGTAAAGGTATTTTTTTTTTTTTTAAATAACAAACATGTTATACTTACCTTCACTGTGCAGCTCGTTCTGCACAGAGTGGCCCCGAACCTGGTCTTCTGGGGTCCCTCGGCGGCTGTTTCAGCTCCTCCCCGCAAGCATTTACCACCTTAATGCGAGCTCCCTCGCATGGTGGTGAGTGCTTGCGGGCACGCTTCCGTGATACAGCCGGCGGCTATAGCCGCTCGCTGTATCACTCGGCCCCGCCCCCCGGCGCGCCGCGTCATCGGATGTGATTGACAGCAGCGCGAGCCAATGGCTGCGCTGCTTTCAATCCATCCACTGCAGCCACTCAGCGACCAGGCTGAGCTGCAATGAAGATGACGAGGACGAGCAGCGAAGATTCGAGGCGTCAGGTAAGTAAAACGGGGGGCCTGGGGGCGGCGGTACTTTCAAAAGTTTTTTCACCTTAATGCATAGAATGCATTAAGGTGAAAAAATTTTTACCTTTACAACCCCTTTAAGTCCAATCCTCAGTTACAGTTTACCCTCAGCTTTCCTTGTGTACATCTCAAGAGACTTTCACTTCAGCCACACCTCCTGCACATTTCAGAAGATTTTACACCATTCCTTGGTTCAAGCTTACTCAAAATGTTCTAATTTTCTACTTTCCAATTAGCCAATTGCAGTTGATCTACAACTGAATCAGTTTTGCATCATCTTGCTGCTCTCCCTTTTAACTGACATACCAGAGAGGTTGGCATCTCTGCAAGAGCTGACATACCAGAGAGGTTGGCATCTCTGCAAGAGCTGGCCCAATGGCTCATTGAACTTTGTTGCAGCTTCCAGCTTGTGTCAGACAAATTGCCCTATTACACACTACAGTGCTTATAGCACACTTTCCAAGGCCTCAGAAAGCCACACTATCTTGCTACAGTCACATCAAAGAGTTATATAGGTGCAATGGAGCATTTATGACTGTTTAGTTTGAGCATTTACTATGGGAAGCCCTCTCGCATACTGAAAGAACAAATGATCTTAAAATGACATATAAATCCATTCTATTTACTTGCTTTTTATTTATGGACAGTGTAACAGAAGAGTGGAGTGGAAACACGCACAGATGTGTGGGAATGTTAAAATCTCCAAGCTGATCAGGAACCAAGCCAAGCAACATGGCAGGTGGACCTTTCTGTTGGAGTCTGTTTGAGTCTTATGCTGGCCATACACTATACAGAAAATCGGCCGAACCCCTTTTCGAAAAACGAACGTTCGACCGTGACCGCAAACGATCGTGCCATTATATAATGACCGATAATCTGTTCAGTGGACATGAATAAATAATTTTGTGTTCGTTTTTTTACATATACCTAGTGCAGGCAGTTCGGACGGGAAACACATTAACCTTGCAATTTATCGTACGTTCGGCAGAAATTTTCCAAACATGCCGTTCGTTTTTTTTCCACAAAAACGTCACAAACGATTATCGATTTGTACCCACTAACTTGCCGAAAAACGAACGAAGTGTCCATACGAACGATTTTTCGGCCGATTTTTCGTATAGTGTATGGCCAGCATAAGATATAAGATGTCAGCTTCTGAAATATCAACCCAAATATATAAATGTTCAGGCTAGTTTGCCCTTGAAGTCTGATAATGAGAAACAATCAAACTTGTAAATGATCTTATTCGATCACCTCTTATCATTATATTTAGAACAGTAATTGGGAGCCCCTGGTTATCCATTTACTTCTGCCTTATCAGCAAAATTATAAAAATAGCTTTGGATAAAAATTTCCAACCTGCCTACTTGCTAGCAAAACTGGATGCAAACATCTGAGCTCTATTTGTATGATCATTTGCTTTTCATGCACTAAGATTATCCTATGACATTCCTAATAATACTTGTCATAAACTCCACCTGTATGTAGCACCCTCCTACATAAGTGCTAGGAAGTGTATATAGTTTTTGGCTTTTCTGCTTAACAGAGAAGTAGACAGACAAATCTATGTGCTGTCTGCTTAACAGAGAGCAGTGACTGATGAGTGAGGTCTGCTCAGTGTGCTTTTTTTAAACTGATCCAATAGCAAGAAGGCATATTGGACAGTGGGAGTAAACCTAGCAGATGAGAGCATGAATGCAGATACAGACCTGGTCAATTAGAAGAGGATGTGCCCCATGGAATGCTGGATGCCTGTATTTAAGTCTGAGGAGCACATGGGCTCAGGGTTCCAGTCCAGCCCACCTCTGAGGAGAGAGGTTTAGGTGGGGAGGAGGCGGCTGCCTCCTCCCCACCGTGGAAGGCCATGTGGCCCCAGATTGCAGAGGGCCTGAAGCCTGTAAGCTACAACCCAGGGTTCCTGTGCAAGCTGACTGAGGGAGAAAGTCTATGGATCTGGTTGTGTGTCACTGGTATAGGGAGTCGCTTGGAAGTTGGAAGGAGGCTACCAGCTGTCCCTGGACATTTTGTGAGCGCAGACCCTGAAGAGATCCTTGAGACTGTGCGTGTTGCTGAAATCTCCCTCCGGTCCTAGATGTCAGCATACTGGGTGTGTGAGCTAAAGGAGACACTGGTAGTGTCTTGAAGACTTGAGTCTAATGACAAAGCCCACTGAGTCTTTTCTGCTACAGAGGGACTTATTCTTCTGCTTCCACAGTATTTTAGAGAGAGTTGTCTTCACCTGTGAATAGTTCATTTGGAGTATCCTACTAATTCCCTTTCTCCTATCCAAGTTCTCCAAATAAAACATAAAAACAAATCCCCTAGACTGGTCATTGGAGACAACGAGCGGAAGAGTGTGTTCACCTGGCTGTGTGAAATACCGTGTAACTGGCTGAAGGATAATTATAATCAGTGGGAAGCCTAGGGACAAGTATTCCAGCAGTTCCCATGGGAGCAGTGCTACATATATGTATTAGTTTGGGCTTTAGTGGTCATCCTTGTCAAAGTAAAATTTTTTGGTGGATGTGCCCCTTATCCCCTTGCTATCACTTTTCTTCCAATCTACCCATCCCAGCTAATATTAGACATGTGCGATTCGTTGCATTATGAAACGCAATTCAGAAAAAAAATTTCATTATTCTGGGATTAGGATGTGTCCAAATCTCTGAATCACAATAGTAACAAATTAAGACGAATTAGAAGTAAATTATAACAAGACAACAAATGCATTTGTATTCCTTCGGATGACATGATGCAATAGTTTGGACCTTTTGGTAATGTTTGATGCATCCAAAATAACATAAGGACATACAGCTTGGTGGGCAGCATGGTGTGGTAATGCAGCAGACTGGCAGAATACCTCTGTTCAATGGACTCACTGCATGGAACTACTACACTCTTACTGGCCACTCACTAATGCTTGATTCCCTAATTTTGGCTTATGTTTCTTTTGGGGATATTGGTACCATCTACCTTTTTGTGATCCATGATTATCTACAAGCTGTGTATTTCTGCCTTACAGCTTTAAACTCTGCACTCCCTTGCTGCCCATGGCAGTGTTCCACCATATGGTGGCTGACTCTGATACCCGTGTGCCCGCCCCCAGACTTTGCTAATGAGCGTCCTGTGATCCGCCTTAGCGATTGCTGCACTACTATTATATTGGGACCTGAGGAAGCCTTGAACCGGCGCAATGTTGCCCTGGCTACCAGAAACATACAGACTTTTACATGCACAACTACTATCTTGCTGTACAGTATATACAATATATTAACTATTTTTGGTATTTATAGTAGGGCATATGGTTTTGATTCTGTCAACACCTGGATCCTGCAGAGGCAGTTCATGATTCTGTTTTATCTATGTAAATTTGTGGGAGTGTTGAATTGCAAGTCTTGTTAACTTGCTGCACGTTTTCACTTGCAGAGCACTTGAAGTTCTAGGTGACACGTTCCAATTTGTAGCAAATTTGTATGGCAAGTCTCTAGCAAGAGTAAAGTTGCAGTGAGGAGTCTACAGCAAGAGCTCTGCAAGTCACACTGACCCTTGTGGTGGGAAGACTATTGCACAACATAACTGAAACAGAACTTGCAGCAGATTTGCAGAATGTTTGCAAATCTGCTGGAGTCTGCTGGAGTCATGCAATGTGGACAATGCTGCACTTGTGAAGCCTGGGAAGTCTATCAATAGCTTAGCAAGTCACTTTCAAAACTTGCAGCTAGGCATGAGCCCACGGTTCGAGTTGAGCGTAAGTTTGACTCGAACATCGGGTGTTCATTTGTTCTAAAACAAACCGAACATATGGGGCGTTTGCGGCAAATTTGAGTGCCGTGGAACGCCCTATAATGCACTGTGAGATCGCAGTGCATTGCTGTATGATGATTGGCAAAAGCGTGCACCTGACCTGCTTTGGCCAATTACAGCATGCTCTGCTGAGAGAAACCACTAACGCATTTCACACCGTTATAGCAGGTGCTATATTCATAGCTAAGTTTTAAAATCATGACAAAGACATATATATATGCAAGCAAAGAAAAGCGTAAATTGGTGTAAGGCATGGTGCACGCTACTACAGGTGGCACAATGCTCTCAGTTGATATAAAGGTGAGTCAGCTGAAATTCTCTCTCACAAGGTTAACTATTCAGACAAAAATAAAGACAAACAAGCCAAACCCACAAAAGATATATAAAAAAAGACCAAATTTATGATGCATGCTTGACATACGGTAATTAGACCACCTAAACAGATGGAAAATATCCCACTCAAGAAAATCTTCTAAAAACAAAAAAAAATTGTTTAAAAAAAAATTTCCATAAAAATATGTGTTCATATATGTATATGTACTTTGATAAAAGTGCCTGTAGAGCTTCCCGGAATAAGCGCCTGTGCATGCCTAGCATTAGAATTCTCATGTAAACATATAAATATATAAGAAGAAAAATATATATAAATATTGCTCTTGCGCATGCACAGGTATGTAAACCCAAATTCTGTCCGAAAACCCAGCAGGCAGTCAGGATTCCCATCACACAGCACAGCATGAAAACACTGCTATTAATCCCATGACAAAAAGACCAGATAATTGTGTGCAGACCAAACTTTCAGCTGCAAACATGTTCATGGTTATGATTCAATCAATTAGGTACATATATGCAATATACCTCCTGCAGATATCACGATCACCTATCAAACACATATATGCAACATAAACTATAGAAAGAATGAAAATTTGCAAGGAAGCAGATAGATGTGATGTCAGGAAGAAACTGTCAAAGACATATGTATAGAAACATTCAATCTAATCTTTATCTGTCTGTTCCATCCAAAATTAATATGACAGGGTTGCTTAATAGACATTCTTTATAACCCTATGCTGACTGTTTAGATGTCTTTCAGTCGGATGTCATTGGCTGACAGCATGCTACTCTCCAACATACGGCTATTATACACAATTAAAGACCTCCATATTTGCATTTGAGTAAAATGACATTAGAGTCTAGGAAGTATACCCATTATCACTCATAAAAATGGGAAATATCCCATTCATGATCCATTCCCCCTGGTTTTCTGGTGTTAAAAAAGAAGATCCAGTATACCTCTCTTTTAGATAATATTCTAAATTTGTCCCCTCTGACTGGCAAAGATATCTTCTCAACAACCTGGATCACTAAACTCGAAGTGTTTTTCTGGTGTACCAAATTCCAATGATTGGCTACATTGGTATTATGGCCTTTCTGAATGTCATACAAATGATCATACAAACGATCACGCAATGTGCGTGTAGTGCGTCCAACGTATTGTGTATGACATGATTGGCATGTTACAATGTAGACCAGATACCTCGTGTTACAATTAACAAATGCGGAGATGTTAGACTATTTGTTAATAGCGGTCTCTTGAACCGTGTCACCTCTGAAAATGTGGGGGCAACAAGGACAACCATTGTGTCCATATCCAAATGTGCCTTTAATCACCTCAATACAGAGCACTTACATCCCCTTCCTGCCCAGACCAATTTTCAGCTTTCAGCGCTCTCACAGTTTGAATGACAATTACTCAGTCGTGCAACACTGTACTCATATGAAACTTGCGTCCTTTTTTTCACACAAATAGAGCTTTCTTTTGGTGGTATTTATTCACTAGTGGGTTTTTTTATTTTTTTTTTATTTATTTTTTTTGTGCTATAAATTTTGTGAAAAAAATGCCCTTTTTCTTTGTTTCCGTCACAAAATTTTGCTAATTAGTAATTTTTCTTCATACATTTTGGCCAAAATTTATACTGCTACATATCTTTTGTAAAAATAACCCATCAGTGTATATTATTTGGCCTTTGTCAAAGTTATAGAGTCTACAATCTATGGTGCCAATCACTGAAAATTGATCACATCTGATCAGGCCTTCAGTACATTAGGTGAATCTCATTTCTTGAAACACTAACAAGTCAGGAAAGTACAAATACCCCCTAAATGACCCCTTTTTAGAAAGTGACATTCCAAGGTATTAAGTAAGTAGCATGGTGAGTTTTTTTAAATTGTCATTTTTCCCACAATTCTTTGCAAAATGAAGATTTTTTTGATTTTTTTAATTTTTTTTTACAAAATTGGCATATTATCAGGTTATTTCTCACACACAGCATATGCATACAACAATTACACCCCAAAATATATTCTGCTTCCCGATGTTTGGCGATACTAGATGTGTGAGACTTTTACACAGCCTGGCCACATACAAAGGCCCAACATTGAAGTAGCACCTTCAGGTGTTCTACGAGCATAAATGACACATCTAATTTCTCAACCACCTATTACACTTTTGAAGGCCCTGGAGCACCAGGACAATGGAATTGCCCAAAAAAATGACCCAATTTTGGAAAGAAAACACCCCAACGTATAATCTATGAGGCATTATGAGTCTTTTGAACAGTTCATTTTTTACCAGAAGTTTTTGGAAAATGTGGAAAAAAAATGAAAACGCATTTTTTTTTTTACACAAAATTGTCACTTTATAAGATATTTCTAACACATAGCATGTATATAGCAAAAATTACTCCCCAAAATACATTCTGCTACTCTTCCTGAGTACACATATGGACTGTGACAGGTACTCAGGTACTCGGGTACTCAGATGAACTGTGACAGGTACTTGGGTACTCTGATGGACTGTGACAGGTACTCGGGTACTCTGTTGGACTGTGACAGGTACTCGGGTACCCTGATGGACTGTGACAGGTACTCGGGTACTCAGATGGACTGTGACAGGTACTCGGGTACCCTGATGGACTGTGACAGGTATTTGGGTACTCAAATGGACTGCGACAGGCACTCGGGTACTCAGATGGACTGTGACAGGTACTCGGGTACTCTGATGGACTGTGACAGGTACTCGGGTACTCTGATGTACTGTGACAGGTACTCATATGGACTGACAGGTACTCAGGTGAACTGTGACAGGTACTATGATGGGTGATGACAGGTCCTCTTTATTGGGGGGGCAATCAGTGTGATTGGTGTACACTGTAAGCTGTAACGAGATGTTACCACAATCTCCTCCTCACACACGATCGGTGTGTGAGAAGGAGAACCCGGTAACATCTCGTTACCGTGGTTTGTTGACATTTAGTGATCGGCTGTGAAAGGATCATGTGGTAAACAGCCACCGGTCAATGGCTGTTTACCAGCATTGGTGATGAGCAGTGTTCCCGGGAACATGCCGCCACCGACGTGCACGTGCACCGTGCATGCGATCTGTGATCGTCCGTGACTTCATCACGGCCAATCACGTGGTAAACAGCCAGGACCAATGGCTGTTCACCCCCCTCAGTGGCATGTGATGTCTCCGTGACATGCCGCCACCGAAGGAACAGGGATGCGTTGTTTAAATGGAGGGCCATCATATGACGTCCTCCCAGAATGAGAGCCACATCGCCTGGCCGTCATATGGCGGACGGCAGGCGGCAAGTGGTTAAACTGCAACCAATTTCTACTAGGGCACTTACTGGTATGCAGACTTGGTGCTAGAGTGCTTCCTAATGTGGGAGCTCTGCGAGACACAGTCTTAACCCCATCAGCAAGAATCTTTGCATAAATCAGATCATTGAATAATACCGCTAAGTGTTTAGAGACAATGTTCCTGATTTTATAAAATTCTGTACTAAATGGAGTAGAAAAAATCGATGTGGAGGAAAAGGCAGATAAATTACTTTAGGGTTCCCTGTTTTCCCTGTTGATCTTCTTCCTATCAGGGTTTTCTTGCAACAATTTTTCTCTTGGCGTTTTGTTAGCGATATTAATCACTCTGTTTAGTATGAAGTCAGAATAACCCCTTTCATTGAAACGAGAAAACATGATTTTTGATTCCTGTGTGTATTCTTCATCATTGCTGCTAATTCGTTTGAAACGCAAAAATTGGCCCACTGGTCCCGCAGGGTATGTTTTGGATGGTTGGAGTCTGCTCGTAAAAGTACATTCCCTGCTGTAGATATTCTGAAAAGGCTAGTGATACATTTTATCTCCCACCCCCTTCGGAGTAACATCCAAAAAAATCAATTGAAGTTGGACTCTTGTGTCCTGTAAACTTCAAATTAAGGTCATTGTCATTTAGATAAGCCAACAACTCTTCCAAACTATCAGCTTCTTCTGAAACTATAAATATCAGGTCATCTATGCAGCGACCATAAAATAGTGTATTTGCTTGAAGGGGATTAATACATGCAAAGATGCGGGACCTCTCCCACTATCCCAATGTAAGATTGGCCAGGGACGGGGAAAAACGGGCTCCTATAGAGGCCCCACATCTCTGCAGGTAGTAGTCCCCATCGATCATGAAAAAATTGTGTGTAAAAAAATTGTAAAAAAATTGTACCCCTACCCATTCACCAAAAAAGTGTCAAAAAAGTAAAAACGACAGGAAATTTACTTATTAAATTCCTTTATTAAAAAAAAAAAAAAGTGTCCTGCGATGTCCATCCATCTTCAATCACAGCGCCGATGTGTCAGGGTCACCCGTCTGCATGACCGGGTGGCCTTACCCATGGCTATATAACAGCTGTCAAAGTGAAAAGACGCCTCCCATGGAGGTGGAGTTTTTCAGTTTTTTCTTTTTTTTTTTGTCGGGACCACCAGCGCCGTGAGTGACAATGGATTTACATTGCAGGACACTTTAAAAAAAAAAAGGACACTTTTCTGGTGAATGGGTAGGGTACAATGTACCCGATACCCATTCACATAGGGGGCTGGGATCTGGGGCCCCCTTGTTAAAGAGGGCTTCCAGATTCTGATAAGCCCCCTGCCCACAGACCCCCACAACCACCGGGGAAGGGTTGTGGGGATGAGGTCCTTGTCCCCATCAACATGGGGACAAGGTGCTTTGGGGGGACCCCAAAGCACCCTCCCCATGTTGAGGGCATGTGGCCTGGTACAGTTTAGGAGGGGGGAGGGCACTCCCCCCCCCCCTTTTCCTGCTGCCTGCCAGGTTGCATGCTCGGGGGTCTGGTATGGATTTTCGGGGGGCCCCCCACGCCATTTTTAAAAAAAATTTTGGCCTGGAGTTTCCCTTAATATCTATAAAAGACTCGAAGGGCCTGGTGATGTACTGGGGGGGGGATCATAAAAAATCAATGATTTTTTATGTATGTTGCCGTGATCCGGCAATACATTACATCCGCGAGCAATTTTAGGTTACATTTTTTTCTTTAGAAATGTAATTTTTCTGTGGTACTGTTATAAACATGGCAAAGACGCGCTATTTTTCAGGCAGACTAAGGGGACCCCCAGGCATGATATTTAAAAGAATATTTCATTTTTATTGTTTCACTTTAAGCATTATTAAAATTGCTGCTCCTGAAAAAACAGCTGTTTTAAAAACTTTTTTTGCATTGATACATTTCCCCAGGGATCCAGTCGTCACTGGATCCCCTGAGCTCTTCCACAGCTATCCCGCTGTATACTCCTCAAGCGTCACCCCCGCTATCCTGCTGAGTCCCTGGCTTGGCACTTGCTGAGACTTTCCCACTTCTTCACCGTCTCCGGCTGGTGAGAAGACTGCTCAGGTACTTGCTTCAGCTTACTCACAGTAGTCTCTGGTAACTAGGTGGCTGGTCCCTTAGTGGCGACAGCTTCCCCTCTACCTCCGACCACAACTGGTTCCCCGTCCCGGTGAACCTTCTCAACTCGGTTGAACTCCAATCCTGCAGTCCCAACCCTACTTTGCTTCTCCTGCTGCTGGATAGGCCTCAAACAACCTAGCAGCCAGGTGTCCCCGGGATTGGCCTCAGGCTTCCGGCCTAGCAACCCGGGGCGACTTAACACAAGTCCACCCAGACAGCCATCCAGGTGGTACAGAACCCCGATCACCTGACTTCACCCAAAAAAATAGGCTCTCCCAGCAGGCCAAGGGGCTTAAAGAAACCCTTGCCCATTGGCTGAGACACCCCATCCATTCATAATCTGTCCTTGCTATGCCCTTGTCTATCTAATGTCACCAGCTACAATGCCATCTAGTGACAGAAGAGAAAAGTGCAGAAATTACAGAATTAGGGAGAAATCAGTGGATCCCCTATCAATTAGCCAGGACAATTACTACCTGCCAAACTAAATTGGTTAGCAACCCTGCCTAAACACGAGGGTGCTTCACTACTTATTGTGTTGGATGGAGATGGATTCATCAGAATCTCTGAATCATAACATAACAAATGAATCCAAAATTCATGCACTTATTACTTTAGGGTGCAAACGATTCCAGCCAATATTGCCAAATTAGCGCACTTAAAAAAATAATTAATTAACACAATAAAACAATTATAGCCAATTTTCTGAAATAACTTCTGACAATACAAATCAAATCAAATCGGGACAGCGAATATACTAAAAGAATCCAAATATTTGAAACAAATTCTGAAAACAAACCATTCTAACATAATGAATATGATGAAACAAAATGATTGACCTAACAAAAGAATCTAAAACTAAACAAATTTTTCCATCGTGGACATTTCTAGCTAATATAGCATTTGTGAAATTCTCTCTTAAGAATACTTATACTTCACCATATGAGGTACATAGTTTCATTATTATTATTATTATACAGAATGTATATAGCACCAACAGTTTACGCAGCGCTTTACAACTTGAGGGAAGACAGTACAAATACAATACACTTTAATACAGTAGGAATCAGGGGGCCTTGCTCCTTAGAGCTTACAATCTAAAAGGGAAGGTCCAGAGATACAAGAGGTAATAACTGTGGGCGATGTGCTGATGGAGAAAATACATGTACAATTGTTAGGTGGGAGCCAGATATGCTTCTCTGAAGAGATGAGTTTTCAGGGATCGTCTGAAAGTGGAGAAAGTAGGAGAAAATTGGACAGATTGGGGTAGAGCATTCCAGAGGATGGGATAGGCTCTGGAGAAGTCCTGAAGGCGAGCATGGGATGAGGTGACAAGGGAGTTTGAGAGCAGGAGGTTTTGGGAGGAGCAAAGAGAACGATTCGGTTTGTATTTTGAGACTAGGTTAGTGATGTAGCTGGGGGCCAGGCTGTGGATGGCTTTGTAAGTTATAGTTAGTATCTTGAATTTAATTAGTTGGCTGAGTGGCAGCCAATGGAGGGATTGGCAGAGGGGTATAGCAGAGGCTGAACGGTTTGTGTGATGGATGAGTCTGGCAGCAGCGTTTATGATGGACTGAAGTGGGAATAGCCTATATAGAGGTAAGCCAATGAGGAGGGAGTTGGAGTAGTCGAGGCAGGAGATGAACAGTAGGGATGGGCTTTATGTTCGGGTTGAACATTGGCTGTTAAACATCAAAGAAATCCTGGACAGCCTCACTCTAAAAATATTTGCCTTTATTCAATAAAGTGTCATCCAAAATACAGGTCACAGCAGAGTGGAACAAAGGTCAAGCGTTTCGCACTACACAGCGTGCTTAGTCATAGCTAACAATCATAAAAATAAAAGTGAAATAAATAATAAAAGTTAGTAAAAGTTACAAACCATGTGATCACATAATTAGCAGATACCAATTAATCAATGAATATACCAATTAGGCATCATGGGTCACCTGTGGTTTCAACAAGTGCAGTGAAAAAAAGAACAAAAACGAGATCAATGAAAAAATGATTGAAAAAGTACAAATAAAGGATATCGTGTGCAAAAAAGCAAAAGTGTATGAAAAAGTTGTGTAAAAAAATCTGTGTGAAGATATATGAATATAAAAATATATGTATAAAAAAATGTGAAAAAAAATATGTATATATTTTGTATATATTTTGAATTATGCATGTGTATAACAATGAAATAAAGTGAAATAAAACATTGTGAAAACGGTGGTAAATGTGTGTATGTGTATATCTAAGTAAACCAACAGTACCGTATATACTCGAGTATAAGTCGATCCGAGTATAAGTCGAGGCCCTAATTTACTACAAAAAATGGGAAAAACGTATTGACCCGAGTATAAGACGAGGGTGAGAAATGCAGCTACTGTAAGTGGAAAAGAGGGTCAACAATGCCCATTTGTAGCCTCACTGTGCCCATTTGCATGCCTCACTGTGCCCATTTGCAGCCATAGGTCCCCCGAACTTCAAACTCGGTAGTTAAGGGTTCCTAGATGCAATTCATTAATAGCCGCGAGTAGTTTTAAATGACTTTTTTCCTTTAGAAATGCCATTTTGCTGTCAGACTGTTCTACACATGGGAAACATGCGCCACTTTATAGGTATACTATAGACACCCCCCAGGTAAGAAATTTAAAGGAAATTTACACTTTTATTGTTTCACTTTAAGCATTATTAAAATCACTCCCCCCGAAAAAATGTCAGTTTTTAAATCTTTTTTTGCATTGATACATGTCCCCTGGGGCAGGACCCAGGTCCCCAAACACTTTTTGAGACAATACCATACATACAGTACCTGCCCATGAGATTGTGTTTCCACGCGATCCCATCGCGCTGGTTCTCGGCGACAGGGTACTGTACATCTCGCGCTGGCCGCTCCATTTCCAGTACATCCTTCCTGAGGACTGGTGCCCAGAACTGGACAGCATACTCCAGGTGCGGCCGGACCAGAGTCTTGTAGAGTGGAAGAATTATCGTTTTATCTCTGGAGTTGATCCCCTTTTTAATGCATGCCAATATTCTGTTTGCTTTATTAGCAGCAGCTTGGCATTGCATGCCATTGCTGAGCCTATCATCTACTAGGATGATAGGTCCTTTTCCATCCTAGATTCCCCCAGAGGTTCTCCCCCCAGTGTATAGATTGCATTCATATTTTTGCCACCCAAATGCATTATTTTACATCTTTCTACATTGAACCTCATTTGCTATGTAGTTGCCCACCCCATTAATTTGTTCAGATCTTTTTGCAAGGTTTCCACATCCTGCTTAGCTTAGTATCGTCTGCAAATACAGAGATTGAACTGTTTATCCCATCCTCAAGGTCGTTTATGAACAAATTAAATAGGATTGGTCCCAGCACAGAACCCTGGGGAACCCCACTACCCACCCCTGACCATTCCGAGTACTCCCCATTTATCACCACCCTCTGAACTCGCCCTTGTAGCCAGTTTTCAATCCATGTACTCACCCTATGGTCCATGCCAACAGACCTTATTTTGTACAGTAAACGTTTATGGGGAACTGTGTCAAATGCTTTTGCAAAATCCAGATACACCACGTCTACGAGCCTTCCTTTATCTAGATGACAACTCACCTCCTCATAGAAGTTTAATAGATTGGTTTGGCAAGAACGAATCTTTGTGAATCCATGCTGATTACTGTTAATGATACCATTCTTATTACTAAAATCTTGTATATAGTCCCTTATCATCCCCTCCATGTTTAGCTATTTAGTGAACACGATTTCTTTCTTTTTCCCTTCCTCCTGTTTTTCCCTTCCCCTCTTTCCTTTCTTCTCTTCCCTTTTCCCCATTCCCTCTCCTGCCTTCTCCCCCCCTGCCCCTCCCTTCTTTTCCCCCTTTCCCTCCCTCCTGTTCCGACTTTTGTTTTTCTCCTTCCCTCCCCCCTCCTTTTCCCCCTCCCCTCCCTCCCGCGTCAGAGGGGCGGACCAGGTACCCCCCCTCTGATGCTACAGGGGAAGCCATAGGGATGTCCCCGTGCGTCAGAGGGGGGCAGGGTCACCCAGTGACGACACTGTGTGGCCCCGCCCACAGTTTTAAAAGAGCTGTCACCTGCGAGGATGTGTCATATGGTATGTGCCTCCCATGGAGTCAGATCTTCTTTATTTTTTTTTTGGTCCATTGGCGGAGGTGAATGGACTATGTGGGACAGTTTTATTTTTTTATTTTTTAATAAAGGACTTCTCCCACGGCGTGTTTTTTTTTTACCATTTTCACACTTTTGTTGTGAAATGGTAGGGGTACAATGTACCAGTTACCATTTCAAACATGGGGGGCAGGATCTGGGGGTCCCCTTGTTAAAGGGGGCTTCCAGATTCCAATAAGCCCCCTGCCTGCAGACCCCCACAACCACCGGGCAAGGTTTGTGGGGATGAGGCCCTTCTCCCCATCAACATGCTCCCCATCAGCTCTCTCGCCCCCCCTCTTTTCCTGCGGCCTGCCAGTTTGCGTGCCAGTTTATTTTTTAATAAAGGACTTCTCCCACGGCGTGTTTTTTTTTTTACCATTTTCACACTTTTGTTGTGAAATGGTAGGGGTACAATGTACCAGTTACCATTTCAAACATGGGGGGCAGGATCTGGGGGTCCCCTTGTTAAAGGGGGCTTCCAGATTCCGATAAGCCCCCTGCCTGCAGACCCCCACAACCACCGGGCAAGGTTTGTGGGGATGAGGCCCTTCTCCCCATCAACATGCTCCCCATCAGCTCTCTCGCCCCCCCCTCTTTTCCTGCGGCCTGCCAGTTTGCGTGCTCGGATAAGGGTCTGGTATGGATTTTTGGGGGGCCCCCACGCCATTTTTTTTTGGCGCAGGGTTCCCCTTAAAATCCATACCAGACCTGAAAGGACTGGTATGGATTTTGAGGGGGACCCCCACACGCCATTGTTTTTTACATTTTGGCGCAGGGTTCCCCTTAATATCAGGTCTGGTATGGATTTTGAGGGGGACCCCCATGCATTTTTTGTTTTTAATTTTGGTTCGGGGTTCCACTGTGGGGGAATCCCATGCTGTTTTTATCAATGAACTTTTATGTGTATTGCCGAACCGACAATTCATTAATAGCCGCGAGTAGTTTTAAATGACTTTTTTCCTTTAGAAATGCCATTTTGCTGTCAGACTGTTCTACACATGGGAAACATGCGCCACTTTATAGGTATACTATAGACACCCCCCAGGTAAGAAATTTAAAGGAAATTTACACTTTTATTGTTTCACTTTAAGCATTATTAAAATCACTCCCCCCGAAAAAATGTCAGTTTTTAAATCTTTTTTTGCATTGATACATGTCCCCTGGGGCAGGACCCAGGTCCCCAAACACTTTTTGAGACAATACCATACATACAGTACCTGCCCATGAGATTGTGTTTCCACGCGATCCCATCGCGCTGGTTCTCGGCGACAGGGTACTGTACATCTCGCGCTGGCCGCTCCATTTCCAGTACATCCTTCCTGAGGACTGGTGCCCAGAACTGGACAGCATACTCCAGGTGCGGCCGGACCAGAGTCTTGTAGAGTGGAAGAATTATCGTTTTATCTCTGGAGTTGATCCCCTTTTTAATGCATGCCAATATTCTGTTTGCTTTATTAGCAGCAGCTTGGCATTGCATGCCATTGCTGAGCCTATCATCTACTAGGATGATAGGTCCTTTTCCATCCTAGATTCCCCCAGAGGTTCTCCCCCCAGTGTATAGATTGCATTCATATTTTTGCCACCCAAATGCATTATTTTACATCTTTCTACATTGAACCTCATTTGCTATGTAGTTGCCCACCCCATTAATTTGTTCAGATCTTTTTGCAAGGTTTCCACATCCTGCTTAGCTTAGTATCGTCTGCAAATACAGAGATTGAACTGTTTATCCCATCCTCAAGGTCGTTTATGAACAAATTAAATAGGATTGGTCCCAGCACAGAACCCTGGGGAACCCCACTACCCACCCCTGACCATTCCGAGTACTCCCCATTTATCACCACCCTCTGAACTCGCCCTTGTAGCCAGTTTTCAATCCATGTACTCACCCTATGGTCCATGCCAACAGACCTTATTTTGTACAGTAAACGTTTATGGGGAACTGTGTCAAATGCTTTTGCAAAATCCAGATACACCACGTCTACGAGCCTTCCTTTATCTAGATGACAACTCACCTCCTCATAGAAGTTTAATAGATTGGTTTGGCAAGAACGAATCTTTGTGAATCCATGCTGATTACTGTTAATGATACCATTCTTATTACTAAAATCTTGTATATAGTCCCTTATCATCCCCTCCATGTTTAGCTATTTAGTGAACACGATTTCTTTCTTTTTCCCTTCCTCCTGTTTTTCCCTTCCCCTCTTTCCTTTCTTCTCTTCCCTTTTCCCCATTCCCTCTCCTGCCTTCTCCCCCCCTGCCCCTCCCTTCTTTTCCCCCTTTCCCTCCCTCCTGTTCCGACTTTTGTTTTTCTCCTTCCCTCCCCCCTCCTTTTCCCCCTCCCCTCCCTCCCGCGTCAGAGGGGCGGACCAGGTACCCCCCCTCTGATGCTACAGGGGAAGCCATAGGGATGTCCCCGTGCGTCAGAGGGGGGCAGGGTCACCCAGTGACGACACTGTGTGGCCCCGCCCACAGTTTTAAAAGAGCTGTCACCTGCGAGGATGTGTCATATGGTATGTGCCTCCCATGGAGTCAGATCTTCTTTATTTTTTTTTTGGTCCATTGGCGGAGGTGAATGGACTATGTGGGACAGTTTTATTTTTTTATTTTTTAATAAAGGACTTCTCCCACGGCGTGTTTTTTTTTTACCATTTTCACACTTTTGTTGTGAAATGGTAGGGGTACAATGTACCAGTTACCATTTCAAACATGGGGGGCAGGATCTGGGGGTCCCCTTGTTAAAGGGGGCTTCCAGATTCCAATAAGCCCCCTGCCTGCAGACCCCCACAACCACCGGGCAAGGTTTGTGGGGATGAGGCCCTTCTCCCCATCAACATGCTCCCCATCAGCTCTCTCGCCCCCCCTCTTTTCCTGCGGCCTGCCAGTTTGCGTGCCAGTTTATTTTTTAATAAAGGACTTCTCCCACGGCGTGTTTTTTTTTTTACCATTTTCACACTTTTGTTGTGAAATGGTAGGGGTACAATGTACCAGTTACCATTTCAAACATGGGGGGCAGGATCTGGGGGTCCCCTTGTTAAAGGGGGCTTCCAGATTCCGATAAGCCCCCTGCCTGCAGACCCCCACAACCACCGGGCAAGGTTTGTGGGGATGAGGCCCTTCTCCCCATCAACATGCTCCCCATCAGCTCTCTCGCCCCCCCCTCTTTTCCTGCGGCCTGCCAGTTTGCGTGCTCGGATAAGGGTCTGGTATGGATTTTTGGGGGGCCCCCACGCCATTTTTTTTTGGCGCAGGGTTCCCCTTAAAATCCATACCAGACCTGAAAGGACTGGTATGGATTTTGAGGGGGACCCCCACACGCCATTGTTTTTTACATTTTGGCGCAGGGTTCCCCTTAATATCAGGTCTGGTATGGATTTTGAGGGGGACCCCCATGCATTTTTTGTTTTTAATTTTGGTTCGGGGTTCCACTGTGGGGGAATCCCATGCTGTTTTTATCAATGAACTTTTATGTGTATTGCCGAACCGACAATTCATTAATAGCCGCGAGTAGTTTTAAATGACTTTTTTCCTTTAGAAATGCCATTTTGCTGTCAGACTGTTCTACACATGGGAAACATGCGCCACTTTATAGGTATACTATAGACACCCCCCAGGTAAGAAATTTAAAGGAATATTACACTTTTATTGTTTCACTTTAAGCATTATTAAAATCACTCCCCCCGAAAAAATGTCAGTTTTTAAATCTTTTTTTGCATTGATACATGTCCCCTGGGGCAGGACCCAGGTCCCCAAACACTTTTTGAGACAATACCATACATACAGTACCTGCCCATGAGATTGTGTTTCCACGCGATCCCATCGCGCTGGTTCTCGGCGACAGGGTACTGTACATCTCGCGCTGGCTGCAATAGGAAAAACACAGGGGCATACCCTGCCCTTAGGTATGGATTTTAAGGGGAACCCCCTACACTGAAAAAACGGCGTGGGGTCCCCCCCAAAATCCATACCAGACCCTTATCTGAGCACGCAGCCCGGCCGGTCAGGAAAGGGGGTGGAGACGAGTGAGCACCCCCCCTCCTGAACCGTACCAGGCCGCATGGCCTCAACATGGGGGGGTGGGTGCTTTGGTGAAGGGGTGCGCCCTGCGGCCCCCCACCCCAAAGCACCTTGTCCCCATGTTGATGAGGACAAGGGCCTTGTCCCGACAAGCCTGGCCGTTGGTTGTCGGGGTCTGCGGGCGGAGGGCTTATCGGAATCCGGGAGCCCCCTTTAATAAGGGGGCCCCCAGATCCCAGCCCCCCACCCTATGTGAATGAGTATGGGGTACATCGTACCCCTACCCATTCACCTGGGGAAAAAGTGTCAATAAAAAAACACACTAGACAGGTTTTTAAAGTAATTTATTAGGCAGCTCCGGGGGTCTTCTTCCAAATTCCGGGGTCTCTGCCGACTTCTCAGCTCTCTCCGGCCTCTTTTCCGGTGTCCAGTTCTTCTCCCGCCTCTTCTCCCAGTGTCCGGTTCCTCTCCCGCTCTCTGGCCTCTTCTCCTGGTCTCCGGCCTCTTCTCCAGGTCTCCGGTTCTTCTCCTGCTCTCCGGTTCTTCTGCCGGGCTCCTCCGCTATCTTCTGCTCTTTTGCCGCTCTTTTGCTAGCGGTGACCCGGTCTTTTCCCCCATCTTGTTCCCTCTTCTCTTCTTCTGATGTTGACACGAGGCTCTCTCCCGCTGTAATGCTGTGTGCGAGGTGCGTAATGACATATATAGGCACCCATAGTTGCTATTGGACTTCTGGTGGTGTACACAATACCGTGCACCCCTAGTGCAGTTTCTACTACTTTTCTGGTGGTGTACACAGTACACAATACAGTGTAGTGTGGTTTTGCTAAACAAAATTTACAGCATGTCCAGAAGGCCACCAAGGAGAGGCAAACGCTCACAGGCCGCTAAAAGAGGGCAAGCAGGCTCTGTGTCTACATTTAACATTGCTGGTCATGAACACGGTGCATCCTCAGTACGTGGCCATGGGGTGCGCTTGTCCTTTTTTTCTGCAGCTTGCCGTGTTATTGAGCCACAACATGCAGCAATATGCAGAAGAGTTGGTGGAATGGATAACAAAGCCGTCCTCATCCTCCTTATCCTCTGTCACCCAGGCTCAGAGTAGTTTGCCTGCCAATGCAGCTGCCAAAGTGGCCTATTCCATCGGCTCCATGTCAACAGTCACTCCTTCCCTAGCCCCACCATCATGCATGGAGGAGTCCCTCGAACTATTCGACCACAGTGTCGGGTACATGGTGCAGGAGGATGCGCAGCGATTTGAAGGCTACGATGATGGTACCCAGGTTGAGCCATTGATATTGACAGAGAAATCAGGGGAAGTGTCACCTGAGGGAGAAAATATCATGAGCTCGGTTTTGGATAGGTTGATTTTGAGGAAGTGATGTGACATCCAGGCTGATATTTCTGCTAGTAAGTTGGTGATGCGTGAGGAGACAGATGGAGAGAGCTGGGGGGTGGAGAGACTTGGGAGTCATCAGGGTAGAGATGATATTGAAAGCCATGGGAGGCAATCAACTGACCCAGGGAGGTGGTGTAGATTGAGAAAAGGAGAGGTCCAAGAACAGAACCTTGGGGGACCCCAACGAAGAAAGGAAGAGAAGAGGAGGAAGTAGAGTTGTAAGTGACACTGAAGGAGCGGTGGGAGAGGTAGGATGAGAACCAGCGAAGAGTACAGTCACGGAGACCAAAGGAGTGGAGTTTATTGAGGAGGAGGGGGTGGTCCACTGTGTCAAAGGCAGCAGAGAGTACAGAATAGTGGCCGCTGGTTCTAGCCGTTAGTAGGTAATTTGAGAGTTTAAGGAGAGCAGTTTCCGTGGAGTGTTGAGGTCGAAATGAAGGGAATCAAGAAGTTTGTTCATGGTCAGATGGTCGCTCAGTCGGTTGGAGACCAGTCTTTCAAGAAGTTTGGAGGAGAAGGCGAGTAAGGAGATGGGACGTAGTTTGATAAGGTTGGTGGGGTCCAGTGTGGACTTTTTAAGTATGGGGGTGACTAGCGCATGTTTTACAGAGTTTGGGAAGATGAAAATGTGAGTTAGAGAGTATAGAATTGAGTCAGAGGGTGAGCATAGCATTTGCGAAAGAGCAGGATACAGGGGGCAGGTGTTTAGATAAGTGTTGGATAAAAGTTTAGCAACCTTTTTAATACTAGCAGGGTTGAATGAGGGAAGTAATGATTGTATCTGTGGACATGGGGTGTTTCATGGGGGAGGTTTTTGCACATTGGAGATCTCCTCATGAATTGTATTAATCTTATTTTTGAAATGATTGGCGATCTCCTGGGCAGTGAGTGAGTTAGAGGGTGGAGGCAGTGGAGAACAGAGTAGAGTGTTGAAGGTAGAGAAGAGTTAATGTGGACTGGATGAGAAGGTGTTAATGAGTGTGATAAAGTAGATCTGTTTGGCAGTGTGGAGGCAGAAATAGTATTTTAGGAGGGCAGATTTATATGTGTGAAATTTTCCTGGAGCTTAGTTCTATGCCACAGACGCTCAAGAGCGTGGCTACGTTTTCTGAGACTTCTGGTGTCGTCTGTTTGCCAGGGTTGTTGCAGTCGGGGCATAATTCTGCGTGTAGTGAGGGGGCAAGCTTGTCTAGGGAGGAAGACAGTGAGCTGTTGTAGATGAAAGTGGCTAGGTTTGGGGCAGGACAGGGGTGAGATTTTGTCATAGAGGTGATCAATAGCAGAGTAGAGAAGAGGAGGGTTGAGGTGGCGAAGGTTTTTACGTTTAACTGTTAGGTGGTTGGAGGGAGAGGAGGTGGAAGACAGGGAGAGCGCAAAACTAATAAGGTTGTGATCAGAGAGTAGGAGAGGATTGTTGGAAAGGTTGCACGGAGTGCACAGATAGGAGAAGACAAGGTCAAGAGTGAGTAGGAGCCTGTATCCATTGCTTCAGGTCAATAGATGAGGTTAGACTGAGAAGTTTAGAAGTAATTGTAGTCTTAATGTTAACAGGGATGTTGAAGTCACCGAGAATAATTGTGGGGATTTCAAAAGAGAGAAAGTAGGGAAACCAGGCAGAGACATCATCAAGGAAGGCTGATACTGGTCCAGGGGGCGGTAGATGACAGCAATTCTTAATTGGAAATGGGAGAGAATAGACAAATGCAATGTGCCTCAAAAGAGGAGAGTGTCAGAGAGGGAGGTGGGTGAAGTACCTGATAGGTGCTGCATGGAGCTAGAAGGATTCCCACTCCACCTCCCTTCTGTCCACTTGGTCTGGGGGAGTAAGTCCAGAGAAGGCCACCATAGGAGAAGGAAGCAGGAGAAGTAGTATCTGATTCATGAAGCCAGGTTTCAGTAATGACAAGTAGGTTAAAGGAATTTGTGATAAAGAGGTCATGAAGGGCGGTGAGTTTGTTACAGACAGAGCGTGCATTCCAAAGGGCACAGGAGAAGGGAGGGCTGGTTTTGGAAAAAAGAGGAATAGAGACTAAGTTGTGTGGGTTGCGGCTGCTGCCAGAGGGTGTAGGGGGATGGGAGCATTGGGCAAAGACAGATGATGGAGGCCCAGGGTTTGGGGATATGTCACAATAGGTTAGGAGAAGCAGGAGGGTGAGGGAGGTAATGTGGGAATGTCATTTATATGAAGGGGCATGCCTCAGAGTACTGCAGGTTTTATCCGTATATGGATGTAGAATGAGCAAGAGTTGGTAGGAGCAGTAGTAGGGAGAGGACAGAAGGCAGGGTGATATGTATAGGCAGGGGGGTGGAGAAGAGGGGTGAAGGTAAGAGAGTTTGAGGAGTGAGGACACAAGTGTCAGAAGGAGTGGTAGAGAGCTCATGTTACAGAGTGGAAGGAGGGCTTAATAGAGAGACAGGGTCACCTGCAGTCTGTTAGGTGCTTTCCAGTGCAGTTTGCTATGTATGTTTGCTTTGGGCAATCGCTGAAGTGCAGAGATTGAATTGCATATCACTTAGAGAAAGAAGCCTTAAGAATAGAAGCCCCTGCAATGTGCTCCCTCAGCAATGTGCTGACCCCTTAAGGGTGCTCAAATTTATACTGTTAGAAGAGTGGGGTGGAAGTTTGTTAATTAATCATGAGTGAATATAAGGATGCCTAACAATCAAAGTGGACCTTTCGCTTCTAAAGTCAGAATAGCAAGAGGCCAGAGGCCAAGATAAGATCAACACATAAAACTTAGGTAAGAGAGTCCAGAGCAACAAAAAAACAACATCATTGTTATGCACACAGGGCAACAAATAGAGAAGGCCATATACCAAAGACACATACACAGAAAGAGCAAGCTGATCCCAATTTAATTTAAAGGTGGAAGATGTGGTTGAGCTGACACATACCAAAGACACATACACAGAAAGAGCAAACTGATCCCAATTTCATTTAAAGGTGGAAGATGTGGTTGAGCTGACACATACACAGAAAGAACAAGCTGATACCAAATTATTTTTTATTTAAATTCATTAAAATTATAGTGCTAAACATAGGCATGCAAATACAGGAAGTTATGTTCCATCACTATATCTTACAGTTTAGCTGTACACACAAAACATTTTTCCTAGATAAATAAAAAAAATCTTGGAAGAACTAACTAATCTTCGGGTAAGCTTAGCAAATCAGAATACATTTAGAATCAAAGTATGAAAATGCTTTTTGAAACTCAAGTATGGTCTGAATTAAAATGAAAGCACTTAGATTACTGTTTCATCTATCTAGACACTTTGAAATACTAATTGACTTAAAACTTTGAAGGGATTTGTGGGTAAATACATTTTAATTCTCATCTCATTTATTTCCACGATGTACGTTTTTTTTTCATACCATGAACCAATCTTGAATCATATCCATTAGCAAGTTGAGAATGCGACCGAAATTAAAGACATCTGTGCGGAGCCTGAGTTTGTATTGGACAGATTGCATTTATTGTAAGAACAACTTCATGGCTTGTTTGAAGCAGAGACAATTATAGAATTGAGTGACTTCCTTTGCGTCTTCCAGCTTATTTTTTTTCCCTCCCTTCTAGATCAATGCAGTGTGAACCTAAAGTGGAGTTTTCAGTAACTTTACAAGACTGCATGACTAAGAACCTGATATGTCACTTTATACAGTAAACATATTTTCAAATGGCAGCAACTATTATCATTAAAAGACAATCCCTGAACTACAGGCAAATTACTTTTCCTAGGCTGGAATGATAGCATCAGTCTGCTGTAGGCAGGAAGAGGTATTGGAAGAGGTATTTCCTCAGTCCCCTTGCCCCCAGTAAGAAGAATGAAATATAGTAAATTTGCAGCAAAACCTGAGTTGATTATTGTGAAAGGTAGTGTATACCGGTAGGTTTTTGTTCTGCCCATGGTGTGTGAACACACTCAAAAACTTCACCCAGTGCCAAAAAAATTGTGCACACGCATAAAGAGTGAAACACAAAAACGTGCAACGGGTGTTCACAAGTCCTCTAAAATCAGAGGACCTTGCTCTGATCCCCCCGGGTTTTAGGCTCCAGACTGGGGTACTTACACTTGGTCCATCTGGCCAAAACCAGATAGACCCATCCCATGAGAGAGGGCAAACTAAGCCAGAAGGCCATGTCCACCCCCTCCCAAGACTTTCAGGGCAGGCCCGAGGACCTACACCCTACCAGTCACACGTGCAAAATCATGTACAAGCATAAAAGGCGCTTAAAAAAAAAATAAAGTGGGGGACAAGGACGTTGAGAGGACTGTAAAAAGTTGTCTTTGTGTGATAAAATGAACAGGCCCTCTGGCTGGGAATCAAAAATTCCTCCGGTCCCAGCCAAAAGGCCCAGCCCAGGAGACAGGTGGAAAAAAAAGTGAGTGAATGGTGCAGCGACCGTGGTGCCATAAATCAAAGTGACCCTCACTCACAGTGATTTTATGGCAACCCTGGACTGCCACTCTAGGGGCACATACACCATGGGCTTCTTTTCAGGCCCCACCCTCAGCCGGACCAGTGCAGCCCTCCATCCCTGCCAGAAAGATATCCCTTCTAGGTTTTCTCGGGGAGATCCATGGTCGTCCTCCGCAGCTTTCGCCGATAATAACCTTTCCAGGCCCCCATCATGGTCCAGTGGATTTGCATGGCAACACTCTGATCTTGTGGTCAGGGTGACAGCTCCTCCACCAGACACTGACAGGAACAGCGACCACACCAATTCTAGCCAGAAGGCCGGGATGACCCAGCCCTTCAGCCAGACCCAGTGCAGCACCTATCTTCACCAGGAACACCCTTTTGGCCTGCTCAGACTCGACCCTAGGAGTGCCAATGTGGCCCCTGCTGAAACAGACCATCCAGGTACATCATTCCAGGCTGGCCCCCAGGTGAGTGGCGTGTGGCGCAGCCCCGCCCCGAAGGCAGGGCGGCTTCCCGAGTCATACATCTGCCGACGCCTACCAAGCAAGGGGAAGCCCAAAGATGGAGTATACTGCTACTACTGCTACAGAGTGGCCTGTGTGCACTGGGTGAAAGGACACTGATGGAATTGGAGCAAGGATGGTGGCACAAGATTGCACTCAGAAAAGACCACACGGGACAGACATGAACTGGTATCCATAAAAATCTGTAAACATATACACATGAAAAACAAATGGAGCATAAATGCATATATAGAAATGTAATAACACAATGCAGAACAGAGCATATACATAACTACATTTTGGTGGTAACTAGATTATTTGTTAGGAAAAAGTCATAGATACTATGAAGTTGGTAATCCAATGTCAATCCTTATTGCTATCATCTTATAGGCCTAATAAATGAACAGTGCTACTGATAAAAAATTAAGAACAAGAATCATACTCCACAGTGTGGATAGTGAAGAGAAAAAAATTAAGTAGTGAGGTATAAAAGATTTAAAGAAAGAATTGAAAAGGGACAGGGAGGGGGCGAAGAAACAATCATCTCCCCCACCCACCCAAAGCAAAGTCCTCCAGGAAGGGCTTAAAGTTGGTAGCTTGGTGTCAAAACACACAGTGCATCGCAGTTTGTTGCGTATGGAGCTGTGTAGCCTCAGACTGGTCAGGGTGCCCATGCTGACCCGTGTCCACAGCCAAAAGTGCTTACAATGGCTATGTGAGCATCAGACCAGGACCATAGATCAATGGAAGAAGGTGGCTTAGTCTGAGGAATCACATTTTCATTTATATCTTATGGATGGCCGGATGCGCATGCATCACCTGGGGAAAGATGTCACCAGGATGCACTATAGGAAATCCGATCTATGGAGGCCCCAGCTCACAACTTACAGGACTTATAGGATCTGCTACTGATGGCTTGGTGCCAGATGCCACAGCATACCTTCAGAGGTCTAGTGAAGTCCATGCCTCGAAGGGTCTAGGTTGTTTTGGCAGCAAAAGGGGGACATATTAAATATTAGATGGATGGTCATAATTAGAGGTCGACCGATATGGGTTTTTCCCTGGCCGATGCCGATATTTAGAAATCGCGGTGGCCGATGGCCGATATATGATGCCGATTTTTTTGGGCCGATATATTGGGCCGATTTTTTTTTTTTTCCTTCATCTCATAAAATCTAACAGTTAGACCCCTTTCACACTGGGGCGTTTTTCAGGTGCTTTTGGGCTAAAAATAGCGCCTGTAAAACGGCTCCCCTGCAGTCTCAGTGTGAAAGCTCGAGTGCTTTCACACTGAGGCGATGCGATGGCAGGATGTTAAAAAAAAGTCCTGCAAGCAGCATCTTTGGAGTGGTGTATACCACCACTCCTGCCCATAGAAACGAATGTGCACCGCTGCCGAAGCGCCTGCAAAGCGTTTCGGCAGCAGCGCTTCATGGGCGCATTTAACTCCTTCCTCGGCCGCTAGCTGGGTTATAAGCGCCCCGCTAGCAGCCGAATAGCGCCGCTAAAATGACGGTAAAGCGCCGCTAAAACTAACAGTGTTTTACCATCAACGCATGCCCGCTCCAGTGTGAAAGCAACCTTAAGTAATAAGTGATACAGAAAATTGTTTATATTTAAACATTTATTAAACAAAACAAACCTCCAATCAGTTCACTTGTATGTATAATTTAGATGAGAAAAAAAATAACTATCTTAAATATTAAATACACAAAAACAGGTAATCAAAACTTTTGGACGAAAAAGAATGGGCTAACTTTACTGCTTATTTTTTTTTTCATTAATTTTTGAAAAAAAAAATTGCGTTTGAAAGACCGCTGCGCAAATACCGTGTGACATAAAATATTGCAACAACCGCTATTTTATTCCCTAGGGTCTCTGCTAAAAAAAATATATATATAATGTTTGGGGGTTCCAAGTGATTTTCTAGCAGAAAATACAGGATTTTTACTTGTAAGCAACAAGTGTCAGAAAAGATTTAGTCTTTAAATGGTTAAACTGAGAACTTCTCCACAGAGTTCAGTCTATTGATAAAAAGAACCCGAAGAGATACAAATGTATCTTCTTATCAGATTTGGCAGGCTGCCCAGAGGGGGAGAGAAGACAAACTTCAGACAACTTGCACTGACTTATATTACAGAAGTCATTTGCAAGTCCCGCTGAAGCTATTATCAGCTTTTTTTATCAGCACAATCGGCCGATGCCGATTAAGTAAAAAAAGCCAAATATCGGCCGATATATCGGCCGGCCGATATATCGGTCGACCTCTAGTCATAATGTTATGAGGGATTGTTGTTTAATGATTTGTGGACATAAAACTTACATAATTACCTTCATTTTAGCATCAATAATCATAGGAAAGGTATTCCTCAAATCAATAAATCCAGTTGTGTTTCATCCATCACTTAAACCATTTTAGTCTAGGTTTGATCTGCAGCTGAAGGAGGGAACCCTTTTTAAGACTGACAAGCAGAGGTATCGCCAGGGGGTGGCTATTGGGGCTACAGCCCCGAGCCTGGGGCCAATAGCCCCGAGTCTCTTATCCCGGTCCAGAATGCAGGGGACAGGGGCGGACTGAGCCATGGTAGCGCTGGCACCGGCTCCAGCTCCGACCCCGCCTGACTCTACTTTTGGTCACTGGTTGCTATAGCCGCCTAGCGGCTAGCAACCAGTGACGTCACTGCCCACACTGCCCAGCAGTCCAAGCGGAGGAGGATTGCACTTCCTCCTCCTCCACGATAGTGCTCATGGGGCCTACGACTTGAGCGTCCCTCCAGTGGGGGCGTCAGTGCAGAGCAGCAGAGATGGGGATACCTGGGCAGCTGGGAAGAGCCCAGGAAGGAGAGAGAGAAGACACCGCCACCCTGAGCAGCATCCCCAGCGTCTCCCAGAGTCTGCACTCCACCTATCAGCGTGCTGTGACTGGAACAGGAAGAAGGCGGGATCGATCGGCACTCGGGCGGGCAGCTCTCCTCCTCTACTCTGGCTGCCTCACACACCAGCACCATGGCTGAGCTGCTGCTGCAGGACCTGGACACATGAAGTCTGAAGTCTGTTTCCTTCTGGTCAGGTAGGTCAGTCAGTGTGTGTATGTCAGGTACCAGGTCAGTGTATGTAGGTCAGTGTTGTTCAGGTAGGTCAGTGTGGGTCAGGTAGGTCAGTGTATGTCAGGTAGGTCAGTGTATGTAGGTCAGTGTATGTCAGGTAGGTCAGTGTATGTAGGTCAGTGTTGGTCAGGTAGGTCAGTGTGGGTCAGTCAGGTAGGTCAGTGTATGTAGGTCAGGTAGATCAGTGTATGTAGGTCAGGTAGGTCAGTGTGTGTCGGGTAGGTCAGTGTATGACGGTCAGGTAGGTCAGTGTGTGTCGGGTAGGTCAGTGTATGACGGTCAGGTAGGTCAGTGTGTGTCAGTCAGGTAGGTCAGTGTATGTAGGTCAGTGTATGTTAGGTAGGTCAGTGTATGTAGGTCAGTGTGGGTCAGTCAGGTAGGTCAGTGTATGTAGGTCAGGTAGGTCAGTGTGTGTCGGGTAGGTCAGTGTATGATGGTCAGGTAGGTCAGTGTGTGTCGGGTAGGTCAGTGCATGACAGTTAGGTAGGTCAGTGTGTGTCGGGTAGATCAGTGTATGTAGGTCAGTGTAGGTCAGTGTATGTCAGGTAGGTCAGTGTGTGTCAGTCAGGTAGGTCAGTGTATGTAGGTCAGGTAGGTCAGTGTATGACGGTTAGGTAGGTCAGTGTGTGTCAGTCAGGTAGGTCAGTGTATGTAGGTCAGTGTGTGTCGGGTAGGTCAGTGTGTGTCGGGTAGGTCAGTGTAAGACGGTCAGGTAGGTCAGTGTGTGTCGGGTAGGTCAGTGTGTGTCGGGTAGATCAGTGTATGTAGGTCAGTGTATGTCAGGTAGGTCAGTGTGTGTCAGTCAGGTAGGTCAGTGTATGTAGGTCAGGTAGGTCAGTGTATGATGGTTAGGTAGGTCAGTGTGTGTCGGGTAGGTCAGTGTGTGTAGGTCAGTGTGGGTCAGGTAGGTCAGTGTATGTAGGTCAGTGTGGGTCAGGTAGGTCAGTGTATGTCGGGTAGGTCAGTGTATGTCGGGTAGGTCAGTGTATGACGGTCGGGTAGGTCAGTGTGTGTCGGGTAGGTCAGTGTATGTGGGTAGGTCAGTGTATGACCGTCAGGAATGTCAGTGTGTGCCAGGTAGGTCAGTGTATGTAGGTCAGGTAGGTCAGTGTATGATGGTTAGGTAGGTCAGTGTGTGTCAGTCAGGCAGGTCAGTGTATGTAGGTCAGTGTGTGTCGGGTAGGTCAGTGTGTGTCAGGTAGGTCAGCGTATGACGGTCAGGTAGGTCAGTGTGTGTCGGGTAGGTCAGTGTGTGTCGGGTAGATCAGTGTATGTAGGTCAGTGTATGTCAGGTAGGTCAGTGTGTGTCAGTCAGGTAGGTCAGTGTATGTAGGTCAGGTAGGTCAGTGTATGATGGTTAGGTAGGTCAGTGTGTGTTGGGTAGGTCAGTGTGTGTAGGTTAGTGTGGGTCAGGTAGGTCAGTGTATGTAGGTCAGTGTGGGTCAGGTAGGTCAGTGTATGTAGGTCAGTGTGGGTCAGGTAGGTCAGTGTAGGTCAGTGTAGGTCAGTGTATGTAGGTCAGGTAGGTCAGTGTGTGTCGGGTAGGTCAGTGTATGTCGGTCGGGTAGGTCAGTGTGTGTCGGGTAGGTCAGTGTGTGTCGGGTAGGTCAGTGTATGACGGTCAGGTAGGCCAGGGTATGTCTGGTAGGTCAGTGTATGTAGGTCAGTGTGTGTGTCGGGTAGGTCAGTGTGTGTTGGGTAGGTCAGTGTATGACGGTCAGGTAGGTCAGTGTGTGTCGGGTAGGTCAATGTATGACAGTCAGGTAGGTCAGTGTGTGTCAGGTAGGTCAGTGTATGTAGGTCAGTGTGTATCAGGTAGGTCAGTGTGTGTCAGGTAGGTCAGTGTATGTATGTCAGGTAGGTCAGTGTGTGTGTCAGGTAGGTCAGTGTGTGTGTCAGGTAGGTCAGTGTGTTTACGTCAAGTAGGTCAGTGTATGTCAGGTAGGTAGGTCAGTTTAGTGGTCAGCATGTGAGCTTACCCCCCGCCACACAACCACACAACCCCTCCACCCAACCAAAAAAACCCAGTGCCACTAGAGGCCCCCCCCATGCCGGCCTTGGACTTTGGGCTGAAGCCCCTGGTCTTTTTGCCACCTAGCAATGCCCCTGCTGACAAGTAGAGTTGGCTCAGTTTCATAGAATAAGTCAATTACTCTTTGGCCATTCTTCCTGAAGGTAACATCATTTTTTTTCCTTTCTACTACCACCCCCTTCCATAAACATGTGTATCCAAGCCAAATTGAGTTGAAGTGCAAGGTCCTTCCAATCATCACAGATGTACTATTTATATTTTTCATACTGGTTCTTTTCCAAAAGTAGTTTCATGTTTTCATACAACTCTTGTTAGCAGCTCGGGCTAAGATAATGTATTCCATTATGAAAAAGAACCACTTTCAGCCTACAGTAAAGGCTGAAGACTCTAAGAGAATCAGGCGAACTATTGTCCAGGTTTCCTCAATGTTTCATAGCAAGTCAGAACCGAGGGAGGAAATAACGTACAAAAATTCTTGTACGACAGTCTTTTTTGTTATCTATTGTTTCTGACCATGCGCAGTCTTTTGTATCTGTTTTTTCTTGTACGAAAATAGTAGGAAAATAGTAAACATTAAATGAAAATCGTTCATTTTGTACACGTACGAGAAAATTTTGCCGTTTGTCCCTTCGGAAATTTTAGTTTGCAATGTCAAAAACGGATTTCAAAAGTTGTGTATACTAAAATTCAACGACCGTGCCTCATACAGACTTTTTCTTCTGATTTTCTCACAGTGTGTAATCCCATTTATATTTAAGAAGTCAATGAACGAGCATCATTTACATTTACAAAGTATTCATGGCCAAGAGCCTTCATAACTGAACTTCTTAAACAACGAACATTTTATCAGCTTTTTGGGAGAAGAAAAAGAAAACCGTTAGTATTATGGCAACCAAGATTCAGGCCCTTTGATCTTAAAAACTTAAGTTCAGCATACCTCATAGTCAATCAATAATGCCCTTTATTTGGGCCAAAAACACATTAGAGTGGGAGGATTCAGGAGGGGCCTGTTTTGTCTGTCTGGATCAATAAAGTTTACTGAGATGCTGGATTACACAGCCATATTTACTTTTGATTGTCTAACTGAGGAGCCAAGTGATGGCAAATCCCAATCAGAAGACACCTTATCTTGCTCAGAGAACTGCCCACCTTTTCTTTAGCGGGCATATTTCTTAAATAAGTTTAAATTATGAACAACAGCACTCAGATCCCCTTGTGTCAACAAACATGGCTAATTTAGAGAACAGAGAGCTTGAAATGCTGGATCAAAATGAATGTTTTTTTTTCAATGCCCTATATTTGCACTATCATTATCACCACCAGATTCATTGTCACTTGTTCTGGAGGCTTTGGTACATACAGACAGATCCTCGTTATATGGGGCTGGTATTCCACAGTGTGCTTACTCATAGAGGTGATACCTGTTGTGCTTGTTCGGCAAAAAATAGCAATCTGATGAATGCTCTTTTGGCTCCCTCCAAACCAAGGAAACAGAAAATTAAATAGTGCATCAATGTAAGTACAAATGAGTCACAAGTAAACTAAACTTGATGGAGAAAATCTGGTTTTAAGTATTGAATTTAGCATAAAAACTCTGCTTAGGTCACCCATTACATCCCATGTGACAAATTGTTGTTGAGCATATAATTGGTGGTAGGCTTAATACATTCTTGTTCGAGTTTCTTCCTATGTATTTTTTTTGTAGGTTATCATCAGATAATTATTTTTCTGTTTCCCTGGGATACCTCAGACCTCATCTCTGTTCTCTGCATGAGGTGCTATTGACTAGAAAGTCAACAAACACCACAAGTGCTCATTATCCCTAATAAAGAATTTCCAACACAGAAAAATGATTCATCTTTTTGCTGTGGGTCACTCTATTGCTGAGAGATGTTGAGTTTTTATTTTTCTTATATGTCAATGAAAAAATTAGGAGAATTTTATGAAATTTCCACATTTTGGCAACATACACTGGAGTCAACGTGGAAAGGGAAATTAAGGCAGTTCATGGGAGATTGTAAAGGTGCAATGGTTCATAAGGGTTACAGAAGCTCATTACGACAATCCTAGACCTGTTATATTGCCAGATAACTGCTCCACATTGGCCTTGTTATTTTACATTTAAAGAAACAGTACACAAGAAAGGTCAAATAAGCAAAAAAAAAAAACACATTCCTAAATAAAAAACAATATATAAAAAATGTTTTTTAAGATACATTTCAATTTCAGTGAAATCAGTAATTTTGTGCAGAAATCAGTTTTGCCAAAATAACTTTGCCTATTCCTAGTGCTGACCGTAGCCTTGAAAAATTATATTATTTTGCTTTTTTTGGAAGGAGAGGTCCACAGATACTATATATTAGATGATTGTTTTTCTTCTTTAAAATCGTCCCTTTCCTTCTCCTCAGGTTGGTCCCCAAGCTGACGTCCCTTTCCCACCTGTCTGCAGATGTTTCCTTTAGCTTGCTGGCTGCTAAGGAGACACCTCTGCATGCACGCTCCCTTCTGGGACCTGAGCCAAGTTATGTACATCTATAGACACACAGGGCCATCTTTAATATTGATTGGACCCTGGGCAAACATTTTCTTGGGCCCCTCCCAAATCTGAGACATACATTAAATAGCAGCTATTTAAAAAATCAGTTTACTGCAGCAGATCAGGCAACTATTGCGATCGGTTGCCAGAGGTTGCAGCATATCATTGCGGCTCCTGACTGGTTGCTAGAGGTTACTGCACATCATAATTGCTCACTGATGGATTGCTAGAGATTACAGCAGATCATTATTGTTCACTGATTAGTTGCTAGAGGTTATTGCACATCATTGCCTCTGCATCAAATTGTGAGTGTGGCTAAACTGAATTAACAGTGAGGCATCGTCATAAACCAGGATTTCAGGAGTGCCCTATATACAGACTGCAGGGTTTTGGAGTGCACTACATAGAGTACAGGGTTGAAGAGTGCGCTATGTACAGAGTACATTCTTGAGGAGTGAGCTATGTACAGAGTACTGGGTTGATGGGTGCGCTACATACAGAGTGCAGGGTTGAGGGGTGAGCTACGTACAGAGTGCAGGGTTGAGGGGTGAGCTACGTACAGAGTGCAGGGTTGAGGAGTGAGCTATGTACAGAGTGCAGGGTTAACGGGTGTGCTACATACAGAGTGCATGGTTGAGGGGTGCGCTACATACAGAGTGCAGGGTTGAGGGGTGCTCTACATACAGAGTGCAAGGTTGAGGGGTGCACTATGTACAGGGTGCAGGGTTGGGGCGTGCGCTACATAAAGAGTGCAGGGTTGAGGGGTATGCTCCGTAAAGAGTGCAGGGTTGAGGGGTGAACTATTTACAGAGTGTAGGGTTGAGGGGTGTGTTATTTACAGAGTATAGGGTTTAGGGGTGTGCTACCTGCAGAGTGTAGGGTTAAGGGGTGTGCTACCTGCAGAGTGTAGGGTTAAGGGGTGCGCTACCTTCAGAGTGCAGGGTTGAGAGGTGTGTTACGTATGGAATGTAGGGTTGAGGGGTGTACTATGTAAGGAATGCAGGATTGAAGGGTGTGTGATGTGCAAAGTGCAGGGTTGAGGGGTGCGCTATGTAGGGAATGCAGGGTTGAAGGGTAAGTTATGTAAGAAATGCAGGGTTGAGGGGAGCGTTATGTAAGGAACGCAGGGTTGAGGGATGCATTATGTAAGGAATGCAGGGTTGAGGGGTGCACTACATATGGAATGCAGGGTTGAGGGGTGCACTATGTATGGAATGCTGGGTTGAGGGGTGCACTACGTATGGAATGCTGGCTTGATGGGTGCACTAAGTATGGAAAGCTGGGTTGAGGGGTGCACTATGTATGGAATGCTGTGTTGAGGGGTGCGCTACGTATGGAATGCTGGGTTGAGGGGTGCGCTATGTGCAAAGTGCAGGGTAGAGCTTTGTATGGAGTACATAGTTGAGGGCTGTGTGCATCCAAGTTCTCCATCTCCCTAAGTACAAAGCTCTCCTCCCAGATTCCAGTTCAGAGCTCACCCCCCTCCCCCAGTGTAGAGCTTTTCTCCCTCCCCAAATCCTCTCCCAGCATCTAGAAAGCCTCAGCGTGCAGCTAGCTACAGAAGAACAATTAAACTTACAGGATGTCCATGGCTGTGCAGGATGCTGGCTTGACGAGGAGCTTCTGCCTGTGTGCATTACCCGCCCCCTCCCTCCTAGGCTCTCACTCCTCTGCTCTCAGATAGAGATGTGTAGAGCAGGGAGGGATTTGCGCGGCCGCTGACAGAGGAACGCTGTCACTTGTAAATACAGAATCAGCTTCCGAAAAAACTTTTATCAAAAGTTTTGTAATAAAAAACACTCTGGCTCCTAAAACAAACAGGGACCAGGTGCAAAAACAGATAAAATAAGCGCATACATAAATCGTGGCTAGACAGGCATATCAAACCCGACGCGTTTCGTCCGCATGGACTTCAACTGGGGTATATCGTGGGGTAAGTGCTTATTTTATCTGTTTTTGCACCTGGTCCCTGTTTGTTTTAGGAGCCAGAGTGTTTTTTATTACAAAATTTTTAATAAAAGTTTTTTCGGAAGCTGATTCACACTGGAAGTTTTTTCTCCATTTTTTCATTTTGAGGGATATATCCTCTCCGTGAAGACTTACAATTGGATTGCCATACAGTCCTGTACCATGGAGACTGTAAAGCAGTGAGATTGGATGAATGTGACCGGTGAGTGCTCCTACCGTTTCTCCATTGAGTTTGGATACAGTGTCGTACCCACTTTCTCCAGGATTACCAGCTCCAGTCACTCCTTAAGCCTGTCTGACTCTCAGCCGCCGGCTAGTGAGTCCAACAATTCCGGTAAGGGTATTTTTACCTGTCCATATCCACACCACGAGTCCGGTTACCATACTACAATGAAGTTTGTCCCAGCCATGGGAGATCGATAGAATAAGTTCCAGTGTAGCCTATATTGGCCATTCTCTTATATATGTTCCAAAGAACTCTTACTGAACTTTTATTTAGTTTTTTACTTTTTCGCTATTGAACACATGTTTGTTCTTAGTTATGATTGTAATATCATTCACATGAGTTTATATCATATGGACACTTTTTTGAGTCATGCATAGTGACTTACAGTTTATGTACTACTTAGTTCCTTTTATGCACAATTAGAAATTATTATTATTATTATACAAGATTTATATAGCGCCAACAGTTTACTCAGCGCTTTACAATGTATAAGGGGGACAACACAATTACAGTACAGTTCAATACAAAAGGTACAGGAGGGCCCTGCTCGTAGAGCTTACATTCTAAAGGGAGGGGGTGGTGGTACAAAAGGTAATAGCTGCAAAGAATGATTTGATGGGGGTGGCTCAGGGACAGTTATGTGGGTGTAGAAATCTGGTATACTGGATTGATTCACAGATACACAGGTGTTTTTTTTTGTATTATATGTGACTTTACACGCAGTCAGTAGAGTTTTTGTTTCATCAAACACTTTATTGTGCAATTTTTGACCTCCAGATGAACATTTTGGTGGGCCTTGCCCAATAACGAACATCATGTTTCTTTTAGCGCCACACTTTTTTATGTTTATGGATTTACAATTAGTCTGATTGTTGTGTCAGCTGCTTCATACACTTTAGTTGGCGCAGTATTATTTTTGACATATTTACAGATCCCTTATGTATGTTCTGATAGATTCGTTCCCAATCTTCTGGGGATATAGATCTACCGAGGTCACTTTCCCAGGACGAGCAAGCTCGTCCTGTATTGGAAGGGACATTTGAGAACAGGATTTTATTGTATATGAATAGTTATCTTAAGGTATTAATGTTGATGTAAATGATCTGGTTCCTGGGCAGGAGGCTTCTACACCCCAGAGGAATGAAAAGCAATGAAATGAAAGCGCCACGCCACTGCTAAGATGTCTGGATACAACTTTATTCCATTAAAGGTTAGGGGTACAGATCAAGAAATAGCCAAGATACGTTTTATTCTATCAGCTCTTTGGATATATTTTTGTCTCTTTTATACATTTTATTCTCACTAGGTCCAAAAAAAATAAAATAAAATATGTAACCAGTATGTATTATTTTATAAAAAGTATCATTATTCTTAGTAGTATTGTCACTAATATCGTTTTCATTGTCTTTTGTACCATTTTACGATTGTACAATCAGATTGTATAATGTATGTTTCAATTTATACATTTATCACTTTACTTAAGTTTTCATACATTTATTCCTTTTAGATCAATAGTGATTATGGCTATTATTGTCGGTAGTAATATCATTTTTGTTATTAACAAAATTATTAGTGTTATTATTATGTCATTAATATATATATATATATATATATATATATATATATATATATATATATTTTTTTTTTTTTTTTTAATTTCTTATTTATTTTAATTTTTTTCTATTTTACGGCAATCCGATTGTAGAATGTATGGTTCAATAATACACATACCAGTTTTAAGAGTTTTTCTCTTTTTATTAGGTTAACATCTCATCCACAATGTATAATTTTAATAATAGTGATGATTTATATTGGTGATATTATTATTGTTATCTTTCTTTCTTTCTTTTTTTTTTTCATTCAGCACCCATATTCTTATTTTTGTTCAGCACTCATATTCTCTTTTTTATGTAATTATTTTGACACTCTCATTACTATTGACTGGTTTTAATTAGGACCCCTTGGAGGGGATATTGTATTGATGCCAGATTGACATGATAATCTTCTTATGTTTTTTTCTAGCCCTGATGAACAACGGCACGTAGCCCCCCGAAACGCATTGGCTATTTCTTGATATCATGACAGTACGGATCCCTGTCCTAGTGACTGTCACCCAGGATTCTCAAATAGGCAGGCTGAGAGGCTCCAGGAGGATTATTTAATTTGGAGGAAACTGTTTTATCAGTTTCCTCTGTGGTTGGTAAAATCCAGTTGGGAACCCGGAGCCTGGAGATTTCATAGCGATCTGGGTGGGATGGAATCTTCAATCCTGGGACCGAGTTTTAGGAACAGCTAGGAGTCTGGCTTGTTGATTGTGCAGCGCAGAGCACAGAGCAGACGGAGGCCCCAAGCCGGTGGGCTGTAGCAGCCAGGAAGCTGTAAGAGAGAGTGTCACCAGAGGTACAGAGTGGGTACCAAACAGGGACACTGTTACAGGTTCGAGAAGACCAAGGTCAACGCCTGAACAGCAGTGCTGACCAGAGAGCCAGGTGGCTTGGTATTTTCCATTTGTTGTTTCATTATTGCTTTGAAGTTGAAACCCCTGCGTGGGAATCCTGGATGGACTGTTTTTTTTATTTTACTTCAATAAACATGGGCCAAAAAAAGCCATTAACGTGCATACCTGGCATAGACTCGGCTCACTGGTAAGCTCTCCACTGAAGCTAAATAACCCCCAATATTACAACATGTACCCCTGACCTTTAATGGAATAAAGTTGTATCTGGACCTCTTAGCAGTGGCGTGGCGCTTACATTTCAACCCTTAGGAAAAGATGGCACTGCAAGCACAACATGCATTTTAAAACATTTTTCCACAATGCACAGGCAAAAATGCACTTTTTTGTCAACACTTCCATGTGTGAATGCAGCCTTAGGGTGACAACACTCCCTAAGCAGGAGCAGCGTTGTCAACCAAGGTGATGTGGACTCCAAGCTGATATTTCATAACACCGCATGGCGATACTTACAGCTTTGGGACGACAGGTAAAGTCATCTATGAATACTCAATTCATCAGTGGGAGACGTGCACCCGAGTGCATGACTGAACAAAAGACAAACAAAATTGACATAATAAGATTTTATTGTCATTGTAAAAAACAGAAGTCGCTAAAAGGAGCAAAGTGTTAGCGCATGAACTTCTAAAGCCAAAAACTTTGGAAAATAATAGAATAAAAAAAAAAGCTCACAGGCCTGCTATTGGAGAGTTTCATTATGTTTTAAGAATACTGTACATGGTAGATTCTGGGAAGATTAGGTAAGCGTAAAGGCCTCCCAAGGAAGGACAGCAATTGGTAATCACTGGACTATTACTGTTTCTATAATCCTATGTTGTCTAAGTCTATACCATGAAATATAGATACAAAAGGAAATGGGATTTTAAAGGTGCCACACACACAAATTGATATAAAAATATGCCAAATTTATTCTAAACATGTTAAAATCCAACAATTTCATAAAAAAACAGCTTTACAGATGAGATGCAGTAGCTTCAGCTCAACATGTTTCGCCAGGCTATGGCTTCTTCAGGAGACATTTATAGATACTGCATATATATATATATATATATATATATATATATATATATATATATATATATATATACACTATGAATCAGAAAACATTATATTAGTCAAAAAACAAACAAAAGACAAAAAAACAAACAATTAACAATTCATACAATGTATAAATCATTTGAAAATGAATAATACATCTACTCATTATCTTCAATGGTGCTTACATTAATAGGTCATCTGGGGGTGCTCTCTTTTCTGGGCATCTACAGAAACATGTCCTTTAAACCTTTAAAATCCCATTTCCTTTGGTATCTATATTTCTCGATTTTCAAGGGATGTGATGCCTGTGATTCTCAGATACTCAGCAATCCATGCAATATAAACCTAAACCATGGTCCTATTTTAGGGGGAATACTGATTTCTGTTACAATTATCTCACTGAAACAGCACAGTTTGGAGAGCTATAAAATAACAGAGAGCAGCTCGGCGGTGTCTCAGCCGTGCGAGCTGCTCCATGTCTAAGCTGACAGTAGCACTTAAATGTACAGGAAACATGGTATTAAAACCATGTAGAATCCGATTTAAGTGCATGTGTGTTCGCTTCCCTGCAGAGTGACATGACAGCAGCAGCTGAGCCCATGACAGAGTAACTATCTGCAATGCAGAGAATAGGGAGGAGGACCCTCACCAAAATCCTACTTCTGTCTCCTAAAACCAACATGTACAAGCTACAGAATAGAACAAGTAATAAGCAGGCTGATTTCCAAACTGGTGGAAAAGGATTTTCAATATGATATTGGCCCTTGCTGGATAGCCTTTGTATAAAGTATACCTTTACCTTAACTAAAACAGAACTGACGCACTCTACCCAACCCTCTTAGCCTAAGCTACAACAAACACCACCCCAGCTACATATTAATCTCCACAGTCTGTCATTGTTTTTATCCCTTCTGGTCAAACTCCTCTTCACTGCTGACCACACTAATGCCGCGAACACGAGCGGAATTTCCGACAGAAAGAGTCCGATGGGAGCTTCTCATCGCATATTCCGACCGTGTGTATGCCCCATCGGACTTTTTCTGTCGAAAATTCAGACGGACTTAGATAGAGAACATGTTCTATATTTTTCCGACGGAACAAATTACTATCGGAAAAACCGCTCGTCTGTATGCTGTATGCGACACACCAAAAACGACGCATGCTCTGAAGTAAGTACGAGACACAAGCTATTGGGTACTGGCTATTGAACTTCCGTTTATTAGACCCGTCGTACGTGTTGTACGTAACCATGTTCTGGAATTTGGTGTGACCATGTGTATACAAGACAGCTTGAGCGGAATTCCATCAGAACTCCGTCGTAAAAACCTTCAGAGTTTATTCCGATGGCAAAACCGGTCGTGTATACAGGGCATAAGGCTTAGTTGGCACATTAAAGCCTGGTACACACTAATAGTGTCAGAGCCACATGCTCGTCCGACAAAAGCCAGCCAAATTCTGTCGGACAGGCTCACTTGCAGTTGCGGCTGAGACACAATTTTACAGCCTCCCCTAAGCTGCAAAGGCAGCCGTATGGGGGTATACACATGCAAAGCAAAAATAACCCCCCTTGTCATGTTCAATGGGGCATTCAAGTGAATGGGGCCACACAGCAACCACCCCACCAACGAATGCAATACACATGGTTGCAGCCCTGCGGTTTTGGCTTTTAGGAGTTAAACAGGTGATAATGAGGCTACATGATGCCTAACAAAAGCCCTTTGAAAAGGGATCCACCAGATTGCTCTTCAGAGGGTACCTCACGTGTAAATGAACACTTAAGATCCCGATTCCTGATGGATCAGATGCAATTTAAATCTTGGGTAGCCCTGCAACCACCATCTGGCTTAGCAAAAGTCAATTGAAAAATCAACTGCACTTGGTGTAAAAATTACTGGCCTCATACTGAATGTATCTGTAGCCCTCTTTTGGGGGGGTTTGAGAAATGGCCCTCACAAACAGTATATTGTGCTAAAGCTGTAGGTAAATAAGAGAAGCAAAACCTTCCATAAGCGGAAGAGTGGGTTTGATAATAACGTTGGCAGTATCTCCACCCAAGAGAGGGCATCTGTGAACAGAGGAGATTCCTTCCATGGGAAATTAGCCAGTAATCTAAACAAAATAACTGGGAGCAGATAAACTACTGCAACCAGTATACAACCAAAATCATAGGTATCTGCCACTACTAGGGAGGGACTAAAGCGCAGAATAGATAGACTGAGTTGCAATGCCAACCCACTGGTGAAAAGTGTTATTCCAGGCTGGCCGGACAACAGTTGGAGGATACCCCCATGACCATTGACCTTGTCTTTAGGTTTCTGGCACAAAGACACATGCCTCATCATCCTCGGGGGCCCCTGCAACTGAACTTTGCTGCTACATTAATCTAGAAGAATCTCAATTAATAACTATACAGTATACAATATACCTAACACTGTAAAATACTACTAATGCTCTTTGTTTATGAGGAGGCGGGGCAGCTGTGTTTATCATAATTAATTCTGTCTATTCTGTGCTGGCAGGTCTCATTTTCAGTTGTAAACTGCATTTGAACATGGGCTTATAGGTGGGACCAAACTACGGTACCCAGTTTGGAAGAAACCACCACACAGCCGTAGTGAACAATGTATATCTTGTCACTTGAAATGGAATATTATAGGTAGATCCAGTAATGCACTAATATGAGAGGTACAAGCAGGGTGGTTGCAAATGAATGACCAACACAGTATTGACTGACTCCCACTGACATCATTTGTGCAGGTTTTCCGGATGTAACAGGCTGTCAAAAAAATCCTCATGGACATGACCTCTTTAGCTAAAAAGAAGGTCTTTAAACAGGGTTTTTATTTAAATCAGTGGGTTTGCTGGTATGCCAATGGAGATGTATCCGGAAGCCTTTTCATTGAAATCCTCCTCTCCACCACAGTAGACCATTAAAAATAGACATAAACGGGACCATAGCGTAATACAGTTTATTTAAAATAGTTGAATAAAACAAAGCCAATTGGCTGCTTAAATTTATAAGTGCCTTTTTCCAGCATTAGGGATATCAGCATAGATCACAAGGTAGAAGGTCTGCAGCCACCCAGCCTCTGCTCAGTACTTGGCCTGCATTCCACCGCTGTGGTGATTTTAAACCGGAAGTGGCCGGAGGTGACGTGATGCACCTCGACATACGTTTCGTCTTACAACGTCATCTGGAAGCGTCATGGTCACTAGGCAGATTTTATAATATACCCCCAGAGTGTGACGTGATTGGTGGAGTGTTTTAATCTCTGCCTTCCTGATCTCTCAATGGGAAACAACCTTTTCACCATGTTTGTGACTACAACCCCAGATTCAGTCCAACTAGATTGACGGGAAAAAAAATGATAAAATGAATAATGAGCTAAATATCACATATATTAACAAAATTGATCAAAACTTATCAAATTAATAGGTATGTGGTTAAATATAAGTATTAATGATACTTTTAGCAACAACTCATTAACATAAAATCCCCAACTTTCCTGGGGGGGGGAGCATGTGGATGTATATAGTTCTCTAAGGATACCCCATATCTTAAAAAATGTTATATGGGTCAAATGTATTTTTCAGAGACACTATTTAATCATTGGTTAAAAAAACAATTTAGATCTAAATCTATATTCATACCATTAGGCTACAAAGTATCTAATTTATACAGCCATTTGGTTTCAGTCTGTGACACAACTCTTTTTAGATGGGTCCCTCTCCAACATTATTTGATTTTGTCTATTCCATAGAACGTAAGCAATGTTGGGTCTCTGTTATGGAACTGTCTAAAGTGTTTTGACACACTATGTTTAATGAATCCATTTTTGATGTTAACTAAATGTTCATTAATTCTGGTACGCAGTTTGCGTGTGGTTCTACCCACATATTGTTTTGGACACCGGCATTCTAATACATAGGTGACATGATCAGAGTCACAAGTTATTAATGGTTTTATTTTAAATTTTTGTTTTGTGACAACTGACTGGGAACTGTCAATTTTTCTTTTGGATCTTTTAGAGGTTTTGCACGCTGTGCACCTAGTGCAGTAGTGAAAACCTTCCCTATTTAAAAAGGTGGTGTTTTTTTTTAGGGGGGTCCGGAATAGTTTCTAAGCCCTGGGGCTCTTTTATAAATAAAATGGGGTTTATTTGGTAATACTTTTCTTAGGTTTCTATCTTTCATGAGGATCAGCCAATGCTTTTTGAATATTTTTTCCATGTCTCTATATTGCCGATGAAAACCTGTGATGAACGCTATGTCTCCTCTGAATGACGTTTTTTTGTTGTTGGAGAGTGTCTTTATTTATGGTAAGGACTTTTTTTCTGACATATATCAAATGCCCTAGGTGAATAGCCTTATCTCTGTGAACCAATTAGTAAGTATAGCTGATTGAGTGTTGTAATCCTCTATACTATTACAGTTCCTCCTAATTTGCATATATTGGCCTTTGGTGATGGCTGTAAGCCATTTGGGATGATGACAGCTTTGTATAGGCACATAACCATTTCTGTCGGTATCCTTGAAGAATGTGTTGGTAGTAATTTTTTTGGATGTGTTTGTTAATACTAAATCAAGGTAATGAATGGTCTCCTTGTTCAAAATAGCTGAAAATTTTAGACCATATCTATTTGCATTTATAGTCCCACTGAATGATTCTAGACTGGTTTGGGACCCTTCCCATAGCAATATAATATCGTCAATATACCTTTTATAGAATTTAAGGCCTTGCCATTTTTGTCCATATATGTTTTCTTGTTCCCATTTGTTGAGCACAAAATTAGCCACACAAGGGGTATAATGAGCCCCCATGGCGACTCCCTTGATCTGATTATAACATTCCCCTTGGGACCAAAAATAGTTCTTCCCCATGGCCATCTTAAAGCCTTCCAATAGGTGGTTTATTTGTGCATTTTTTAACTGAGATTGATTTTTTAAAGCCCATTTAACTGCTAGAAGCCCATCTTTTTGTTTTATATTGGTATGCAGAGATTCCACATCCACTGTAACCAATGCATTAAAGATGGTGCAGCCAAAACACCAAAAAAAAGAACAAACGCTATTCTATGGATAGCGTAGGACCCACTAATAATAGGATGCTTTGTCGCAGTAAGTATGCTTAAGCACCATATAGCAATATTGTGTGACCAAATCCCCATATTTTTTGAAAATATTCAGGTTTTTTAAATAGCCTTGCAGGAGTTAAATGTCATTTTTTTGCATGTGTGTGCTGTAATATTTTGTTCTGTTGTATGGTCTTATGCCTGCACCATCTTTGATGCATCTTTTAGGGTGTGCCCCCCAAATATTTTATTTGTCTATTGTATGGATTCTGACCAAATCCTGTTGGGCAGGAACACCCCACTCCCTCATCATTGCCTCTCATTAGTGTCCACCTGTGTTATAGGAGGAGTCCTTTAGTTCTCCCATATAGAGGAGTATATTTCTCCCGTGGTTCAGAGAAGCGGGATATTCCATTCTATGGATAGCGTAGGACTCACCAATAACGGGGTATTTGTCGCAGTAAATGGGCTTAAGCACCATATAGCAATATGGTGTGACCAAATCCCCATATTTTTTGAAAATGTTCAGGTGTTTTAAATAGCCTTGCAGGAGTTAACTGTAATTTTTTGCATGTGTGTGCTGTAATATTTTGTTCTGTCTTTTAAATAGGACCTACCCTGCATGACCAAAGGTTGAAGAAATATGTCTAAATACTCTCCCAACCTTGAATAGAGGGAACCAATCCCACTTATGATGGGCTGTCACGTGAGTTTTCTTTAGATTTATGAACCTTTGAAACTATATGTCAGGGACATGACATGCGCAGACGTGCATTAGCAGGTGCCCGTCTTGCTGGACATAGGCTTAAGCCTATGCACATGAACATTATCGTTAACAGGCGAACGCATATGCGCATGCGTGAAAATACATGCGCACATTAGCCATTAATGCTGGCGCCAAATGGCCTATATAAAGTCTGATCTGCAGCTTTACCCTGTGTTCTGATCCTGTGCCTGTATCTGATCCAGTATTTGACCTGGTGTCATGTACCTGATCCAAAGCCAATATGCAGAGAAGGGCTCCCCTTGCGGCTAGGTGTGGTATACCTCTGAAAGTGCCACAGAAGGTATAGGGCCGAAGAAGCACGGGTTGCCAGCAGGATCTGGATGGGTCCCAAAGATCGTCACCTTGTGAGGACTGCCAGAGCGTTGTGGTGCACAGGCAGTCAGGAACTCCCCGCTGTGCTTGGAATAAACCGTGCTTCAGAGGACAGCAGTGGACACCCGGCTGAGGATCAAACACAGGGTTGCCAGTGGACACCCGGCTGAGGTCAAACACGGGATGGCAGGAAGCAAGAGCAAATCCATGAAGTAAGCTGAGGTTATAAACTGATAATCAAGCAGGAGCAAGTCCATATAGCAAGCCAGGGTCATGCATGGGTAATCAGGCAGAGGCAAAGTCCATATAGCAAGCCAGGTTCATGCACGAATAATCAGCAGAAGGAAAGTCAAGGAGCAAGCCAGGGGATGAGCCAGGAGAGGAGGTAAACAGGTCTGGAACAAGCCGGGTCAAGAACAGGAGATCCAAGGAATAACACAGAGGTTCAGGAATACAGGAAGCTGACGACAATCCAGCAACTTGGGTCAGACAGAGGAAGTCTTTTATAGGCCAGCAGAGGGATCTATCTGTCACATGATGCATCTATGGCGCCCATTTCTTCTACTGGCAAGACTGCCAATTCTTCCACGGCCATTTCCCTGACACCCGGCTTTCTGGCCATGCTGCTGTCTCCAGTCCTGACCTTGGCTTGCCTTGACCCTAATTATTCCTGCCTGTCTGCCTGATTTCCTGTTGCCAAACCCAGCTTGAACTCTGACCATTCTCTGCCTGCTGTTTATGATAGACTCATGCTCCGCGTATGACCTGGCTTGTCTGACTCTGCTCCAGTCTTCTGCTTTCAGCCTGTGTAGCTCCAGTACCGCTGTCCTGCATCCACAGCATACCTGCATGCGCTGTTCCTGCTACCTTCTGCTGCTCAGCAATCCAGTCTGGTCCTGTTACTCATCAGCTGCCACTAGTGCTACCAACAGAGGACTTTGCAGGCACTCTTACCTCACCGTGCTTTCGCGGCCACTGTTGCAACTCCAGTGGTCCTTGAGCCGGGGCTGTATGAGAGGTCTCCCTCTACTCGTCAGGCTCTCCCAGACGGTACATAACACTATATACAGAACCGGAAGTATGGGGGCATGCGGGATAAGGTATTTAGCCTCTTTTATATCCCAAATTTTATCTTTGGTCCACTCTTTTACCCAATCTGTTAATTCAGCCTTTAATTTAATTGTAGGGTCACTTTTTGATTTTTTTTATATGTAGTATTATCAGCGAGTAACTTCAGCACCTCTTTGTTGTAATTTTCTTTTGTTAGTATAACTAACCACCCCTTTGTCGGTTGGTCTTATTACCACCTGTTTTTTTTTCTCTAGTTTTTTAATTCCTTCCCATATTTTTGTGTTATTTTTATGCCTTTTTATTTTTACGTTTTTTACCTCATCCTGAATCATGTTTTTAAACACTTGGATGAAGTGATGAGTCCCCTTTTTTGGGTTGAATACTGAGTTGTTTTTTTGCCCACTGTGTACATATTCGTCTAAACCTAATTCTAAGGGAAAACTGGACGGCTGTCCACAAAAATGTTTTTTAACCACTTGCCGACCAGTGCGCGACGATATACGTTGGCACAATAGCACGGCTGCGCAAATGGTCTTTGATCACCTCTATGGCCTTGGAGGACCGGAGCGACATCATGATGTCACTTCCAGTCAAGGGTGGAAGTAAACAATTTTTTTACAGCAAAAGATTTTAAAAAAAAAGTTTTTTTTTATCGATCTTTTGCTTATAACCGGTTCCCGACTGGCTCCTGTACTTTTACGTCTGCAAAATGGCACGGCTGCGCAAAGTAACGTACCCGTACGTTACTTTGAATTTGCCACCATGTGCGCGCGCAATCTCCGTGAGTCGGGTCGCGGGTCCCACGGACTCGATCGCCGCAGGCATACCCGCAATCGCCTCACGGAGAGGACGAACGGGGAGATACCGTTGTAAACAGCATCTCCCCGTTCTGCCTAGTGACAAGTGTCACTCGATCTCTGCTCCCTGTCATCGGAGCAAAGATAAGTGACGTCACACACCAGCCCATCCCCCTGACAGTTAGAAATCACTCCCCTAGGACACACTTAACCCCTCCCTGCCCCCTAGTGGTTAACCCCTTCACTGCCAGTGTCATTTATACAGGAATCAATGCATTTTTATAGCACTGATTGCTGTATAAATGACAATGGTCCCAAAAATGTGTAAAAAATGTCCGACATGTCCGCCATAACGTCGCAGTCACAATAAAAATCGCTGATCGCTGCCATTACTAGTAAAAAAAAAAATTATTAATAAAAATGCCATAAAACTATCCCCTATTTTGTAAACGCTATAACTTTTGCGCAAACAAATCAATAAACGCTTATTGCGATTTTTTTTTACCAAAAATATGTAGAAGAATATGTATCGGCCTAAACTGAGGAAAAAAATGTTTTTTTATATATTTTTTGGGGATAATTATTATAGCAAAATGTAAAAAATAATGCGTTTTTTTCAAAATTGTCGCTCTTATTTTGTTTATGGCGCAAAAAATAACAATTGCAGAGATGATCAAATACCACCAAAAGAAAGCTCTATTTGTGGGAAAGAAAGGACGTCAATTTTGTTTTGGAGCTATGTCGCACGACCGCGCAATTGTCAATTAAAGCGACGCAGTGCCGAATCGCAAAAAACGCTCTGGTCAGGAAGGGGGTAAATCCTTCCGGGGCTGAAGTGGTTAAAGATAAGAAAGAGATTTGGGGTCTTTTTGACCCCAGATCTTTTTATAAAGAGAACCTGTCATCCTTATTTCTATTACAAGGGATGTTTGCATTCCTTGCCATAAGAATAAAAGTGATGAAAAAAAAAGAATTAAAGGGGCAGTGTAAAAATAAAAAGTTAAATAAAAAAAAAAAGAAAATAAATAAATAAGTTTAATAAAAAATAAGAAAAAAAGTGAAGCGCCCCCCATACGTAAGTCGCGCTCGCACATGTAAATGATGTTTACACCACACATGTGAGATATTGTCACAAATGTTAGAGTAAGAGCAATAATTCTAGCGATAGACTTCTTCTAATTACCGTATTTTGTCACCATTCCACCAGCCTGCACAATTTTAAAGCATGACATGTTGGGTATCTATATACTCATCTTTCATATTTTACTAAAAAATTGGGGTACATGTATTGTTTTTTGTTTTAAAATTTATTAAAGTGTATTTTTAAAAAAAACTGCGTCTGAAAAACTGCTGCGCAAATTCCATGTGACATAAAAAATCGCCATTTTATTCCCTTCTCTGCTAAAAAAAAATGTATGTTTGGGGGGCTTATAAGTAATTTTCTAGCAAAAAATACTGATTTAAACTTAAAGTGGTTGTAAACCCTTACATATACCCAGTGAAGGGACTATCCTCAGGTGATGCAGAGATTAAACAAATACTCCTACATAAGTTGTACCTGTCTGTCTGCAGCCCTCTCTTCTCTACAGCCACTCAAGTTGCTGAATTTATAAGCGTGTCTGAGAGTTTAGAAAAAAGGGGGCGGAGAACCGAAGTTACACTTTGCAGTGCTCTGTGTGGAGAGGTCTGAGAGAGGGAAGAGGCAACCCCCTTTATAAACACACACACACAGTAACAGACCTGAGGCTATCAATCAGCTGGAGCTCCCTCCCCTATCACCATTTTTCTCTTGGTGTCAGGAAAAATTGTCAGAAGTTATTTATGCTGATAGCAGAGGAACAAAGCAGCAGACAAAAGTGACACTTAAAGTGGAGTTCCACCCACTTTTACAACTCTTCAGCATACCTCACTAAACTGTGCACTGTAAACAAATTGGATATTTTTAAATTTTTTTTCTCAGCACCTACTGTATATCTGCTGTATTCATTTTTCACTTCCTCCTCCCTGCCCGTGGCTAATCGCATCATTTCCTGTTTGCAATGCCTTCTGGGAAGGGACGGCAACTTCCTCTGACACTGCCGTTGCTATGGAAATCTGACCTGAAACCTATTACACTGCTTGTGCTGCACTGAGCATGTGGAGATCTGCAAGGATGAGATCCAGGAAGAAATACAGTCTGGCTTCAGATGCCCACACTTAAGATGGCCACAGCCTGCTGTAAGTTTATAAAATAACAAACTACTGCTATAAACTAACAAAGCAGACCTTAGTTTACAGACTAACTTTACTAGAATACATTAAGCTTGTGTATTATAGGGGTATCTTTATTTAAAAAGTATAATTTCGGCCGGAACACCACTTTAATGCTCTTATTTGTGACAAGTACGCACTATAGAAGGATTTACTTTGTTCATATTTCATGTATAAGGTTTAAAACCACTTTAGGCATACACCGTATCCACCATCCCTTGAGATTATTTTACACCCTGTGAACAGGTCAGTTCCTCCTACTCACTACTTAAATAGAAACAAAGATAAGTCTTATTATCTGATGTTCGAGCTAATCATGGAGATGGATTTGATGGAATAAACGTTCTGTTTCTCAGCTACTGGTAGACACAAGGTTAGTGAAGGTTTAGCTGGAGCTCATGTATAAATGAAAGATTTAATTTTCCCAATTTAGTGACATTTCTGCTGGGAGTCAGCGGCCTCCCCGGTGCTCTGTAGCTGGGATATATTTCATAAAACATTGCATATAAGCAGCTCACGGTTACAAAGCAATTAGATGCAAATAATTGAAACTGGGAACGGAGGGAGGAGAGGTTAATTGCTCTGATTAGCTATATCAAATTAGATCATTTGGCGGATGAGGATTGCTTTTCCTGCTTTACAGAACCACGTTCACTTTCACGTTTTAGCATCAAATAAACACATTAGCATCTCAACAATGGCTTATAAAGCTTGTTTATATTTGATTGTTTGAGTGAGGAATTTTGGCTTTTTTATGCTAATATATAGGTAGACATGTAGGTGATACAAGCTGTGCTACACAGCAAACAAGGGCCTAAGTAAGTAAGCCACAATAGTCATCCTATTGCCAACCAGCTCCTCAGGGGAGGGCTGACAAAGAGGCAGATTCCCCCTAATTGATTGGCTTGATAAGTGAAAGCCAGCCCAATAAGGCTGAGAGGGCTTTCTTCAGTCTTGCTTGTTCTTAAAGCCAAACTCCAGCCAAAAAAATGTTGTGTCTTGTATAGAGCAGTGAAGGTTACAACATCTGTCAGGTTTTTATTGTCAAATGTGTCCCTGTTGGGGAGGTTTACTGTCAAATCCTGTCAGGACAGAAAGTGATGGGAAATCGTTTCAAAAGGGATATTTTTAGTACAGTTGGATATGGTTGGAACTTGGGATAATGTTTTTATTTCAGTCCATGTTTTCCAGCACTGGTTACTATGGTTGTCACAGGGACAATAAATTATGGAAATTCTACCCAGTGGGGTCACAGAGAGAACTAAAAAACATACAAAAATGTAAATTCTGCCCTCATCTATTCAAGACTAAAATAACTTTTGCCTGCCGTCAGACTTTCAGCTACACATCATGGTTTATCGAGCCTTTTAGTCTTTGATGACCCATATAAACAATCATTTTCCAAGCTTCAGCCATTGTAACTAAAATGCCAGGTGGACGTACCCATATGTTCTTTTGTTTACCTCTGTGTGCTCCCAGCATGTACGCAAAGCCACTACTCTCAATGTTATTAGACAGCACAGGGCATCATCTAAAGGCACACAATGAATAGAAGCGAATAGAAGCAGCCATGTGCCATATGATTGCTGTGACAACCAATCACAGAGCTCACCAATATAAACCATGTAATACTGTTTACAGTGGTGAACTCTCACCTTCTCACAACAGAGGAACTCAACTTTTCATCCTTTTAACTATCTCACTATTAACAGACTTGCACTTGGCTTTAGGGGTGACTTTTGAAGGCTAAGAGCACCTTCATTTAATTTTGAACCTCTTCAGTACCAGCTGGTTTCTTAATTTCCAAAAATTAGTGGCAAAGAATGAGATCTTGGAGTGTCCACTTTTCAAAAAAGGGGTCATTTGGAGGTATTTATAATGTCCTGGCATTTTTATTTTATACACTATATTTTCAAAAGTATTGGGACACCCGCCTTTACACGCACATGAACTTTAATGGCACCCCAGTCTTATAGGGCGTACACACGGTCGGACTTTGTTCGGACATTCCGACAACAAAATCCTAGGATTTTTTCTGATGGATGTTGGCTCAAACTTGTCTTGCATACACACGCTAGCACAAAGTTGTCGGAAAATCCGATCGTTCTAAACGCGGTGACGTAAAACACGTACGTCGGGACTATAAACGGAGCAGTGGCCAATAGCTTTCATCTCTTTATTTATTCTGAGCATGTGTGGCACTTTGTCTGTCGGATTTGTGTACACACGATCGGAATTTCCGACAACGGATTTTGTTGTCGGAAAATTTTATCTCCTGCTCTCCAACTTTGTGTGTCGGAAAATCCGATGGAAAATGTCCAATGGAGCCCACACACGGTCGGAATTTCCGACAACACGCTCCGATCGGACATTTTCCATCGGAAAATCCGACCTTGTGTACGGGGCATTAGTCTGTAGTTGAGGTTGGGTTGTTTATCCATGTCTTTGTTGACCTTGCTTTGTGCACTGGTCCAAACCATTTGGTGGAGGGATGATTATGGTGTGGGGTAGTTTTTCAGGGGTTGGGTTTGGCCCCTTAGTTACAGTGAAGGGAACTCTTAAGGCGTCGGCATACTAAGACATTTTGGACAATTTCCCAACTTTGTGGGAACAGTTTGGGGACGGCAGTTTCCTCTTCCAACATGACTGCGCACCAGTGCACAAACAAGGTCCATAAAGACATGGATTAGTGAATTTGGGGAGGAGGAACTTGACTGGTCTGCACAGAGTCCTGACCTTAACCCGATAGAACACCTTTGGGATGAATTATAGTGGAGACTGCAAGCCAGGCCTTCTCATTCAACATCAGTGCCTGACCTCGCAAATGTGCTTCTGGAAGAATGGTCAAACATGCCTATAGACACACTCCTAAACCTTGTGGACAGCCTTCCCAGAAGAGTTGAAGCTGTTATAGCTGCCAAGGGTGGACCAACTCAATATTGAACCCTATGGACTAAGAATAGGATGCCATTAGCCACTTACGGACCGCCCGTCGTCGTTTTATGCTGCTACATTGAAGAGGAGTACCATTGTTATGGCAGCAGCTTGCTGCCATAACCCCGGTATCCTCTTCTTCAGCAGGCGGTCCGCTTCAAGATAAAAGTGGCCTCTACAGCGGATCCGTCAGCAGCGGTGGAGGCGATCGTGTCCTGTCCCTGGCTTGGCATGGAGACGAGTGAGGTAAGATAGCCCCCACCTGTCTCCATACCACTGCAGGGCGGAAGAGACATCAAAGCGTCACTTCCGCCCATAGCTCTTAAAGGGACATTTTTATTTATTTATTTTTTTTCAAATTATATACATTTTTTTTTTTTTTAAATTGCATTTTAGTGTAAATATGAGATCTGAGGTCTTTTTACCCCAGATCTCATATTTAAGAAGTCCTGTCATACTTTTTTCTATTACAAGGGATGTTTACATTCCTTGTAATAGGAATAAAAGTGGCACATTTTTTTTAAAGAACAGTGTAAAAAAATAGAATAAAAGGTCAAATAAATAAGAAAAAATAAATAAAAACGCGCCCCCGTTCTGCCGAGCTCGCGTGCAGAAGCGAACGCATACGTGAGCAGCGCCCGCATATGAAAATGGTGTTCAAACCACACATGTGAGGTATCACCGCGATCGGTAGAGTGAGAGCAATAATTCTAGCCCTAGGCCTCCTCTGTAAGTCTAAACATGCAACCTGTAAAATTTTTTAAATGTCGCCTATGGAGATTTTCAAGGGTAAAAGTTTGTCGCCATTCCATAAGCGGGCGCAATTTTGGAGCGTGACATGTTGGGTATCAATTTACTCAGCATAAAATCATCTTTCACAATATGAAAAAAAATTGGGCTAACTTAACTCAAAAAAGTGTATTTTTTCCAAAAAAATTGTTCTTGTAAGACCGCTGTGCAAATACGGTGTGACATAAAGTATTGCAACGACCGCCATTTTATTATCTAGGGTGTTAGGAAAAAAATATATAATGTTTGGGGGTTCTAAGTAATTTTCTAGCAAAAAAAAAACCTGTTTTTATCTTGTAAACACCAAATCTCAGAAAAAGGCTCGGTCCTTAAGTGGTTAAAGTTCATGTGCATGTAAAGGCAGGCGCCCAAATACTTTGACAAGATAGAGTATGTGTTATACTAGAAAGCAAGTATGTACATGTTTTTAAACACCAAAAGAAAGATCTATCTGTCTCAAAAATAAAAAATAATTTGGGTATAGTGTTGCATAACAGAGTAATTGTCAGTCAAACTATCACAGCATCGAAAACTGAAAAATGGCATGAAAAGGAACATGACTGAAGTGGTTAAGGAAGTTCAGGAAATGAAACTTGCACAGCCATGACTATCCTTAGGAGACCTCATTAATCTGTGATAACTCCTGCTTTGCATAGTTGCCATTAGCCCTGATTTCCAGTGAGAGGCCTAGGTTTTTCAAAATTCAAATTTGTATTCGTTCTATGAGGAAGATAGTTATACTCTGCTCAGCATGTAGGGGTCCTTTACATTTAGGGAACCCCTACTATGCCTAGAACATCTGTCCATCACTCCTGACTGGTGTACAGAATAGGAACCCATTACTGGTACAGTATCTCACAAAAGTGAGTACACCCCTCACATTTTTGTAAATATTTTATTATATCTTTTCATGTGACAACACTGACGAAATGACACTTTGCTACAATGTAAAGTAGTGAGTCTACAGCTTGTATAACAGTGTAAAATTTCTGTCCCCTCCAAATAACTCAACACACAGCCAATAATGTCTAAACAGCTGGCAACAAAAGTGAGTACACCCCTAAGTGAAAATATCCAAATTGGGCCCAAAGTGTCAATATTTTGTGTGGCCACCATTATTTTCCAGCACTGCCTTAACCCTCTTGGGCATGGAGTTCACCAGAGCTTCACAGGTTGCCACTGGAGTCCTCTTCCACTCATCCATGACAACATCACAGAGCTGGTGGATGTTAGAGACCTTGCGCTCCTCCACCTTCCATTTGAGGATGCCCCACAGATGCTCAATAGGGTTTAGGTCTGGAGACATGCTTGGCCAGTCCATCACCTTTACCCTCAGCTTCTTTAGCAAGGCAGTGGTCGTCTTGGAGGTGTGATCATTATCAAGTTGGAATACTGCCCTGCGGCCCAGTCTCCGAAGGGAGGGGGATCATGTTCTGCTTTAGTATGTCATAGTACATGTTGACATTCATGGTTCCCTCAATGAACTGTAGCTCCCCAGTGCTGGCAGCACTTATGCAGCCTCAGACCATGACACTCCCACCACCATGCTTGACTGTAGGTAAGACACACTTGTCTTTGTTCTCCTCACCTGGTTGATGCCACACACGCTTGACACCATCTGATAAGTTTATCTTGGTCTCATCAGACCACAGGACAAGGTTCTAGTAATCCACGTGCTTAGTCTTCTTGTCTTCAGCATATTGTTTGTGGGTCTTCTTCTGCATCATCTTTAGAAGAGGCTTCCTTCTGGGACGACAGCCATGCAGACCAATTTGATGCAGTGTGCGGTGTATGGTCTGAGCACTGACAGGATGATCCCCCCACCCCTTCAACCTCTGCAGCAATGCTGGCAGCACTCATACATCTATTTTCCAAAGACAACTTCTGGATATGACGTTGAGCACGTGCACTCAACTTCTTTAGTCGACCATGGCGAGGCCTGTACTGAGTGGAACCTGTCCTGTTAAACCGCTGTATGGTCTTGGCCACTGTGCTGCAGCTCAGTTTAAGGGGCCTGGCAATCTTCTTATAGCCTGGGCCATCTTTATGTAGAGCAACAATTCTTTTTTTAAGATCCTCAGAGAGTTCTTTGGCACAAGGTGCCATGTTGAACTTCCAGTGACCAGTAGGAGAGCATGAGAGCGCTAACACTAAATTTAACACACCTGCTCCCCATTCACACCTGAGACCTTGTAACACTAACGAGTCACATGACACCAGGGAGGTAAAATGGCTAATTGGGCGCAATTAGGAAATATTTACTTAGGGATGTACTCACTTTTGTTGCCAGCGGTTTAGACCTTAATGGCTGTGTGTTGAGTTATTTTGAGGAGACAGCAAATTTACACTGTTATACAAGCTGTACACTCACTACTTTACATTGTAGCAAAATGTAATTTCTTCAGTGTTGTCACATGAAAAGGTAGAATAAAATATTTACAAAAGTGTGAGGGGTGTACTCACTTTTGTGAGATACTGTAAAGGTAATAATGGGATGCATATGTGGGTCTCTAAGCGAACTGATAAAGGGTCCAAAAGACCAACACACAGAAAATGAGATTGTTTTGCTTGGGACAAATTGGCGATTCATTATTATTTGTCTGAACCAACTCCTTAATTAGTAGTAAAAATGATTGTAAATGCACGTGGGCTTGTGTCACATTTTCTAGTCGATTACAGTATATTGTGCTTGAACACATTCTCCTCTCTTTACCTCATTTTATAAGCCCTATTGTGAAAGTCATTTCATATTCCACAGAGCCAATGGTGCTTGAACTGCTTTTCAGATGAAATAAAAGTCTTCAAAATGCGTTTCTGTAAATAATAATTATACCCTTCAACTAAGCTAACACTCAATGTGTACGGAGGCAGACTAAGTAAAAATATTTGTTTACAAATTCATTGTAAAAAAAAAATAAAAAAAATTGGCATAAAAATTTGCTTCATTGAACTGTACTTTAAACAGAAGGCCCCTTTTACATGGGTGGCAGCAATCGTTTTCAGAGTCAGTTGCGCGGTAGTTTGCAAGTGTTCAAGAGGTGATACTGCTGCCTCCTGAATGCCTGTATTTTCTATGAGGGGGGTTTACATTGAAATACTGAGGCACAGCTGCATGAAAAGCGGTTGCGCAATGGTACTATTGACTTTAATAGCCATATTTGGCAAGCGGCACCACCTGCCAAATGCGGCATGCTTTGTTAAATTTGCCACACCATGAAGTGAAGCATCACGGCCACAGCAATGTCAACAGAGTTGACTGGCCACCATGTTAACTTCTAAGTAGGTGGTTGGGGAAGACGCAGATAAGCTGCTTGTTTTTTTGATTGCCTCTTTGGTGCCTGTGTGAACTTAGCCCAACAAAACTACATGAAATAAGTGGGAGGACTCATAAACTTTGAGATATATAAAATATTAATCTCCATATTCACTGATGAATGTTTTATTACATTAGCTGGATGCATAATCACCTATTCTAGCAGAATATTTGACTGTAATGACTACCTATTTATTTGTAACTGGCTGCCAGATGTTCCATGTAGCTGCTGATTGTTCTGCCCCCCCCCCCCCCCACCTACACTGTTCTACTAGAAGCCAGAGCAGTCTGTGTAAAATCCTCTTCTCATGCTGGCTGCGCTGCAGCTCTGTGTAAGAATTCTCCCCCCATTCACCCCTCCCTTCCTGGCAGTGGAGCAAAGGACAAATCAGGGAGCAGAAGAGCTAGCCAACCAATCTTATAGTATAGACTGTGATACAGAGCGCTTAGGATCATGGGAGATGTAGTCCAAAATGGCATCTCTATAGTGCAGGAATTGAAATTCTGAACTACCAATTCAGATAGACTCTGAGACTCAGGAGGAGAACACAGGCCTGCAACATACACTGGGACATGTAGTCTGCTATACTGTGTGAGATGGCTGTAGAAGAACAGATCCCAATAGACTTGGAGAAATCAGGAGGTGTGAGGGAGGATTTTTACTGTCTGTCTGGGAAGAGTTTGGTGATTTTGCACCCTGGGCCCCAGGGAGTAAAGAGCTCTGCCAGTCCGTGCCTCTCGCACAAGAGCCAGTCAGAGAGGGAGACATGGCGCCAGACCGAAGAAAGAAGCGGACATCCAGACTAGAGTGCTGAGTCCACAGGAAGTCACCTTACAGTCCAGCCTTCATCTGCATCTACAGCCACACAAAGTGGGTTGGCCAGTCTTTATCTGCATCTACAGCCACACAGCAGGGTTTGCTGGAGTCAAGCCGTCTATCCATGGGGGCTCCTCTGCCGTCAGTACCCACAACTGAAGCGCAGGATTGGTGATAGAGTTGCCAACTCACCAAACACTCTGCACCATAAAACAAAGCTAACACAGTTTGCCATCTGATTGCTAAGGCACTACCCTCATTTTGCAGCATGCCCCAGAGCAGTGCCACATCACCTGTTTTGGATATGCTATTAGCTCAGATCCTCTTAAACCCTCCCTGCACTTGTTACTTGCCATTTTTATTACCAGTTTTGTGCCTTGGTATGAACTTTTAGTTACAGAGCTGGAGGAAGTATCAATGGACTACAAATATGGTGATGTTGCCACACTTGTGCCCAGTTAAGATCTGTGAGTCCCTCTGGTGGAAGATGGGACTTGTAGTCTTCTCATTTACAGATCCTGTGAATTATTTATGCAGTTGTATGGGCAGAACCACATATAGCCCCACCAGATTCAAAAATACACAGGGGAAAAAAGACCCTGGAATCCGTGTGTGTGTGTGTGTAGGGGGGGTTACAAACTGTGAGCATATTTTATCTTACACCCTAAATATGATCAGAAAGGTGGACTTTAAAAAGTCTGTCAGGTTTTATTGTGGTTAAAATTGGGCATTTATAATACTGGAGTAAATCGCTGATGTGGCGGATAGCAACCAAATAGCAACCAAGTAAAATATCTTCTATTTTTGAGCATTCACAACATAGATCACAGCTGGAATTGGATTGCCATAGACAGCCTACCTCCCTCTCCTCCAGGTTTGTAATTCACTCTCCAGAGGTCTGCATAATAGTCTGGAATCCCAACTGTTTACCTGCTAGTCGTGTTTTATAATGTTTCTGTGTTTGCATATTTACCAAGCTCTTTGCTCTACTGCAGATTAGGGCCGGATAAGAGAATTACTCAGCAGCTGACATCTTGATGCATCTCAGGCTTCTTGTTGAAGAATAAGTATTACATGGCTCTGGGGCTAATGACCAGCTGCTCCTCCAAAATACAATTTAATGTGATGAATAAAATATAATAAAGTTAAAAAAAAACCTTTCATTTGCACTATGATAACAACAGGCTTTTAAAATGCACCTGTAGTAAACATAATACCGCTGAAGAGAGTGGTGGGGGCAGACATTGTATTCAGCCTTTCAGTGATTTTTTTGAAGTTTAACGATTGAAAATATAAAGGATTTAGTAGATCAGTGTAATCCACATTAACCAGTTATTCCCTACAGACCTTGCTTGCTATTAACTGTAGGTCCCCCAGCATTTGCTGACAAGACACTGCTCATTGTAAAAGGGAATACTGCTATTGGAAGTAAGAAGGACAAATGATAATGGCGCTTGATACATGTCTAACACAACAGTTCCATTCACAGCTCCAAGGTGACAACAGAACAGGTTATTTCTCATGTTCACATGAATCCATGAGGATTTTCTCAGTCTGAGATAGTTGTATTTTCTCTGGCTGAATACCAAGAATACCAAGAAACTTTCTTTTTTGCTGCATGGAGACTGAGCATCGGTACTATTGTGTGCACATGAACCTGCCACAAGCCTGCACCCGTGTGCTGAGGACTGGAGTCCCTCCAGACAGATCCAGAAGTGAGCTGACATGTGAACAGGAGACCCCTGTTGCTGTATTGCTGGGGCTGATGAGATGACACTGCTGCCATTAAGCTGTTACTTTTAGCAGAGACTGAGCACATAGGAATTGGCCATCTAACAAGCAGCATTATTTACTGAATGCAGACTTTACTGGGACTGCACTCATGTGCTCCATCGTAAAGACTTGGCCCCAGCGCTAGCCAGATGAAGAACTAGGGCTAAAGACTGCTCACTCAAAAAGCTGCTTCACCAAAACTTTGCCTATTGTTCATAGTAAGAGTTAGCTCTTAGGAAGTTTTAAATTTCATTGCTGCTACTCATGTATAGCGCACTCTAAAGTGGATATAACAGAGGAGTTATCGCAGTATTGATTACCATCGCCGTTACTGTTTTCCGATACCATTACTTATTTCTGATTTTGTCTATTATCAGGTTTACTCTAATTTAGCTACATAGAACTCCATTCTATGCTGCTGTAGCCTAGTGATTATACTGTCTAGTGAATTGTAAATGACCTAATCCTTTACTTATTCATTTTTGTACATACTGCTATTTACTGCAACCTGACACAATATATTGGGTTCATTTACCGCTAACCAGTCTGTTGTGTGCATTTTTATACTGAACCTTAGTTGTGTGTAGGGTATCTATAGCTGTGCTTCTAGTAGCAGTGTAGTAGCTATCTGCATAACCTGGTGTGTCAGTGGAGACGGGGTTGTTCTTAGAGTTGAGGCAGAAGAACAAAGAACCCAATCTACCAAGCACCTCCTGCAGGGGTAGTGCTACATAACCTTGTATTATTCTTACTGCTAAGATATCTTTGATATTTTAACCCTACTGTAGCATAAAGAAAACTGCCTGAACCCCCTAATGCTGGCACAAGTGGTAGATGCAGAAGAGCTTTTATCATTTTGCCAGCGGAAATGTAACAAATAGGTGGCCGCTGTCCGAACATTGCAAAAATGTTTGGGCAGCATGTGTGAACCATTTGACTGAGATCACTATTTCAACCCCATTTATGAAACGCTTGGCTAGGATCAGAACTGCTTGCTAAGCGCATTAATTGCTTACTTGAATCTATCCAAAATTAATAATGACCTTTGTGTCACCAGTTTTAAAATCAAGGGCAACCTCAGAAAGCCTAATGTGTGCATTTGTAATTTCCCAACTTGTCAAACAACAGCCAAGTACTCATGCACCAAATTCTGCCTGACTACTTTAAAAAGTGTCTAGAGCTTCCCTGCACCCAAATGTACAGTACATTTCCTAAGCTTTGACTTTTCCCAATCTCAGATCTCAGAGCCCCAACCCCCCCCATTTTGACACAGTCCAAAACCATTGCCTTATCCTACGCTGATGCACAGACACATTTTCAATGCCATAGAACAGCTTCATTATGATAGTGTCTGCATCAGTGGCACAACTATAGCCAAAGCACATGGCTGCTATGGGGCCCAAGGATGGGAACAGGGACCCACTAGAGAGGTCATCTAATGTTTCCATTTCAGAAGAGCTGACGTTAGATGCTTAGGATCATGCTTTGGGTCAATGCTGTTGCTAGTCACAAATCTCCTTTGCGCCCTTCTTATCTGAAAGTAGATGTATTGGCTATAGTACTTCTAGTCAAGCTGGCCAGCACTTTGATATTTTTTTCCCAATATAGTTTATTAGGTTTTAACAGGTTACATAGTAGATAAACAAGCAGTTTATTTGTATAATGGTGGTCAACAATTAGAACTTTTTTAGATAATAAAAATAGGAAAGAAGAAAGATAAGAAAGAGAAGATACACAAAGAAGACAGGGAGAGGTTGAAGCAAACCAGGGAGGGATGTCTAGAGTCCATCCCCTCCTGTTTTACCCCAGGGGTGCAGGGATGATTAACAAAAAAATAAAATCAACAATCAATGGATCAGTTATTGCATCAGTATAACATGACTAATGCCGCGTACACACGACCGGACTTTCCGTTAGAATAGACTCCGACAGTCTTTCCGACGGAGTTCCGATGGAGTTCCACTGAAACGGACTTGCCTACACTTGACGGGACCAGAAAAAGGAAGTTCAATAGCCAGTAGCCAATAGCTGGCCTTGCGTCGTTTTTGGTCCGTCGGAATAGCATACAGACGAGCGTTTTTCCCGATAGGAACTGATTCCATCGGAAAGATTTGAAACATGTTCTATTTCTAGGTCCGTCAGAATTTTAGAAAGAAAAAGTCAGATGAAGCCCACACACGATCGGAATGTCCGACGGAATGATTCCGTCAGATCTTTTCTGCCTGAAAGTACGGTCGTGTGTACGCGGCATAAGGTTTTTAACTACCTGTAGTAACAGAGTCCAAGAAAACGTTTGGACAAGAGACTTTGCAGGGGGGTCATAGGGTCTATCCAGGGGTGTCCATAGAGCATGACATATAGCCACTTCTGATGAAGGAGGAGGAGGTTTGTAGGGAGGATAGTTCAGAAGCCGTTAGACATATTTTGATGAAGGAGCTCCACCTTTTTTCAAATCTTTTGTTGTCCCAATCATTCGTTTGATATTAGCTTTCTGATAGCAGCATAACCTTCCAGGGTGTTGTCTATGCTGACTTTGCCAGGTATAGCTGCTAGCCAAGATTTAATTGAAGTTTGATTTAGAGGTTTTGTAAAGGTTGAGTTCAAAGGCTGGTAAATGTCTGTAATCGAGTAGTGTTGCTGCTCGAGCAGCTTGTCCATGCAGGTGGACCAAAACCTGATGTGTTTCTGAGGGCAAGTTCTGTTTATGAAGTATGAGAATTGTGAAACTTGGAGCAAATGATGCTTTGGTAGGTAAAAGTCCTCAGCTATGGAGAGGAAGGACTTGAGAGATCTGGATTTTTCATTGTAGAAGGAGACTGTGTTGATTAAACCCTTATCTTTCAATTTAGAAAACGGTTCGTATTGAAGGCCTAGAGAGAACATTGGACTTCCTTGTATGGGTAGAAATTTAGAGACATAATGAGAGAGACCCAGCTTTTTCCTCTATTCACTCCATGCTATAATGGTGTCTCCAAGATTGTGCTTAATATGATCGGGGATTGCCCCCCTCACTCTTTGGGAGATATAACTTGCTCAAGGTTATTTTCGGTTTTCCAGTGTGCCAAAACAAGGTTGTTTCCACCTTATTAATTTGTTTTGTATATCTTTATGTTTCTTGAGCAAGGGTATTGTTTGTAGGGGGTATAAAAGGCGAGAGAAACACACCATCTTAAATAGTGAGCATCTCCCAAACAGCGATAAGGGGAGGTTTATCCAAGCCTCCATTTCACCCACAATTTTTGAGATCAGCGGAGGCTAGTTAAGGGAGTAGAGAGAGGATGCATCCTTACCTATTTTTTTACCTAAGTAGGTGATACATTTATTGTTGATGAGGAAGGGGGTTGATGATGCCCAAATTTGTGGATGCAAGGGTAGGACCTCTCTTTTATTGAAGTTTATTTTGAGGCCTGAGCATTTACAAAATGAGTTGAAGATAGACTGAATGCTGGTTATAACCGAGGAGGGTGAAGACGTGAAGATTATTATAATTATTATTATTATACAGGATTTATTTAGCGCCGACAGTTTACACAACGCTTTACAACATTAGGGCAGACAGTACAATTACAATACAATTTAATACAAGAGGAATCAGAGAACCCTGCTCGTTAGAGCTTACAATCTAGAAGGGAGGGTCAAGTTATACAAAGGGTAATAGCTGATGGGGATGAGCTAATGGAGAAAATAGTGCAGTTGTTAGATGGAGGCAGGATAGGCTTCTCTGAAGAGGAAAGTTTTTAGGGATCGCCTAAAAGTGGATAAATTTGGAGACAGTCTGACAGATTGGGGTAGGGAATTCCAGAGGATGGGCGAGGCTTGTAAGAAGTCCTGGAGGTGGATATGGAAGGAGGTGATGAAGGAGCTAGAGAGCAGGAGGTCTTGGGAGGAACGAAGAGGGCGATTAGGTTGGTATTTTGAGACTAGGCTAGTGATGTAACTGGGGGCAGAGTTGTGGATGGCTTTGTAACTTATTGTTAGTATTTTGAATTTAATTAGTTGGGTGAGTGGCAGCCAATGGAGGAATTGGCAGAGAGGCGTAGCAGACACTGAGCAGTTTGTAAGGTGGATGAGTCTGGCAGCAGCATTCATGATGGACTGAAGAGGGGATAGTCTATTTAAAGGTAAGCCAATGAGGAGTGAGTTGCAGTAGTCAAGGCGAGAGATAACCATAGAGTGAATCAAGAGCTTTGTGGTTTCATTGGTTAGAAAGGGACGTAGTTTATAGATGTTGCGGAGGTTGAGGCGGCAAGCTTTGGAAAGTGATTGGATGTGGGGCCTAAAGGAGAGTTCAGAGTCCAGGTTAACACCTAGCACCCTGACATGTGGGGATGGGTGGATGGTTGTACCATTGCACTTGACAGATAAGTCAGGGGAAGAGGCACGTGGGGGAGGAAATATTATAAGCTCGGTTTTGGACAAGTTGAGTTTGAGGAAGTGGTGTGACATCCATACAGATATGTCTGTTAGTAAGTTAGTGATGCGTGAGGAGACTGATGGAGCGAGTTGAGGGGTGGAAAGATAGATTTGTGTGTCGTCAGCACAGAAATGATATTGAAAGCCGCGATTAATATGTCGTCTGCAAAAAGAGCGACTCGTAGATCATTTTGTCCGAATGGGATCCCATGTATGGGCTCATTGTCATTTAAGTATCGAGTGTCTTGTTCCTTTCTTTAATGATATTGGTTCTGATTGGAGTTCCGCTGCTATAACTCTGGCTGACTGTGCAGAGTACAAGCTGTGAATAAAGTGACTGAAGGGGCCTGTTAACCCAAATTTCTGCATGACTAGGGTGAGCCAATCGAAACTGACATTGTCGAAAGCTTTTTCAGCATCTAATATTTGATTGCAAGGTTTTCTAGAGGGTGGGATTTTGCATATTCTAACGCTGCTAGTACTTTCTGTATATTTGAAGAGGCTGTCCTGCCTTTTGTAAAGCCTACTTTTGCTGGGTGGATTAAAGAGGGCATGAAGTTTGCTAGACGGATGCTATTATTTTGGAAAGGATCTTGGAATCCACATTTAATAGGGAGATTGGGCGATAGGAGCCTGGTTCCGTTGGCTCTTTGCCCTTTTTTGTAATTAGATTTATGTTTGCCTGATGGCCTGAAGGTAAATAGGAGCCCATCTTCCCATATGCCATTGTACACATCCAGTAAGGTAGAGGATATTAGGTCTTTGGTGGACTTGTAGAATTCTGGAGTGTAACCGTCTCGGCCTGGGGCTTTGCCATCTTCCTAATTGCTAACGATATTTCCTCCCTAGTGATCAGAGAGTTTAAAATTTTGAGATGATCAGGATCTATCTTTGGTAGGACTACAGATTCAAGCCATTTAATTGCTTCCTCTGCATCAAGGGGGTCGTCTGCATACGACTGATATCACATTTTTCTAGGGTTTTGTTTATTTCTTTTGGGTAGAAGGATAGAGTGCCATCTACGTTCTTTAAGGATGTAATATGTGTTGGATGGTACATGCCCTTACTTAGTCTGGCTAATAGTTTCCCTGCCTTATTTTCAGGTTTATGGTAATGTAATTGGATGTATGATGACTTCATGTGTTCAAGATTGTTGGCCCATATGTCAAAAAGACGCTTAGTTTCTTGCCATGCCTTGAGTTTAGCTGGGGTATGTTGTTTGTTAAACCGCAATTGGGGCACTGGCCTCATGGTATTTTTTCTTTGTGGTTTTCTTGTATGCAGCTACAAAGGAGATTATTCTACCTCATAAGAATTCTTTGCCTGTCTCCCAGAAAAGATTAGGATTTGCCGCATGTGAGGCGTTGGTTAAGGCATATTCCGACCAAGCGTTTTTTAACATGTGTTTGAAGTTTTCATTTTGTCCTAAGTACACTGGGAAGCACCATTGGTAGGTGTTAGTGCAGGTATGGATGTTGTCCAATGTTACCAAGATGGGGCTATGGTCTGATATAACCAGGTCGTGTACGTCAGATTCTCGTATATTCGGAGGGAGGGAGGGGGTACAGAGAAAATAGTCTAGCCTAGCAAATGAGTTGTGGGCATGGCAGAAGAAAGTATATTCTTTATCTACTGGGTGTGATATCCATCAAGGGTCTATGAGTTGTAAGGAATTCGTCATAAGGTATAGTTGTGTGTATTTTTTGGGTGGAGAGGGTCTTGACCTACTATGTGAGTGGGTCCTATCTTCTTGATTGTACATTGTTATTTTGATGTCACCCCCTATCAAGTGTGAAATTTGAGGCGCATTCAGGATCTGTGTGGATAACTTGCTGAAATACTTTTTATCAGGTAAGTTTGGGGCTTATATATTAGCGATTATTATCTCCTTCGTCGGGAATTTGAGGTTTGCTGAGATTAGTCTCCCTGTCTTTGTTTGTAGAGATTAATTCATAAGTGAGGTTCTTGTGGAAAAGGATAAATACCCCTGCTTTACGTCCCTTTGCCGATGAGCCTATTACCTTTCCTACCCACAACTTTTGCATACAGGAGAAGTCCCCTTCAGAGAGATGGGTCTCATGGAGCAGGGCTATATCTGCTTTTAGTCTCTTTAGATGTCTAAGGATCTTCATTCTTTTCATTGGGGACCTCAGCCCCTTAACATTCCATGAAATTATTTTCATGGCATGCATGGAGGAGTATGTATAGAATGGGTCTGTAGATGTTTGAGTTCATCCTATGGCTAGAAAGTCTAAAGGCTTGCTTTTTGATTCCATAATGGGATTTATGAACTTGTGGCTGATGGAATAAACCCTTGTTAGGAACCAGAAGGGAAGAAAGGACAGTAAGAAGAGAGAAACTTAAGCTAACATAAAGTAACATATAACTGACTGACTTCACTTTTTTCCGTATGTCTCTTCACTGAGCCTCTAGTCCACAAGCAGGTGGTGGCCAAGCAGGCTTGGGTGCAGCCCCTAGGAGTTATTGGCTAACAGCGGGTGTGTGCCCAATATGACCATAGCTGAGAGGACCATCTGGTGGGAGAGACTGGTAGGGGAGGTAGACAACTAGAGATCTAGAGAGGATAGCTAACGATGAGACATGCTGAATGAATCGCTCATTTTGGCTAGTAACGAGTCTATGTGTTGCCTAGGGTAGAAAGACCGTACCTGACGGTAAGAAGGAGAAAGTCTGAAGTCTCCTTGTGAAGAGGGGGTTATTTACCCTTTACCTGGAGGTTGTGTAGAAGTCGAGATATGAGTTGCTCAGCAGAAATCAGTTGAGTCATTTGGGACAGTGGATCTCAGGCGTTTTGGAGGATCCTTTCTGGGACTTCTCTGATCCCTGGGCCCTTGTTCAGCTTTATCTGCATAGGTGTCTGCTGACATTTGCCTGGGCTTGAGAGAAGGAAGGAATGATTCCGCCTTTTCTGGTGTATGGAAGGCAAGTTGTTTTCCGTCTGGAGCTTGCAGCCGGAGAATTGCTGAGTAAACCAGGGTGAAGCGGATGCCTCTTTTGAAAAGCTCTGAACAGATTAATAAATAAATCATGTGCTGTGCTATCCCCTTAATGATCTGCTGAACCTGCAGCAAAAAAAACTTAAAAAACAAAATTGTTAAATAAAGTGATGTGCCTATAAATTAGAAGAATAAAATATATATATATATAAGCGACTGTTGTCGTCATACAGCTTACAACATCATATAGCGTGAATATACATTTCATAAAATATGAATATTGATACAAAAGTGATCCATAAAGGGCTCAGGTGCATATAGGTCCGTGATACTCTGACCATCCAGGGTCAGTTTTCAGCCTCCCTAATCTAAAGATAATAAACTTGGTAGGTGACTGTGAATATAGTGATCTTCAGTAGTGATTACATTCAGGTGCTCCCCACCCCAAGATAATGGCCGGTCACCTCAGAGCGTGTGACCTCGCAATTAAGTTTGGTCAGTACACGCTTTTGGATCATCAAAAGGGATTCTAGATCAGGTTGCATGGTCCAAATACTGCTCAAAGATGTGGCATCCTCATGTATAAATATCAAAAAGAGACTTCCATAGTGTAATAACGCTTTAAAAGTTTTTATTTAGTGCAAACAAATCCCTTCTATAAGGTACTCACATGGGTCTGGTGCGTTAGTGCACCGCTCTATAGTATGCCTTAATAGCGCCAAGCCGTGGATTGGATTGTGTTCTCCTACTCCATATGACAGACCAACTGCCTCCTGTGCCGCCCAGTCCCCTCCCCTACGCGTGTCGATACAAGGGAAATATCGTATCTTCATCAGGGGGATGCTCTGAACAGATTGTTTGGAATTCTTTTCTTTTGGGGGAAACCTCCGCCAAGTAATCAGCAAAGATGAGTAGTTTATGTTGACTTCCACGGAACAGGCTTTGCGGAAACTCTGCAGAATATCTGTCTGGTCTGCGTAATTTAGGTATTTAATGATTACTGGTCTTGGGTGTTTGCGATCGTTTGTTGAAGCTCCAATGCCGAGAGCTCTCTCAGCTACGCATCTATGGTGAATTCCTAGAGCCTCTGGGAGAAGTGTAATGCAAACGTCCATTAGTGACCCAGGCTTGTAAGTGTCAGGGAGGCCAATTATCCTTAAATTGTTCCTCCTGGAGCAATTTTCTAAGTCCTCCATTTTATCATGTAATTGCTGCTGGGCTTGTGTGTATTTCTCCATAGCTGTGCTCATGTAATATTGATCATCTTCTATAGAAGAAATGCGCTGTTCGGCTTCTGTGAGTCTTTGTGAATGCTCCCCCAGCTCTCTCCCTAATTGTGTAATGCTCGCAGTCACTGCTCTTGCTACTGCGATGGTAAGAGATAGGAGCGCTGCTACGGCTTGGGCAATCTTTTCATGAGAGCTTGGTGGCTCCAGTCCTCCCATCTCACTGGCTTCCATTATTTCTGTATTGCTCCCAAAGGCCATGGATCTGGCTGTCTCTTGTGGCCTTTGTTCTTCCTGGAGGGGGATGAGGCGACCATATTAGGTTCTGGAGCTGCCTGTGTGGGGGGAGGAATGCCTCGAGCGGGATATGGAGCGGGAGCGTGGCCCGGGAGAGGTACCGCTCTATGCAGTCAAGTGCAGGGCAGGCATGAGAAGTGATCCAGCAGTAGAGGAGCTGACCCAGGGGTTTATATCAGTTTTTTTTATCTGCAGGCTGAGCGGAGCCACTGGTCTCCTTGTCCGCTACATACAGTCCCCCGGAACCTGAAGCAGCACTTTGATATTAAAGTGGATGTAAACCCGATTCATGAAATTTGAGCTGGGCAAATATATCTGCAGTGTTTTCTTATCTATCTTCAAAGCACTATGTCCTGTAGCTTTCTCCTGCCCTGTTTTTCTGTTATCAGCATGAGAATTTCTGACAACTTCTCCGTGGACTAAGATAAAACCAGGCTGAGTTTTGTGTTGGGTAGGATGCTATAAATAGATTAGCAGCATGCTAAACTATTCAACGAACAGCTCTGAAAGTCTCTACCTATGAGGAGAGGGGGTGTATGCCTTTCCTCCAATCAACTGTCTTGGCTGTATACATAGGGTTCACTGCAGTGCTGAACAGGAAGAGAAAATCGCCTAACACGATCTGAACTTTCTAAAGTATATCTAAAGCTGAAGACAGCAGATATACATGTAAAACTTATGTAGATTTGTTTCATCTCTGTTTTACCTGAGGCTGTTCACTTTACTGGGTATATATGAGAGTTTACATCCACTTTTTGGCCTACATCCACAGTGCCTCGAAGAATTGGCACTGTTTGCAGAGAGTCCTTTGATCCTTGTGTACACCCATTATGACACTGTGTTGGTCTCAAACAGTTCCTACAATTCTATGCACCACAGTGTAGAAAATACTGGTTGGAGTGCCCTGTTAAACTGCAGATTAGTGAGCAGACAGCTTCGGGAGGACTCCCATTCCCTGTATTATGGGCTATAATGCTGCAAATTGGCTGCTGCAGTAAAGAAACTGTGTTTATGACCATATGTCTGTGTGTATGCATAAAGGAGGGTGCTGACCAAAAGATTATGGAGGTCAAGCTTAGATATACCTGACTTTGTATATTAGTAAGAAGTACATTGCTACAAAAAGTCACAGAAATTGTTTCATTTTGGTTCTGATGTTACAGATGACACTGCTAGTACAAGGAGATATATACGTGTCTCAAATAAGATGGAAATAAACATTCTGGGAGTTATTTACTAAAACTGAAGAGCACTAAATCTGGTGCAACAGAAACCAATCAGCTCCCAGGTTTTATTGGCAAAGCTTAATTGAACAAGCTGAAGTTAGAAGCTGATTGGCTACCATGCCCAGCTGCACTAGTTTATAAGTGCTCCAGCTTTAGTAAATTAACCCCATTTTCACAAGTATTTGACTCCATGTCATATGCCTATAGTGTCTGATGTTGTGCTGTGCTGATAGTTTAATATATCTTCTAGTATTTAAACTTTCAGCAGTTATATAAAGAAGGCACTACATTGCCTTATTTACTTTACTTTGATGTGTTATTAATTATTCTAGCTTGGCACCCAGTTTCAGTACTGTTCTCTTCTTCATTATATCGGACTAAGAATTCATTGAGGCTTGCCACGCTTAATACATTGTTAAGGGGATTAGTCGCAAATGTAAACTGTTAACCCTGCCCTTTCTAGCCAGTCTAAGATGTAAATGACTTGATTTAAATCTGTGAGAGGCCCAGAAACATCAGTCAATTGGTTACCAGTTAGTGCTGAGTGGCCACAGTAAAGTATACCTATAGACAGGAGATGACAGTGGTGACAGTCTTATGTCTATGAGTTTTGTGCATCAGCTTGGGACATCCACGTTTAGGAGAAATGATTGATCATGCTCTTAATGCTATTGTTCCTCCATGTGATGTGTACAGTAAATTTGTTCAACCATATGTGACGCTTAGAAAATCTATGGGACCCATATTTGATATGCTTTAAAACCTTTTTCTACAGAATTCTCTTAGCAATTTTTTACAAGCTGGGTCGCCAGGTCATTCCTCAACCCTCCCCTATTGCTCAACTTGTGACTAACATGTAGAATATGGTAACACATGCGTAGAGCCATTTGTACACCCTAGGGTCCTTGGATGGTTTTTCCGACGAAATTCCGCTCAAGCTTGGCTTTCATACACATGGTCACACAAAAGTTCTCTGACTTTTCGGCCGTCAAGAACGCGGTGACGTACAACACATATGACGGCACTAGAAAAGGGAAGTTCCATACGAAGTGTTCCACCCTTTGGGCTCCTTCTGCTAATCTTGTGTTTATCTTGTGTTAGTAGAAGTTTGGTGAGAGACGATTCACGCTTTTCAGCCTCGTGCTTTTCAGATCGTTACTGCTCTTCAGTTTGTGCTTGTGGGTTCGTATCTGTTCTTCAGTGCGTGTAGTCAGTTCGCATCTGGGTTCCAGAGGGTATTATTATTATTATAGTACGTATTTATTCCTCAGTGCGTTCTTGTCTGCTCGTTTCTGATTTTCAGCTCGCTCTTCTCAGGCCTTTCTGTTTTTCAGTGCTTTCTGTTAGTTTGTTCTGACCAGCCGACCGTTTTGAAGCCATGTTGCGGTTATGTACTCGTCGTAGAGTTCGTGCTGTGCGGGGGCTTGGTGTTGGGGTTCTTGCTTTGACCCAAGCCCAGTCCATGAACAGGGTGGGGAGAAGTTCATGGACCAAAAATTGGTTGCTCCAGCGTGACCAATTCTGTCATATGCCTTTGTTGCGGGAGATCCAGGAGAAAAATCCTGATGATTTCAGGAATATTTTCCAGATGACGGACCCCGTTTTTCACCGTCTGTTGGATTTGCTGTTCCCTTATATTACGAAGCAGGACACCTGCATGCGGCAAGCCATCATTCCCGAGTAGAGGCTAGTCGCCACGTTGCAGTACTTGGTGACAGGAGAAGTCTGCAGGACCTTAAGTTCTCAACAGGCATCTCCCCCAAGGCTCTGGGGATCATTATTCCAGAGCCCTGTTCTGCTATCATACAGGTCCTGCAGAAGGACTATATTAAAGTTAAGTAAGTAAGTTAAGTTTTCTCCTTTAACATCACATTCTATGTATTTAATGTTTGCTAATGTATTGTATTTCTTTTATCATTTCCTAATTACCATGATTGTAATATGCTGTGAATGTCCCCTTTGTCCTCATGCATACTGGAAGTTTTTAATGCTCCTTTTTTGTCCTTCGTGCATATTTGCCTTCACTAACCTTCCCAGCATGCTATCCTGGGCCCATATACACATAGCCTAGTCACTTAACAATTTATTTTGTCAGCTCCATAGTAGTGCTTTACCTTAAACACCCCCTAAAATGTGTACAAATGTTATTGTTGTCCTTAAATTCAGGCAGAGTGCCAGAGGCTTTTTTTTGGGGTCCCAAATTCATCTAGAACCCCCCCTAAAATTTTTACAATGGGCCATCAGAGGGGGTGAGGAATCTGATGAGTGGACCTTATCTTTTTGTCTTTAAATACTCCTTAAAATAAATGTTATACTGATGTTGGCCAAGAATGTATGTGTCTAATCTGCCTGCAATGTTATGTGCAAAAGTACTAATTTAATTTTTTCTGGTTTGACTCCACAGTTTCCTTCAACGCCACAAGAATGGCAGACTGTGACCTCCCAGTTTTCCGAGCGGTGGGACTTTCCCAACTGCGGAGGGGCAATCAATGGGAAACATGTCCACATCATCCCACCACCCCACTCGGAGTCATACTATTTTAACTATAAGGGGTTTCATAGTATTGTGTTGATGGCGGTGATGGCGGTGGTGTCGGCGACATATGAATTTTTATATGTGGATGTGGGGAAGAATGGCCGGATGTCGGATGGTGGAGTCTTTGCCCAGACCGAGTTCTGCCGATGTCTCCAGAGTGGTGTCTTGGGATTGTCACCTGCTGAAGAGAACGTGGAAGGACTACCATTTGTGTTTGTCGCAGATGAAGCATTTGGTCTGGGTGAACATCTGATGAGGCCATTCCCCCAGAGGATCCTCACCCCGAGGAAGAGGGTTTTTAATTACCGGCTGGCCAGAGCCAGAAGAGTGGTGGAGAATGCGTTTGGTATAATGGACAGCCAGTTCCGCCTATTCCTTACGGCAATCAACATGGCAGAGTATAAACTGAATCACATAATGCTAGCAAGAGAAATGAAATGAAAGAGAAATGCTCCAAATTATGTGGCCTCAGTTGGGCCTGAGGCCGCAATTCAGGACATAAATACAATGACATCCCTGGAAGCTGGCCATCCTGGCTTGCCCCCCCAAAGCGCCCGTGATGTGCGGCAAAAGTATCTGGACTATTTTACGGGTAGGGGGACCATTGCTATGCCAGCAAATTTTTGATTCCTTTATAAAATAAAAAATTATTTTGATCTAAAATCATCTTCAATTTGATTTACTGCTTGTGTTCCTTTTAGCTGTCTCCTAGGTTCTCCTAGTGCACTTATAGTGCCAATGGATTTTGCTTTATTAAATAACCCCCATTGTCACTGTAAACACCAACTTAATACAAAAACTGGTATTGAGCATTGAAAGAAGAAGCCACACATTGTTGAGTATAAAAACTTTTACTCCGTGCACATTCAACATTTTTCCAACAAAAATACATCTTTGTTTAATTAAGTTTGACATTTTTAGTTTTATATTTTGCTTTAACAGGCATGTTTCAAACCAGAACATACTGAAACTTACAAAGTTCGACGTGCAAAAAGTGAAGGCAGTATCAGACATGAGTATGTCAAAACTGTGTTGATATTGCCTTCATCAGATGGGGTGATGTCACCCCTGTAAAAGCCAAATTTTGAAGATGCACAAAAATTGGGATTCAAAGTGGGGATTTCCTTCCTGATCCCATGCCTAATGTCAACATGTGCTAGCTCCCATCATGGGGGATCAAAGGACGGGTGTTGGGGGTGCAACCCCTTCCTCTCACCTAATTGAGTTGCGAGGAAGAGGTTGCACCCACAAAATGCGTACATTGATATCCCATGATAGCAGGTAGCACATGTTGACACACTGTGTGCATCTTCAAAATTTGGCTTTTAAATTTATTAAAACTCTAGGAAATTTCTCCAAAAAATTATAAAATGGTGTCATTTTGCTGTTATTTAGATCCCCCCTAATACATCAATCATGTTCTTTAGTTTTTGTTCAACATCTTTGGCTTTTGCTTTATGATGTCTAAATCCTGACTATACACCATTATGTCCTGGATACCATTGGTGCACTTTCACTGGTGAAATTAGGAGATTGTTCTTCCACAACATACATATCACCTACAATAAAAAAAACACACCATGTATTATAAATATGCAGGCATACATCTATTACCTGTAGCTGTGGTCTCAGACACTCACCTGTTGTGGTCACTATTTCAACCACGTCATCCACCTCTCCTTCCTCTACATCCTCAGGTTGTGATGTGCTGAGTTCCTCTTTTTTCGGAGGTGGGGGGTCCCTGGTGTCCTCAGACATCCCAAGTTTTTTCTCCCCTATGAGAATTAAACAAAAGGTATACTTAGCACACAGATATTTGAGGCCAGAAATAGGAATATGAAACATTGCTTGGAAGTGTGGTACAATTGTCTGTTTTGGCAGAGTTCCAAGCTAAATACATGATTTTTTTCCTTACCAAAGCTGGAATACTTACCTTTTTTGGACAATATTCACACATGGAGACACCCTTAGCATCCCCTGGAGCACCTGTGTGGGACACCCTAAAAAGTTTTTTCTGGTGTCCCACACTAGTGCTCCTTGGTCCAGATGTGTAAACAGCTGCTGAGTGTCCTCTCCTTACATTACACTGAATCAGGTTTGCATTTCATTGTAGTTACAAACACATCTAGACAACAATGTACTAAACTTATTTTAATACAAATAGGCATGACCAAATGTAGTTAACCCTGTATCTGCAAAAAACATTGTATTATTAGTGGGCGAACGAACGATGTTTACTACGACCAATTACTGTGCCCACGAGCCTGAAAGTTGCCATTTTAAACTGGACAACAGTAAAGAAAAGCACATGGAGCAGCATGCAAGTAATAATAATAATAGGAACACAGGACAAATACTTACTTTTTAGAAGCAGTTTCTTGATCCTTCTGTACTGATCCTGCTCCCTCAATTTCAGGTCTGACCAGCGTTTCCTCAATTGCTCCTTGGATCGCCGTACCCCAAAATTCCTGTGCAGACTTCTCACAACTTTAGGCATGATCTTGGCCTTTCTCACATTTGGGTTTAGGTAAGGTCGATACTTCCCATCATAGTCGGCCTTCTTCAAGATGTCCACCATCTCCACCATCTCTACAAAGGCCAAATTTGAGGCCTTAAATCTTTTAACTTGGGGCATCAGTGGCCTATACTGCTTCTAGATTGAGGCCTATATTGTGATAAGATTATGAGAGTTTAGCCTGACGTTAGGGTTTTTCTCTTGTTTTTTGTCTTGCAGAAATAATGAATCCGTTCAAAAAGCCAGAGTTTATGAGCCAGTTTATCGATAGGTACAGGAAGCTGCCTAGTTTGTGGCAAGTCAAACATAATTTATACCATAACAGACCAGCTAGGAAGGCAGTGCTGGAGAAACTTCTGGAATTTGTGAAGACGGAGGTCCCCAACGCAGACAGTGATTTTTTGGACAGGAAAATTGGTAGCTTGAGGAGCACATACAAGAAGGAGCGTAATAAGGTCCTGGCATCCCAGAGGTCAGGAGCAGCAGCAGAGGATGTGTATATACCCAGTCTGTGGTACTACAACAGACCAGACTGAAGTGAGGTCATTAGTTTACACACTTCCTTCCCCCCCAGCTGAGGCTTCCAAGGACCAACCTGGGCCTTTCATCCAGGAAGAAGTGGAGGAGCCCAGCTTGAGGCAGGTATAGTATTTTTCTACATATTTCTTGTCCTAAAATGAATGATGTTAACTAGATGTTATTATTGATAAGAAATTATGATTGAACAAAAAGTGTTTTACATATCAATAGACAGTAGTGGCAAAAAATGATTGGGCCAAGAATGAAAAATGCTGGGATCAGAATGATAGTCTTTTCTATTTATTAACATTCAATTTGCAATAGTCATGAGCTGAAAATTGTGTGTGATTGACGAAGCAAAAACTAAAACTTTCCCTTTTTTATACACAGGAAAGCCTCAGCCAGGATGAGGGTCTGGAATGTGGCAGCCAGGAGGTGACAGGGGGAAGTAGCAGCCAGGAGGTGGCAGAGAGAAGTGGCAGCCAGGGGGTGGCAGGGGGAAGTGGCAGCCAGAGGTGGCCCAGCCCAGTGGACTGACCCAATCCCAGGTCCCTCCCCTCCGCCTTCCACCCAAAAGGCCCAGGAAGGGGGGGAACATGGAGGAGGCAGCACTTGCCCTCATTCGGGATACTCATGTGACCCTGAGAGACCCCCCAGCGTTCAAGAGGGTTATGGCTGCATAGTAGCAGCGAAAATGAAGGAAATAGAAGAGGGCCAATGCCTTTTATGTGAGAACATCATTTTAAAGACCCTAAAATAAGGCGTTGAGTGGCCAAATGACAAAAAATACACACCTTTCTGAGTTCATCCATCCTCCACCTCCCCCTCCTCCTCCCCCTCCTCCTCCCCCTCCTCAACCTCCTCCTACACCTCCTCCACCTCCTGCCACAACTCGATGAACAAAGCCACAGTGTGCAGGGAAACGTGGATGGAGATCACTAGAAAATAATTTTAAAATAATCAAAAAAAAGGAGATCTTGATATAAATAAAAAAAGGAAAAAAAAAATCACCATAAAAAATAATTCTAAACATTATTGTGGAGATCTGGCTTTAAAAACTCAAAATATATTTAAGGAGATCACAAGAAATAATAAAGAAATAAGTTTGTCAGATCTCTTTTTGAATATCAGCAGCAAAACAACTTCATTCTTCTAGCATTATAAAGAACAAAAGAATGCGCTGCATTAAAAGATCCAAAAATTTACAGCGTGACGAATGTGCTATCTCCATTACGAACGCTAGTTTTACCAGACAGCGCTTCCATTTCGTACTTGATTCTGAGCATGCGTGATTTTTTGCACGTCGAAATTGCATACAGACGAACTGAATTTCCGATAGGAACTTTTTTTTCCGAGGGGAAAATAGAGAACCTGCTCTCAATCTTTTGCTGGAGGGAATTCCACCAGCAAAAGTCCGATGGAGCATACACACGGTCGGAATTTCCGACCTAAAGCTCACATCGGACTTTTGCTAGCGGAATTTCTGATCGTGTGTACGCGGCATAACTCTATAGATTTTGAGAGTCTCCAAAGTTGGGGCTCATATATAATAACGGATAGATTAAGGGCAGGTATGCCCGGAGGGACCCCACCCCTCCTTAAAAGTATAGGAATGCACTAGACACCCAGCAAAAGCACAATGGTAGCCAAGGTATCCAGTGCATCCCCTCACCAATTGACCAACAGTACAAACAAATGCCAACCACCCCCAACCTATAACTGCCCTTTGCAGCAAAGATCACATGGAAGGGCGACACCTATAAAAAAACAACAAACATAAATTCACACCTCACTTACCAGCCAGCCTGCAACAAACCAAATTAACCCTATGTAATAGTTTACGTTAAAAACAAGAGGTTTTGTTTGCACAAATTTGCAAATACATGTGTAACACGTTTCGGCATCCTAGTGTACTGCAGTCCTAACTATAAATTTTGAGAGTCTCCAAATTTGGAGCACATATATTATAATGGATAGATTAAGGGCACTGTATCCGACCAAGCACAAACAATGATATTTAGGGGTACTCCATTTTTGGAGTTTAGTGGAATGGCTTCTGTCAATAGCAATATATTTGACATACTGGCTGCTGGTACAATTGCATGTCATAAATTGCATGTATTTGTTTTAGGAACACACTTATGTCTTTTCCATTTATATCAATTAAAGTGTTTTTCATTTATATCAATGGATGTTTAATGAAATGCGTGTTAATGTGCACGTGTTAAGGTAGAAACTTGCTTTAGAATTCCCATTGAATTGTTTGAGGACACAAGAGGTTCTCAGTCTTTGACAATTGGCACTTCTGGAAGTGTTGGATGCCTGTGTACCCCGCTACCTGGCATGGTTCCATCCTCTGATATCTACATCACTGCTGTGTCCTGTAATGACCTAGGTATCAGAGGGCGAAACGTTAATTTGTTGTGTGGAACACAGACATCTGACACCCCCAGCATTACCAAATGCTGAAGACTGAAGAGACTTATAGAGGCTGCAGTGTTGGAATGAAATATAAGGAATATTCTCTTGCAGGGCATCCCGAGAGCATAACTTTAAAAGAATAAAAGCCCTTCAATAAAATGTATGGATTTCCTTGGTAATTCTGCAACATTTATAAATATACTTGCCATGTGGCTTTATGAGTGATGTGGTCAATAAACTCTTCAGTGATATCCAATAACAATACAATAACAATAACCAATTCAAATAACAATACAAGTTGGTACATTATCCAATAAAATGACAATAATTCAATTATGTAATTAAACAATCAATTTGTAAACTAGTAGTTTTAGCACAATAGCATACAATTAGGATTCATAAAAAATAACATTAAAGAACTCATTTTTGACATTCACAGGGAGGGAAAAGCAGCAGATTCCTTGACATCCTTTGTAAATCACACTGACAGATAGATATTTTTTTTTACTCTCGAGTGCTGTCAGTCTGCCTGTGTCAGGGAACAAGGAAAGTCCAGCATGTAAATCTCGCCTCTTAGGATCTTCAGGGCATAACCCAGACAGAGGAGCCATCCCTCCTTTCTTGAACTCAGGCTGCAGACAAAAGACTTGTGCAAATGAGCCTTTAAACCCCTAAATAGTCACCACACAATGCATTAAAGAATGCGTCCCAGGACAAAGGGAAATATTCACAGTTTATCTCCGGCTGATGGATCTGAATCGACGCATGAACGTGGTTTTGTTATGGGATGCAGTAGGCCGCAAACCCCCACCGAGAGCCCAATGGTCGGACGCTGTAATACAAACAGTGAATCTAAATCTTAAATAATTAAGGTAAATAGAACTGCCCATTATCGGAACTTCAAATTGTTCTCAGGATTGATATAAAAAATAAACTCAACACACATGAGCACATTGTAGTCTGCATCTTACCAAAATTAATGATACCTGCAGTGTCTGGTAAGTTTTGATGCCGTGGCAATTCCTATCCAGTAGTTGTTTTACTTACCAACAGATTTGTATTTCTGCCCATCCAGTCCTAAGATTTAGACAGATAAACAAAAGAAAAAAATGTGCATAGAAAAATGGGTGAGCAGCCAACAATCCACTAGACACAAAGTGAAACAACAGATATAACAATAGTAGCGAGCACTCAAAAATTTAGAAAATGTGAACAATTTTGAAATACACCACTAAGACAAATGGTATAAAGAAAATAAAATAAAATGTCAGTCCTCTTGATTGAATATACCATGACGGTGTGAGTAAACATCAACACAAGTGTAAACTATAAGGTGACAAATCTTAAAGAAAGTGCTTGATCATGAAGTGCAGTCAAAAAGAGTAAGGTTGGCACGCCTACCAGATGGGGTGGACACATGTACCATACAGTACATGGGTCAAACAGGCATGATGAGGACTCTGCCTCAATGTAGTGGTCTGTAAGTGAAGCAGTGGATGGAAAGTGGACCTCAAGGGTAGATGATGGAAGATCGTACTTCAGACAAACAAACTCCAAAGCATACAGCAAGAATTAGGTCATTCCATTGGCATTGAACATGAAAGACAAATGGATCCACATAGCATAATACCGTAAGATATTTTATTTTTAAAAAAGAGGGGGCGGGTGGAATACAATAAAGGATCAAATACAAAATGCATCTCTATGAGCTGAACATGGGATGCAGATAGTGAATTGCATAAAACCCATTATTAAAAAACAGCTTAATGCAGATAATAATAAATCTGCCCACTGAATTTTGCAAAGTCAGGGACACATGCCAAAAGGCAGGAAAGAAGTCTGGACTCCCTAAAAAAAATAAAAAATGGATACCCTAGAATAAAAATGGATAATCGTAAATAATAAATAAACCCCCTGGTTAACGGAGAGTAAATGTATCATGATGTACTTACATCAGCCTTGTCTGGTACCACCTCTCATCCAGTGACAGGAGAATGTGAGAGTGAGGCGTGGAGCGCTTTGAGTCATTTCCGCTTCCTTATGTGGTGGCCAGGGAGACGTGGAGCGCATGTTGTCATTTTCGCCCTTCTCTCCAATTATGGCAGATCTTGCATGCGAGGCGTGGAACGCATGCCGTCGCCATCTTGGTCTACCGCGGAAGCAGGCCCAGGTGTCAACTGTGATTCATTTTCGGGTTATTCCTTTATTGGTGAGTCCCCCTATATATACTACAGCGATTGCACATGACACTCACACCCCCGTTAGGATGAAACGCATTGGATGACTTTCATGGCAATTGCTCTTCACTTTTAAAGAACAAGCTTGTTTTTATCTACATTCCTGTTAGTGTGAACCCCTCTTTTTTAAAAATAAAGGATCTTACGGTATTATGCTATGTGGATCCATTTGTCTTTCATGTTCAATGCCAATGGAATGACCTAATACTTGCTGTATGCTTTGGAGTTTGTTCGTCTGAAATACGATCTTCCATCATCTACCCTTGAGGTCCACTTTCCATCCACTGCTTCACTTACAGACCACTACATTGAGGCTGAGTCCGTATCATGTCTGTTTGACCCATGTGCTGCATGGTACAGTACATGTGTCCACACCATCTGGTAAGCGTGCCAACCTTACTTTTTTTGACTGCACTTCGTGATCAATCACTTTCTTCAAGATTTGTCACCTTAGAGTTTACACTTGTGTTGATGTTTACTCTCACCATTGTGGTATATTCAGTCAAGATGGACTGACATGTTATTTTCTTTATACCATACCATCTTAATTTTTGAGCGCTACACTATTATTGTTATCTAAAAATTTAGACAGTCCAGCCTGTTAGGACAGCCAGGCTGATGACCTGATTTCTTCTCTCTACTAAAATTAGGAGATATAGCTAGGTTACCTCCTCACAAGCAGACTGTGAGTGGACAAATCCACATCAAACTACTATGTCCAAAAGCATGGCCTTTTACTCAGAAGTTATATAAAGAGACATTGACTGTATACCTGATAATTGTTTTATTCGTATCAAAAATACATACATTTAAATGCAGTGATTATTCACGTAAAATAAAAAAATAAAAACACAACTCTTCATGTTAAAAATGAAAATTGTCAAAGAAAGCCACCACATGTAGTCCAGGCCACTCACACTATAACTGCCATTTATTCACTCTCAGTCACACCTTGATGGCCATACTAACAAACTCAAAATGATATCCATTCCTTAGCCACTGTAAATACATTAAATCTCACTAAATCATCAGTGTGGCAGAAATCTTCAGACTGATCAATGGGAAAATCCTTAGAGGGACCCCCGCTGTGCACTTGGACTTATAGCACTATCTCATGTTTTTTGTTGTGGAGTCAACTTTAGAACAGCAGTCATTATACTTAATAGTTTTATTATAAATTAAGCGCAAATCGTATAAAAAAACATTGATCTAGACTGATTAATAAAAATAGTAATAATTTATTTTGTATTGGTGTTTTCAACCTTGATTTATTATATTTATAATTGTGTGTTTCATATGTATATATTTTGTTATATATATACTGTATGTTGACACTCTGTAATAATTTTAGTTTAGATTAATGTTTTTTTTACTATTTGTTCTTACTTTATTATACAATTGTCTCACCATAATTGTTTCACAAGCCAAGAGAGCTGTCGAGAAACCCAAGAGGGCAAAAGGAACGAATGAGGACCCAAAGATCACCACCTTAAAGTGATACTAAACCCACAACAGTAAAATTATTTTGTATATGCAGTAAAGCATGCTTGTTATACTCGCTGTGGAACCTAAGGGGTTGATCCTGTGCATTGTGTAAAACAGCTGTGTGATCCTTTCTTCTCTGATTCTCCCCTTCTTCTACTGTCCCCAATCCATCTCCTGATAGAACAGAGCCTTGAGGGCACTCTACACATGCTCAGTTTGGTGTGTATTGGTAGAGTTTTTTTGGTGATGCATGTTATCAGCACAGGGCCAATCAGCACTGTCCAGACAGAGGGTCAGGGGTCCTGCAGCCTCATAGGACAGTCAGAAGAGAATGAAAACTCCTCCCACAAGCTTTATTCAGAAACTGATAGAAGTTACAAGACTGCTATACTGTATACTTCTGATGATAAAAGGTATTTAGCAGTTTATATTCACTAAAATATTTGCATTTCCATGTTCTGTGTACTGTGGGAGACAAGATAGAGTGAGGGCAGGGTCCTGGGTTTAGTTATACTTTAAACAAAATATACTGGATCTCGCAACAGAATATCAACCTGGAACACCCCATCAGAGGTCATAGGTCCATCACAAAGTGGCCCACAAGTAAATCCTGAGAGCTCCTATCCCATTTGGGCATGTCTGAGTGACGGAGGTGACAACAGTGGGACCTAATTCACCAATAAGAGGAGATGCTTGTCGGTCACTTTGTGACACACATGGACTCCGGTGGGTGTTTCAGGCAACGCTGTATCCTGTTTAGGCCAACAAGGCTCAGGCCTAGGGCAGCACTTTGCAGGGGGGCAGCACGGAAAATGTCCCCGCCGGCTTGCACTACACGGTTAGTGTAGCGCCATTATTATGGGGCGGACTGGGCTGAGAAGCAAATTAGTCTAGCACCCCCATACTGCTTCTGGTATGCGGCCATCCGGAATTCCGCAACTGTGGGGGGGAGGGGCGCAGCTTCTAATTTTGACTGTCCTATCATCCTGGACCACAAACCTTCCTCACTGTTCTATATGTTTTCTGCTGCACCATTGACATAGTTATATCTTCTTAGTCCTCTCCATAAAATTATCAGAAATTTGTGCTTAAAAGAGAACTATAGGCAACACTTTTTTTTTCCCCGTTTTGGATAGAATAAGGGTTATAGCCCCTGCCGATTTATTTTTTACCATCCCTGTCCCATTGCAGAGATTTCCTTTCACTTCCTGCCCCATAGCTGAACAGGAAGTGAGAGGAAATCTATGCAAATTAAAGGAATCCATTGCCCCCTCCCCCCTCCAGGCCCTCAGAACTAGTGTCCCCACTCGAAAATTTCAGGACGGGTCTTAAAAAGCAAGGGGTGTGGCCTTGACAGAAAGGGGTGGGTCATATTTAAATTGGGGGGTGATGAGTTTAGTTAGGCCTAGGGCAACACAAATCCTAAATACACTACTGTTTTCAGGTTGATATTCTGTTGGGAGATTCAGTATGTTTTTTTAAAGGGATGATCTTTGGGTCCTTGTTGGTTACTTTTGCTCTCTTGGGTTTCTTGGCTGCCTTCCTAGCTTGTGAGACAATGATGGAACTGATTTTAAAGCAGAACTACACTGCATCTGAGCACTACAAGCCAAAACTGCTATTTAATTCATTTTTAATATCCAAAGCAAACTCCCCCATCTTTCCATGTCCATGCTTTATTTTGCTGTGATATTTCTTTGAATCCCCCCCCCCCCCCGGCATTTCTGGCCATAGCCATCTTGAGTTTTTGTTCTTTTTATTTTCCATATGTATACAGTATTTATTTTACAATTACAGAATAATACACAACAAAGTAACCCTGTATGTAAATTTTAGCTTGAGCTAATGAGGTCTGTAAGCAGCAGGCTTTTTTAGCAACCTTTAAATGAATATGTGAAAAGAAGCAGAGATTCTAAAAATCAATACAATATTTTTACAATATTTTTCATTAACCCGATTGAAAAAAAATTGTACTACAGTCTTGACTAAAACAATTAAAAAAATACAGTAGTACAAAATCAGTACACACTGTTTTTAGAATTGACATGACAGAAAATTGTTAGCTGAAATCAACAAATTAAGAATTAAACTTTCGCATTTCAATGAAAAAATAATGAAAATCGGTGCTAAATATGTTGAGATGCACTCACTTAGAAATTATCTCTGAATTTCTAAATCTGTCCCTAATTATTTTTAGTGTCACTATCTTTTAGTTTTTGATCCTGTAAAAATAACAGAGCCTTAAATTGGTTGTAAATCCTTGCATCTACCCAGTGAAGTGACCGGCCTCAGATGATACACAGAGATGAAACAAATCCTCCTTTGTAAGTTGTACCTGTTTATCTGTCGTCTTCTCTTTTCTACATTCATTCAAAGTGCAGAGTTTATACAGCTCGTCTGAGCTTCCAGAAAGCAGGGGGTGTGGATTAAGGTACTCAAAAACTGTACATGGAAAATGCTTTAAAGCTTTTACAAGTCATCAGTTTAGAATTAAATAATAGCCCTAAAATGATTGCTTTCACTCCAATGTTCGTGGGTAGACCTCACATGTGTCGCATAGGGACGGGCGAACGGTTCGGCCCAAGCATAACTTCAGGCTGAACTTCGGTTGTTCGGACATTTGGCGAACACCGAACAATATGCGGTGTTCGTGGCAAATTCGAAAACCGCAAAACACCGTAGTGGGACACTAACATGAAAAATCAAAAGTGATAATTTTAAAGGCTTATATGCAAGTTATTGTCATAAAAATTGTTTGGGGCCCGGGTCTGGCCCCAGGAGACATGTATCAATACAAAAAAAGTTTTAAAAAAACAGCCATTTTTTTTCGGGAGCAGTGATTCTAAGTAAAACAATAAAAATGAAATATTACTTTAAATATGGTGCCTGGGGGGTGTCTGTAGTATGCCTGTAAAGTGGCGCAGTTTTCCCCATGTTTAGAACAGTACCACAGCAAAATGACATTTCTAAAGGAAAAAAGTCACTTAAAACTGATTACGGCTGTAATGAATTGTTAGGTCTCGGCATTATAGATAAAACTCATTGAAAAAAACAGCATGGGTTCCCCCCCAGTCTATTACCAGGCCCTTTGGGTCTGGTATGAATATTAAGGGGAACCCCGAACCAAAAATTTAAAAAAATATTACGTGGGAGTCCCCCCAAAATGCATACCAGGCCCTTCAGATCTGGTATGGAAATTAAGGGAAACCCTGCACCAAATTTTAAAAAAATGGCATAGAGGTGCCCCCCAAAATCCATACCAGACCCGATTTTAAGGGGAACCCTGCACAAAATGTAAAAAAAAAATGGTGTAGGGGTCCCCCCAAAATCCATACCAGACACATGCCCTCAACATGGGGAGGGTGCTTTGAAGTAGCCCCCTAAAGCACCTTGTCCCCATGTTGATGGGGACAACGGCCTCATCACGCAACCCTTGCCCAGTGGTTGTGGGGGTATGCGGGCAGGGGGCTTATCGGAATCTGGAAGCCCCCTTTAACAAGGGGACCCCCAGATCCCAGCCCCCCATGTGAATTGGTAAGGGGTACATTGTACCCCTACCATTGCACAAAAGAAAGTGTCAGAAATAGTAAAAAAGACAGACACTTAGGGACAAGTCCATTCATCTTCTGTTATGCTGCCGACGAGCCAAAAAAACCCAAAAAACGCAACAGCTCCCCCTCCATGGGAGGCTCCCGCCGAGTGACACTTCTTCTTGGTGACAGCTCTTATATAGCTCTCACCAAGCTGTGACCCCGCCTTCCCCTGATGCCTTGTGATGTCATAGGAAGGCGGAGTCTTTAAAATGAGCACTTTTGATTTTTCATGTTTGTGTCCCATAGACTTTATCGGTGTTCGTTTGTTCGACCACATTTTTTGCCTGTTTGGATGCTCTGGTGCAAACCGAACTGGGGGGGTGTTCAGCTCATCCTTAGTGTCGCACAATTGGTGTTTACATACACCTGTGTTCCCTATACACGCATTTGCATTCACACGTGTGGTTGGGGTTTTTTAATTTTTGTTTTTGTTTAACTAACAAGCACCCTATAAGCAGGTAACAGGCCCTCTTTATGGAGATATCAAGAGTCTATTATATGCCTGATGTCTCCCCTGCCCTCCACTGCAGCTAATCAAGCACAATCAAGTTGTTTAGCTGCTTACCCAGCTAGAGTAGCCGGAGAATGACAGATCTGAACCTGGAAGGGACAAAATGCTTGTCCCTTCCAGGTTCAGTCATCAAAGAGGAGATTTGGAAATGTACATCTGAGCTTCTCCAAGTTACAGGTACTCCCATACAGCCAATTACCCATGCTGATAGATAGATAGATAGATAGATAGATAGATAGATAGATAGATAGATAGATAGATAGATAGATAGATAGATAGATAGATAGATAGATAGATAGATAGATAGATAGATAGAAGAGCATTGATTTTCTAGGTTTAAGATTGATTAACCAAATTGCCAATCTACAATACGTATATACACATCATTGGACTGCAAGTGGATAAAATAAGCTTAAGCCTGCAGCTGTGAGCTTGGTGCAGTTTTGTCAACTTCCCCTCATCTTTTTCGTAAAAGTGATCCAGTAGCTCTAGAGTCACCAGATCACTTTTACTGCAGTCTAAAGCTGCTGTCCTCCCTGGCTGCTGCCTGCCATGATCCCCACCTTTTGTGTTCCTCTGGGAGCGCAGGACAGCAGCAAACAACCTCAGGATGCCAATCATAAACCCAGAAAATCAGTGCTCTCTTATCTACCTATCTTAGATATCCATCTTTAGCAGCATGGGTAATTGGCTGAATGGGAGTAACAGTAAATTGAAGTTTACTAGACAAAAGCAAATTCTGAATATATGCAAAAGAAGTTCAAGATGGTAAAGAACGGGGCCTCTTCACAGTAATATCTCTGTGGCTCAATCAGGGTAACATGTGCCTGCTTAGCATAATCTTTTTAACACTCTATAACAAGAGGAAGTTGATCTGAGAATCACTAATTCAGTAAAATTGTTCAGAACTCTTGATAACGGTTTAATAATAAAATGTTTTTACTCTGAAACGCATTACCAGCTCTTCATCTCCATGCTGTCAGTGTCATGAGGTTCCAAGGTGGGTCTAGCTGCGGCCATTGATGATTTTCATCTGTCTTCACATTGATTCTCCTGTTTTGCTTCACATTGATTCTCCTGTTTTGCCATGAGAACCTGTGTAGTTGCCACTGTAATACACCTGCTTATCCCTAAAAGCCTCTGATGTAAGTGTGCTTTGTTTTGCTTTCTAAACTACTCTGTATATTTCATTGGGGTCGTACCTGTTTTTCTGTTTACTGAGTAGATTTTTGGATCAGGCAAATTTAGTTTTGCTCTTCTGTACAGTGCTGTGTGTTGTGATTGTTTAATCTGCTCTGTGCTCTACAGGCTGTTGATCCAGCTGCTTCTCCCTGTTCTATGAAACTTTCAAGAGCATAGTGGGTGGAAGAGCAGGATGGGCAACCTGAATGTTTATACAGCCCCAGCCAATCCCTGGAAAGGTGTGTCCAGATGGTGTTTGGGAAGTGTATAAATAGTCTGAAGCCCAGAGCCCAGGGTTCTTGTCCAGGAGAAGAAGTGTCTTCCTGGTGCAATGCTGAATGCCCACTATGCTTCTCAGAATCCCAGCCATTGCTAAGAGGGTCTGCTTAGCCACCAGTCTTTCAGAGACCAAGAGAAGTACCATACTGAAAAGCTGCCCTGGGGCTACATATGGAGAGCTTGTTGGGATCAAAGTGTGTTCTATGGCAGAAGGGCAGCTCCCTGAATCCTATCCCAGTTGATACAGCCATAACTATCAGCAAAAAAGTCAACCCTTGTGGACTGGTTTTCTTAGTGTGTGAAAATGCTGTTTGCCCGACTGCAGCACTAGTGGGAATCAAACCTGGGGCATTAAATTACCAGCCCTAGTCCTGGGTGGTGAAGCAAACATTTCTGATGGCTGTCCTGGTGGTGCTACATAAATAAATGGCTCTGTACTTAATTTAAACCTTTCTTACATAAAACAGTTATGCATGGACATTTGGCCACAGGACCAGTGATAGACCACAGAGGCAACGCTTGATGCATTGGTCTGGGAAAATTAGGACGTTCTGTTAATTTGGGACTAGGGCTGTTCTGCCTGGACCAGGTTGTACAAAGCACTAATTTCAAAGATGTTTACATAGGGGTATAAAGGAATTATTTGAAGAGCTCAGCTCACTGTCCTAATATGAGGATTAATCCTGTTATCTTTGCGATATGTGAAGGAATGAGGCATGTAAATACCTTCTGTTCTAAGAAGGCTTTACTGTGCTATGTTTCATTAGGAGGGCTTTTTGATTTCTTCAGTCACATCTTAGCAAAAAAGCAAAAGAAAAAGTGCAAGCCTTAGTGCAGCGTTAGGCCCCTTTCACACATGAAGACCGTTTGTCTGTTTTTAATGCATTCATCAGATGAAAAACAGACATCAATACATCTCTATGGAAAAAACGGATGTAAATGGAAAATCATCTATTTACATCCGTTTAAATCTGCTTTATGTCAACATCCATTTTTGGAATGGATCAAGGCCTTATTTTTCTTCTGTTAAAAAATGGATTGGACGAAAAATGGATGTAAACAGACAAACAGTCCATTTTTGCATGAAAAATTGGATGAAAAACTGATGACAAACTTATGTAAACTTCACCCGTTTTTTCTTTGAAAAAACGTGACTGAACTGATGAAACAAACAGTCTGCATGTGTGAAAAGGGCCTTACAAACAACAAAAAGATTCCCAGCACACTTACCAGCTAGCCTGCAAAAAAACAACTTATGCCGCGTACACACGGTCGGACTTTTCATCTACAAAAGTCCGACAGCCGGTCCGACAGACTTTCGGCGGACTTGCGGCGGACTTGCCGCGGACTTGTTGCAGACTTTCTAACGAACGGACTTGCCTACACACGACCACACAAAAGTCCGACGGATTCGTACGTGATGACGTACACCGGACTAAAATAAGGAAGTTGATAGCCAGTAGCCAATAGCTGCCCTAGCGTGGCTTTTTGTCCGTCGGACTAGCACACAGACGAGCGGATTTCGGGGTCCGTCGTAGTTACGACGTAAAGATTTGAAGCATGTTTCAAATCTAAAGTACGTCGGATTTGAGGCTAAAAAAGTACGTTGAAAGTCCGGAGAAGCCCACACACGATCGGATTACCAGCCAGCTTTAGTCCGTCAGCGTCCGTTGGACTTTTGTAGCTGAAAAGTCCGACCGTGTGTACGCGGCTTTAGCCCTGTCTGACAGTGTACGGGGTGTGTCTAAAAAGTTTGGTGAATGGTCCAATATCTCAATGGCAACATGGCCCAGGTGCACGCATGCACATGGCTATCCAGAGACACATCAGGAAGCGCCACCTAGCGTGGTGTACATGTGACTGTCAGGGTAAACCCACTGCAGGCAGTCGATTGTAGTCAGCATGAGAGGTAGGGTCACAGTGCAATGGAGCAACGAGTGAACATCAAGTTCTGCTACTAATTGGGAAAAGCGGTGACGGAGAAGCATGAAATGTTGGTGCAAGTGTACCGTGAGCAGAAAATGTGTTTCTGACTGGTTCAAATGCTTTCACAATGGGAAGGAAACAACGAAGGATGAGCCATGTTCGGGTCAGCAGTCAACAAGCAAAACCCCAGACATAATCAAGCGAGTGGGAAAAATGCTGGCATGAGATTGGTGACTGACTCTATGATTGATGGCGGATAAATTGGGCATTAGCAAGGAAACGGTGCGCACCATTGTCTGCGAAGATCTGTTCCTGGTTTGTGCCGCACAAGCTGACAGACGTACAGAAAGCAAAACGGATGTAAACCTGAAGATTTAATTACTATGTGTGAACAGGAGCCATCATTTCTACAAACAATTATTACAGGGGATGAGACCTGGTGCTACCAGTTCAAACCGGAATCCAATCAGCAAACGATGGAAGCGTATGGTCTGAGCACTGACAGGCTGACCCCCCACCCCTTCAACCTCTGCAGCAATGCTGACAGCACTCATACATCTATTTCCCAAAGACAACCTCTGAATATGACGCTGAGCACGTGCATTCAACTTCTTTGGTCGACCATGGCGAGGCCTGTTCTGTGTGGAACCTGTCCTGTTAAACCGCTGTATGGTCTTCTTGGCCACTGTGCTGCAGCTGAGTTTCAGGGTCTTGGCAATCTTCTTATAGCCTAGGCCATCTTTATGTAGAGCAACAATTCTTTTTTTACAGATCCTTGAGAGAGTTCTTTGCCATGAGGTACCATGTTGAACTTTCAGTGACCAGTATGAGAGAGTGAGAGCAATAAAACCACATTTAACATACCTCCTCCCTTGGAACACTAACAAGTCACATGACAACGGGAGGGAAAATGGCTAATTGGGCCCAGTTTGGACATTTTCACTTAGGGGTGTACACACTTTTGTGTGTTGAGTTATTTTGAGGGAACAGCAAATTGACACTGTTATACAAGCTGTACACTCACTACTTTACATTGTAGCAAAGTGTAATTTGTGAGATACTGTATATGTGAAAGCCACAGTGCCTCCTCAAGTCTCCTCTGTATACTGTGGTTCTAACTGTATAGTTTTCGAAGTCTCTGAATTGGAGCACATATAGCAGTAGATGGATTAAGGGCAGGTTTGCCTGGAGGTGGCCCATTCCTCCTTAAAGGTGAAGAGACACACTGGACTCCCAGCAAAAGCACAATGGCAGCTGAAAGCATCCAATGCCTCCCTACATACAATTCAGAGTGCAGAGTTACAAGAAATGAGCAGGGTACTAAGTGTCCTACTAGCTTGGTGTAACTAATCTCTCGCTAACTGGGAGGCAAAAGATATGAGAAATGCATTAAGTTGTACATATCAAAAGAGGCAGCAAAGGACAGTATAATTAGAATATAATTCAAGACAAGAGGGTAGGAGGCAGTGCTTGTAAAAGTTTACCAGTATATCTCAATTTTACTTCTTGAAACAATATTTATCTTTTTGGAGGGTGTCTATTTAAAGGTTAGTTTAAGATTTCTTTGTATTTGTGGTATATATATATATATATATATATATGTGTGTGTGTGTGTACAATATCTGCGTGGAGTTTGCATGTTCTCCCTGTGTCTGTGTGGATTTCCTTTCCTCCGGGTACTCCGGTTTCTTCCCACACTCCAAAGACATGCTGGTAGGTTAATTGGCTTCTGTCTAAATTGGTCCTAATATGTGAGTTAGGCCCCTTAGATTGTAAGCTCCTTGAGGGCAGGGACTGATGTGAATGTACAATATATATATATATGTGTAAAGCGCTACATAAATACATCAAATAATAATAATACTGCTGCTTTATTGCATTTTTTTAAACTTTTTTCAATGTTAGTATTTTATCTTTATGAAATAAGTAGAATACTGAGAGAATAAGAAGTCATTTTTTTTGTACAAGAATATATCCAGCAATGATGAAAGAAGCTTCTGTAATCCTTTGGAGCCGTTTAAAGCTGATTGCACCCTTATAACCCACCACACCACGTTAATTTTACCTTTCTCATTGGCTCCAATGCATGTCACCAAACTGTATGCAATTTCATTAAAATCTCCCCATTTTTGCCAATGTTTTGGGGAAATTTAAATTCTCAGTTTTACTAATGCCTAGTAAATAATAACATAGTGATATACAATATACTGTTTATAAAAACTATACACATCCTTGGAAGTTTTCATAGAACATCAAATTGCAGTGTTTCTTGACACTGATCAGCAAAAATTTCAAACTAATTTGTATAGTCTTCTTTGTGCATCCATGATAAGTACATTTCGTGTTCTAATGTTTGGCTATTTTTTTTTTTAGTAATAAAAATAGTAAAATGAAAATGCATTGAAGAAAAAGAAGTAGCCATATTATGTCATAATTATTCAGAATTGTTGTATCTTAGTCAAAGGGCCTTAAAAACCTACAAAAAAAAATGGAAAACGATAGGCCTGGTAAGAATGCTTGAAAACCATATATGGCAATTAAAAGTCAGTTATTAAATTTCTCAAAGGTCCACTTAAGAAATCCACCATAATGATCGAAGAAGTATGAGGACATCAAGAAACAACTCATCAAAGCAGCATGATTTATTCAAAATACATTGCATTCAAGCCAGTTGGAATTCTCCTTTGTCTTGAGTCATCAGAGGCAAGTGACATCTTGAACGCCTCAAGAAGATTAAATAGCACAGCTCAGTCGGAAGCTTAAAAAAAAAAGAAAAACAAAACACAAAAATAAAAGAGACAGAAAAAGAATGGAGCTAACTTAGCCATAATAGAACTGTTCCTTTCTCTCTGTGAAAGAGCTTTCAAGGAGAGGCATGGAAGACGAAGGTGCAGATAAAGAGTACAATGGCTTGAAGAAAAGGAAGACCGTGAGTGGAAGCAGAGGGTGTGGGTTGTACTGAATGCTGGATTAGTACGGCTTCATGGCAAAGTAAAGGGGAGGGGGTTTCTTAGTCAAGATGAAAATGAGGAATTACTTTTTTTGGGAGATTTCAGTTCACTGAACATCAACAATGCATGATGGGAGGTACTTGACATAACATTCTTCCAGGCCATGTTTGCTCTCCATGTGGGACCTTGGAAAAACAACAAATACATCAATAGAAAACAAAACTATTTCATCCTTTGTTAAAAGAGCTCTTCGAGTATGACAAGGTAGGATGGTAGTTCTTGATTATCAGGAATGCCAGGAATCTTCGAGGACAATGCCACTGCCAGTCTTTCTCCTCGTTTCCAGCAGTGTTTAACCAGGAAAATCTCATCAATCAATATTTTAATAATATATAAATCAGCACGTGGACTAATGGGCAACAGAATATTGGTGGTTCAGGTTCAGATTCATGACCTCTGTCTCAGTTTGCATTTGGCAGTTTTCTTTAAGCATGTGTGGAAATGTACTAACCTTGCAACATTTTTAATTTAAAAGCGCTTACGCACACCACAACATGGACTCTACAGGGAATGCATTGTTATACTGTAAGGCAAGTTTTGTTAAGCCTAGTACACACGATCAGAAAATAGTACAAAAAATATCGCTTTCAAATCGATCGTACGATAATCTGATCATTAGTACATAGCTTTAGTATGACATTATCTGAAGGGACAAACTAACTTTTTTCTTGTACGATACCAGATCGTACGATTTCTGTTACACTTTTAGATATAGGGCCTGTTCACACCACATGCAGTCCAATGCGTTCTTTTTTTTTTCTTCAAAAAGGCATGGAAAATAGGTTATATGGTTTTCAATGCCATAGTTTACACCAGTGCGGTCAGTTTTAGGGTGTTCCAGTTCTTGAAAAATAAGTAGAACATGCTGCATTTTTCCTGCACTGGAACATGGTAAAACGCATCAAAAACACACTGGAGCCCATCAAAACGCATCAAAAACTCACTGGACCCCATTACAGTGAAAAAAAAAAATGGAAAAAAAGCAACTGGAATGCATCCGGAAACTTATCGAAAATGCACCGGAACGTGTCAATAACGCAGAAACGCATCTGGAATGGATTTGGAGTGTGTTTTTGTAGGGTGAACAAGTCTTTACAGTATATTATCCTCCCGCACTCCAAAAGACTTGCTGGTAGGTTAATTGGTTTGAATCAAAATTGGCCCTAGTATGTGTATGTATGAATGTGAGTAAAATAAATTGATGGTGCTATATAAATACCTGTAATAAATAAAATACAAAATTGGGTTAAATAGGTTAATTTGTGGATTTGATTAATTGGTTCCATTGTGTGCAAACCTTTTATTAAAAAAATCAGTTTACAACCAAATATTGTTCTTTATTGTTAAAGTGTAAACAAAAATCACCACTTGACCTCTGAAAGGTTTTACCACCTTCATGACCAGGGCATTTTTTGCTATTCAGCACTGTGCTATTTTGACTGGCAATTGCGCGGTCATGCAACACTGTACACAAATGAAATTTGTATCATTTTTTTCACACAAATAGAGCTTTCTTTTGGGAGTATTTAATGACCACTGGGTTTTTTAATTTTTGATAGATAAATGAAAAAATGCAGAAACGTTTGAAAGAAAAGCGTTTTTCTTAGTTTCCAGGACAGTACAAATATCCCCCAAATGACAGTCCAAGGTATTTAGTAAGAGGCATGGTGAATTTTTTGAAATTGTATTTTTTTTTCATGAAATGAAAAAGGTAATTACATTTATTTTTCACAATTTTTATTTTTTTTTTACATATTGTCACCAATGCAGCACAGCATCATCATATAACTGGTCAGGAATGCTGACTGATGACAGTATGCAAAAAATAAATTAAATGTATTACATCTTTTAAACGTTTTTTTATTTACAGTTTTATCTGTCATGAATGGCTTTCATTCATGACAGCTTGCTTACTTTTGTGATTTGTGATTGGCTACAGCCAATCACATGGTACAGGGTGCTGTAATTGGGGTAGGCACCATTGATTTCTGTGGTCCAATCACAGCATCACATTAGTAAGCAGAACATGGCTGTTTAGTTTAGATTGTAACCATGTGATTGCTACGACCAATCAAAACTATTACAGTATACCCTGGCCGCTTATAGCGTACCAAATACCGTGATCCGCTGTGTCCCCCAGACACAGAGGTCAAGGAATCACACTGCTGTGCACCCCAGGGGGCACGCCAGGGGGCACGCCAGTGCACATGTAATGCCCGCTGGCAGTAAAAGCAGTTAAAGGTCAACAGCACATACAACAATATTAATCTGACCCATACAGGTAAATCCCAACTGAACTCTCCCTATAAACAGTATAAATACATTCCAGGTGCATTAAAACAAAAGCAAAGTATTATTAGTTTATTGCCTTTAGAAAGCATCCACAGCCAGAGTAGAAAAGCCTGTCCCCTACCAGCATGCCGTAGAGAAGGACCCTGGCTCTATGCTTGGAAGCAGTGGCCTCCTGCTGAGTCAGAGCTAGAGGTCTTCGATCAGCAGGGAGTATGAGGTGTGCTTATCAGACTGTGCACAGCCCCCAACTGTCCCTTATTTGGAGGGACAGTCCTACTTTTTGGACCACTTCTTGGTCCCTCTATCCTTCTTTCCTCCTTAATAGTCCATTTTTTTTTTTTACTGTTGCATAGATCTTTATTAAAAATGTTCTATTTATTTAAGTATGGGTAAATAAACTTTTCACTCAAGCTCTATATTATTGCAGTTGTTATTATGAAAGGCCGGTATAAAAGAAAAGTAGCTTTGAAATCTATTTAACCAATCATTTTTTGAATATTAATTCTTTATGGTCCATGTAATTGGGGGAACGGTAGTGGGTGTGGCTTTTGCCTAAATACTCTATGCTACACTGTGTCCCTCCGCCCCATCTCAGAAAGGTGGGAGGTATGATTGTGAGTTTCAGCATCCAAACAAGTAAAAATAATTTTAAATGTGTTAAAATCATGGAAAATGCTTCAGGAAGAGCCTGAGCATAAAATGAGTATGGGAACACCCAACACTCCAAGGTGGGTGAGTATAGAGCTAAGGACAGCAGGGATAACTCCCTGCTGGGGTCAAGAGATATACTGTAAGAAGTCAGTGAGTGACTTTGTTCACTAGACTCCACCAATAATCAGAATATCACTTGCAGGTGCTAAACTTCAAGTAAAACTTTGGGAAATAAAAAAAAAGGCTGAGAACCAATGCCTTGAATGAAAGGTTCCTGAATTATGTATGCATGTCAAGTAGAGACGTAATAATATTCATAATTTATATCCTATACTAATGACTTGATGACTTTCTTCTAGCTCCTTGCTTGTATGTCTAAAAGTGCTCGCTCAGCACCTACTGTCCTGATGAAAATGGAGGGCATAGGAACACACTGGGCATAAAGGGAAACTGATGATTGCAACATCTTTATAACAACAATGCTGAATCTAAGTACAGTACATCTATGTGCCTAGATGGGATCTCATCTGGAAACACTCTGCTCTCTAGCAGTATCTATTGCAAATCAGAACGCATGCAGTTACACTATATTACCAAAAGTATTGGGACACCTGCCTTTACACGCGCGTGAACTATCATGGCATCCCAGTCTTAGCCCGTAGGGTTCCATATTGAGTTGGTCCACCCTTTGCAGCTATAACAGCTTCAACTCTTCTGGGAAGGCTGTCCACAAGGTTTAGGAGTGTGTCTATGTGAATGTTTGACCATTCTTCCAGAAGCACATTTGTGAGGTCAGGCACTGATGTGGACAAGAAGGCCTAGCTCGCAGTCTCCGCTCGAATTCATCCCAAAGGTGTTCTGGCGGGCTGAGGTCAGGCCAGTCAAGTTCCTCCACCCCAAACTCGCTCATCTATGTCTTTATGGACCTTGATTTGTGCACTGGTGTGCAGTCATGTTGGAGCAGGAAGGGGCCATCCCCAAACTTTCCCCACAAAGTTGGGAGCATGAAATTGTCCAAAATGTCTTGGTATGCTGATGCCTTTAGAGTTCCCTTCACTGGAACTAAGGTGTCAAGCCCAACCCCTGAAAAATAACCCCACACCATAATTCCCCCTCTACCAAGTTATTTGGACCAGTGCACAAAGTAAGGTCCATAAAGACGTGGATGAGTTAGTTTGGGGTGGAGGAACTTGACTGGCCTGCACAGAGTCCTGAACTCAACCCAACAGAACACCTTAAGGATGAATTAGAGTGGAGATTCTGCTATTTCCGTGAGGTGATACACATAATGCAGTATTGATGGGTCAATGGTTAAGGAGGTATACTCTGTCCTCGACTCATCTACAAGCTTGGTGTTGTTACTTTTTGACAGCCTTGGTGGGGGGGGATACTGTTCTGTGGGAAGGCAACGTTGTCTTTTTTATTGGTGATGGATGTAATTTTTCACTTAAGCAATTACCACTTATTTGCCTTTTTAGATTATTCATTAAAAAAGCTTACTATTTTTTATAAAACTTTTATTTTCTTCAGTCTCTGAAGGTAGCCACTACTGTAGTGAGTAGACACTCTTCACCCACCGAGACACTCGTTTACTCGTTTACCCACCGAGACATTGTTTCTAATGCCGCATACACACGACCGGACTTTCCCTCAGACTTGCCTACACACGATCACAACAAAGTCCGTTAGTTTAGAACGCGATGACATACGACGGGACTAGAAAAAGGAAGTTCAATAGCCAGTAGCCAATAGCTGCCCTAGCGTCGTTTTTGGTCCGTCGGACTAGCATACAGACGAACAGTTTTCCCGATAGGAATTGAGTCCGTCGGAAAGATTTGAAACATGTTCTATTTCTAGGTCAGTCAGAATTTTAGAAATAAAAAGTCAGATGAAGCCCACACACGATCGGAATGTCCAACGGAATGATTCTGTCAGACCTTTTCTGCCGGAAAGTCCGGTCGTGTGTATACGGCATTAGTGTTATAAGGCTATATGAGACTTACACATGAAATACGGACTCCAGATATTTGATTGCTTCCTATTTTATTTTAATTTAATGTGATCTCATTTACCACTGCTATTTGAAGCACTGCAAGGGAGCATAACACCACAATATGGAATAAGGAATTTTATAGCAAACTCCTCATTTGAAGGCCACCCAATGTGCAATGAGTGACCAGGAATAAGTATTAAGGGTCTTCAAAGGATCAATGACAAATCATTGATAAAATGTTGTAAAACGAATAAGGGACAAAGTGAAAGTATCACAGGCTTATTATAAATTCTGGGACAGTTACCGAGACCTCTAATAACTGCCACAACCTCAACAATATTTCTGACAGAACAAAATATGGTAAATAGTCAGTAAATTGATGATTTGTTCATTTTATTACCCATCTCTGAGCCTGTATTTTTATTTACTGTATGTTACATAGTTACATAGTAGGTGAGGTTGAAAAAAGATCATCAAGTCCAACCTATGTGTGTGATTATATGTCAGTATTACATTATATATCCCTGTATGTTGTAGTCATTCAGGTGCTTATTTAATAGTTTCTTGAAACTATCGATGCCCCCCACTGAGACCACAGCCTGTGGAAGGGAATTCCACATCCTTGCCACTCTTATAGGGCGTACACACGGTCGGACTTTGTTCGGACTTTCCGACAACAAAATCCTAGGATTTTTTCCGACGGATGTTGGCTCAAACTTGTTTTGTCTACACACGATCGCACAAAGTTGTCGGAAAATCCGATCGTTCTAAACGCGGTGACGTAAAACATGTACGTCGGGACTATAAACGGGGCAGTGGCCAATAGCTTTCATCTCTTTATTTATTCTGAGCATGCGTGGCACTTTGTCCGTCGGATTTGTGTACACACGATCGGAATTTCCGACAACGGATTTTGTTGTCGGAAAATTTTATATCCTGCTCTCCAACTTTGTGTGTCGGAAAATCCGATGGAAAATGTCCGATGGAGCCCACACACGGTCGGAATTTCCGACAACAAGCTCAGATTGGACATTTTCCATCGGAAAATCTGACCGTGTGTACGGGGCATTACAGTAAAGAACCCTCTACGTAGTTTAGGTTAAACCTCTTTTCTTCTAATTTTAATGAGTGGCCGCGAGTCATGTTAAACTCTCTTCTGCGCAAAAGTTTTATTCCTATTGTGGGATCACCAGTACGGTATTTGTATATTGAAATCGTATCCCCTCTCAAGCGTCTCTTCTCCAGAGAGAATAAGTTCAGTGCTCTCAATCTTTCCTCATAACTAATATCCTCCAGACCCTTTATTAGCTTTGTTGCCCTTCTTTGTACTCGCTCCATTTCCAGTACATCCTTCCTGAGGACTGGGGCCCAGAACTGGACAGCATACTCCAGGTGCGGCCGGACCAGAGTCTTGTAGAGCGGGAGAATTATCGTTTTATCTCTGGAGTTGATCCCCTTTTTAACGCATGCCAATATTCTGTTTGCTTTGTTAGTAGCAGCTTGGCATTGCCTGCCATTGCTGAGCCTATCATCTACTAGGACCCCCAGGTCCTTTTCCATCCTAGATTCCCCCAGAGGTTCCCCCCCAGTGTATAGATTGCATTCATATTTTTGCCACCCAAATGGATTATTTTACATTTTTCTCCATTGAACCTCATTTGCCATGTAGTTGCCCACCCCATTAATTTGGTCAGATCTTTTTGCAAGGTTTCCACATCCTGCGGAGAAGTTATTGCCCTGCTTAGCTTAGTATCGTCTGCAAAATACAGAGATTGAACTGTTTACCCCATCCTCCAGGTTGTTTATGAACAAATTAAACAGGATTGGTCCCAGCACAGAACCCTGGGGACCCCACTACCCACCCCTGACCATTCCGAGTACTCCCCATTTATCACCACCCTCTGAACTCGCCCTTGTAGCCAGTTTTCAATCCATGTACTCACCCTATGGTCCATGCCAACGGACCTTATTTTGTACAGTAAACGTTTATGGGGAACTGTGTCCAATGCTTTTTCAAAATCCAGATATACCACATCTACAGGCCTTCCTTTATCTAGCTGGCAACTCACCTCCTCATAGAAGGTTAATAGATTGGTTTGGCAAGAACGATTCTTCATAAATCCGTGCTGATTACTGCTAATGATACCGTTCTCATTACTAAAATCTTGTATATAGTCCCTTATCATCCCCTCCAAGAGCTTACATAATATTGATGTTAGGCTAACAGGGATATATTTTGGGCCCTTTTTAACTATTGATGCTACATTAGCTTTTCTCCAATCAGCTGGTACCATTCCAGTCAGTAGATTATCTGTAAAAATTAGGAACAACGGTCTGGCAATCACTTAAATGAGTTCCCCGAGTACCCTCGGGTGCAAGCCATCTGGTCCCGGTGATTTATTAATGTTAAGTTTCCCAAGTTTCATTTTAATTCTGTCCTCTGTTAACCATGGAGGTGCTTCCTGTGTTGTGTCATGAGGATAAACACTGCAGTTTTGGTTACTGAAGCCCCCCGATTCTCTCCTGAAGACTGAGGAGAAGAATAAATTCAATACCTTCGCCATCTCCCCATCCTTTGTAACCAGATGTCCTTCCTCATTCTTTATGGAGCCAATATGGTCTGTCCTCCCTTTTTTACTGTTTACATACTTAAAGAATTTCTTGGGATTTTTTTTTTGCTCTCCTCCGCTATGTGTCTTTCATGTTCTATCTTAGCCGTCCTAATTGCACCCTTACATTTCTTGTTGCATTCTTTAGCATGTTGCTCTTGTACAGAAAAAAAACAACCCAGCTCCTTCTTCATCACCCAATCTTCTTCGTTCAGCAGTGCCATTGAGTCATGTAGGTGCACCCTGCAAAACGAATGAGGAGTGCTGAGGAGACCGGTAATCCAGCACACTGATAGCTGGCTGGGGTAATCAGACTTTTAACATGGAACACTGCCACAAGAATGGTGATCAGACCGGATTTCCCGATTCATTTCTGTCTGGGGCAGCTTGAAGAAGAAGCAGAAAATGTAACAATTGCCCCAGCCTAACTGTGATAGTTAGGCTGGGGCAATTGTTAAATTTTATTTAAGAACAAATTGTGCCTGGAGAGCAGCTTTAAATATGCCCTGAGTGAAAGGGGTTGTAAACCCTTGTGTTTTTTCACCTTATTGCATCCTATGCATTAAGATGAAAAAACACCTGGCAGTGACCGGCCCCCCAGCCCCCCCCCCATTTTACTTAGCCTGAGCCTGAGCCCTGGAACTTTACCCGGTGGGGACGCACTGTCCCTCTGCCCGGGGTTCTCGGCTCTTGATTGGATAGATTGATAACAGCGCAGCCATTGGCTCCTGCTGCTGTCAATCAAATCAAATGATGCGGGCTGAGTCATACATTCGGCGGCTATGGACGCCGAATGATGGACTCGGGAGCACGCCCCCAAGGTAACCCCCAGGAAACCACTTCTCCTAGGGGTTATCTGATGTGGGGAGGAGCCACAATACTCGCCGAGGGAACCCAGAAGGCGATGTTCGGGGCTACTCTGTGCAAAACGAGCTACACAGTGGAGATAAGTATGACATGTTTGTTATATTTTTTTTTTAAATAATCAAAGCTGTACAATCACTTGAAGCATGGATAAGGATGGCGGTCCTGGAGCTTGTACCTGAAAATAGATCTGAACCACAGAACATTGCACCCAGCATGCCTAACACCACAGAACCCACCACATCTTCAATGTCAACCCAATGTCAGAAAATATGCACATTATGGCCTAACTCTGCTTCCCGCACTACAGTCCTGTTTAAATATGATAAACATGGAGAGAATTATATATGGCTCTTTTCCCTCAAGAATAATTTTCCTTGAGACTGGAAGCGCTAATGAGCTGGTTCCTGTTATCATTTGTATCTTTTCATGATCTATTAGGAACGTGCATTTGCTGTATATTGTATTGTAAAGCTTCATAGAACATGATGGTACTATATACATGAAACAAGTAGTATACATAATCCAATTTAAAAATTGGATAGCACGGTCTCTTTAACTGTACCTGATATGTTTTTGTAACAGAGACTGTTTTGCTCCATCAAAAGCATATTTACAACTGCGAGCTCACCTTGCCTGGCCTCCCCTGTCATTCACTGTCAGTGTGCCAAATCTGTCAGAAAGTGACTATTTATCTAGTCAGAATGTTTGAAGTCACAAGGACAGATTGACTTTTATTATGTATGATTCACTGAGAGAGGTTCACCTAGTCGTGGCAGGGTGGTAATAAATCAAACAATTTTCTTTGCGGAAGAGTGAAACATATCGAGCTCACATGGAAATCTATGGCAACAATTCTCCAGAGAAAATGAGAGAGAGCTCTTACCTGTTTCATTCAATGGGTTGGGTAAAAGGTTTCTGTCTGAGGGATGAAATCTCTTCAAGATTAGCACCACATTAGTAAATCTCACCTTGCTACAGGCCAGGGACTGGTTAAAGCCTGAGAGCTTGGGGAGTTTCACAAGGGCTTTGTGTTAGTTTGATGTGGACTAATATTTTACACTGTAAAATTCTATGTCAGCTTACACGGCCTACAATAGATCATTCTTTAGCTCCACTGAAATAGACAAGCATATCCGATCTTGATATATAAGTATCATGGTTTAAATGGTTGGCCAATTTAGCATGGTCATGTAAAATATACAATATACTACTTAAACAGTATGTGTGTGTATATATATATATATATATATATATATATGTAGAGCACTACTTCCTTGGGAGCTGCTGGGTGTGTTCATACCTCTCTGTTAACTGTTTCCGTTCTTTCACCCCTGCCTATCTTGACTCCTGCAGTCCTCCCGCGTCAGTTCAGGAAAGTTCTGGATGAATGAGTACTGCTGTGTTGCACCCCCTTGCTCTCTCCCACCGTCAGTCCATGATTGCCACAGAAAGCCGATCCAAGTCTACTTCGTCCTTTTGGCAGCTACTTCCCGCTCCGCATGATCAGGTACATCCCAGCTTGAGATGCCCAATCCATTTCGCCCACAGTTACCCGAGGGCTTGATCTTGAACCAGCAGGCCTTCAGGTTTTGTTTCTGATATCCAGCGCTGGAGGCTTTTGCACCTCCAGGCCTTCAAGCCTGCTCCTTGCTGGTTACATTTCTACTGCTTCTCTGGATCCAACTCTTCCCATCTCCTACCAGGAACATGTGACCCCCAGTTTATATGCGAGTCCTGCCCCTGCCAATACAAGTTTGGTCCAGGGCTCTCCATACAAACTGCCTGCACCCTCTCCCCAGCCCGCCTTCCTTCCATAACATTTCAATAGAAGGTAAGGTAATATCTTTCAGGGTAGAATGCAGGTGACCACACCCTCCCCAGGCCCTGGTTTAATTTACCGAACACTTACCTTAACTAAACTATTTATCATCCACCTAAGAGCCGGTTCACACGGGGGCGACTTGTCAGGCGATCTAGCCACCTGACAAGTCGCCTCCCGTTCTGTACAATGGAACCGTTCTAATCGGAGCGACGCAAGTCGCTCCGACTTAGAAGAAAGGTTCCTGTACTACTTTGGGGGCGACTTGCATAGACTTCTATACAGAAGTCGTCTTGCAAGTCGCCCCGGCAGTCGTGTGCAGGTCGCCTCGGTGAGGCGACCTGCAAGTCGTGCCGCGTCTAGTGTGAACCGGCACTAAAGGTGGTGGATGCTACATATATATATATCCCATATACAGAATATTATACCCACAGTTGATCCAGAGTAAGGTAAAGTAAAACTCTTATGCCGTGTACACACGATCGGGATTTTGGTTGGAAAAAGATATGATGGCTTTTCCGATGGGATTCCGCTCAAGCTTGCCTTGCACACACACGGTCACACAAAAGTTTGCTGAACTTTCGACCGTCAAGAACTTGGTGACGTACAACACTACGACGAGCTGAGAAAATGAAGTTCAATGTTTCCGAGCATGCATCGAATTGTTTCCGAGCATGCGTAGGAAATTTGTGCGTCGGAATTGCTACAGACGATTGCATTTTTGGGTAGGAACTTTTTCCGACCGAAAAATTGAGAAGATGCTCTCAATCTTTTGCTGGCTGGAATTCGGCCAGCAAAAGTCCAATGGAGCATACACACGGTCGTTTTTCCGACCAAAAGCTCTCATCGGTCTTTTGTTGGCCGAATTTCCGATCGTGTGTACGCGGCATTACAAAGCACCTGATTTGCTCCAAAAGGGGGAATAAATTCCTTCCTGATCCTCTAAGACAGTTGGATATTCCCTGGATCAATGATCTCTGTAGCAATATCCAGTAACATTCTGTGCAGTAAGGAATACATCCAACTTTTTTTTTAAACAACCAGCAAAGCTGGCTAGAACTATCTCTTGAGGGAGTCTTTTCCACATTTTTGTGAAGAAGCCTTTCCATAATTGGAGATTAAACTTCTTGTCTCCTAGATGCAAAGAAGGCCATCTTGTCCTTTGCAGTGACCTTTAAGTGAATAACTTTACACTGTATAAACCATTCACTATGTATTTACACATGGAGATAATGTGCCCCTTAATCACCTTTTCTCAAGGGATAATACAGTATGTTTAGTTTAGCTATTTTTTCCTCATAAATGCGGTTTTCTTTGTCTCATCAAGTTAGTTGTCCTTCTCTGCAATGGTGTCTCCAGAGAGGAGACATGCTAGGAAGTGTGTTACTGGCCAGATCACCAGGTGACAATAAGAAAAAAAGCCTGGAAAAAGAAAACTAACACAGCCACCACATATAAGGATTGGTAAGCTGCAATACGTGCATTTTTTGTTTTTTGGGCTTAATACCGCTTTAAAATACATACAAAGCCCAAACATTTTTCCAGTTGTGGAATGATTGAAGAAGAAGTGTTTGAACTCCTGTTTTTATTGCTGTCTGTGTCCATGCTGATTCACACTCTCTACTTGCAGAACAGTATCGTAATAGGAACAGGAATCCAAAATTTTAAAGCTGTCACAGGAATGGGAGATAAGGTGAAATTTTCCAATGGTAACACCTTTTCTAGTGGCAATTGTCAGAGAAGGGATTTCTCCTAACTTTTCCTCTTCCTGTTGTGTACCTGGAAAAGTAATGCCGCGTACACACGGTCGGACTTTTCGTCTACAAAAGTCCGACGGACGCCGACGGACTAAAGCTGGCTGACAATCCGATCGTGTGTGGGCTTCCCCGGACTTTCAGTGGACTTTTCCAGCCGCAAATCTGACGGACTCTAGATTTGAAACATGCTTCAAATCTTTACGTCGTAACTACACCGGACCCAGAAATCCGCTCGTCTGTGTGCTAGCCCGACAGACAAAAACCCACGCTAGGGCAGCTATTGGCTACTGGCTATCAACTTCCTTATTTTAGTCCGGTGTACGTCATCACGTACAAATCCGTCAGGACTTTTGTGTGATCGTATGTAGGCAAGTCCGTTCGTAAGAAAGTCTACCGCAAGTCCGCCAAAAGTCCGCCAAAAGTCTGACAAAAGTCCGTCGAAAGTCTGTCGGACAGGCTGTCGGACTTTTGTAGCCAAAAAGTCCGACCATGTGTACGCGGCATAAGGGAAAGGAATTCTACGATGGAACACAGATAGGAAAAAAACTGACAGGGGTCTTAACTAGGAATGAAGTTTGGGTAGTGGGTAGTGACTGTGAGTTTATGATTCATAGTCAGGGCAAAATTATGTACAGATTCTCCCAGGAGAATTTTTTTTCAAACCACAGTGCACTGCATGGCCTTTGAACCATGGCAAGCAGGCTTAGAAAGGCTTTTCATTAAGCCAGTCCCCTCTCTATAAAAGGGAGGGCACAGAGCAGCTATATTGTCAGTAAGCTGGAAACTGTTGCAGGGAAAACTGACAAATTTAAAGGGAGATATTATACTCAGTTAGTAAACAGTGCATTAATTCTGATTGCTAGCTATTTGGACAACGAACCCCTTTGCTTTTTTTTGTTCTTATTATTGGGGGCTTTTTTATTTATTTTTTAAGACTTACCATTTTTTTAAAAAAATGGCTTTTTTTCAGGGGCGACATTTTGGGGTTTTCACTTATTTCGGGGGAAATACTGTTTTTATTTTATGTTGATAGGACCTTTATTTTACGTTACATTTTTTTTTTTGCAAGGATTCACGTTAAAAATGTGGGTTTTTAAGGGTGGTATTTGCAGGTTTTATTGCTTTTTTTAGTTTTTACATTTTTATTTTATGTTGATAGGGCCTTTTTTTTCATTTGAGGTGCTCACAACTGAGAATTAATTTTGTTCATTGCATGCCACTGCATTACTTGATATAAAAAAAAACTAAGTGCAAGCACAGTGTGCACCTAAATCACTTAATTTTACTGTATATCACTCCCATTCACCTCAGCCACCTATCCCCTTAGAAAAAAATAAATGTTTTTGCATACACTAGTTAGGTCTACTATCCCTAAATATACCTGTCCTACTATTTGCCAGTTTTACACTTCTATTTCCTCTGCTGTATCTTAATGTCAAGTTAATTGTGAAAGAAAAAAAAATCAATTCCACAGCCAAATATGTGCTGCCAGTGTAAGCCATCACTGAAACCCGCTGTTGGCTGATGTCACAGAGCCGGTCCAGGTTCAGGAAAGATCGAGACCATATGGTTGGGATGCACCCACATGCTTGGACCATCACCCAGCTCAGCCTCTCAGTGAGCCGCTGAGAGCCTGAGCCAGCTGCTCCGCCCCCTCCACAGCTCAGCACTCCAGGAGTGGCAGAGCAGACAACGGTGACTGACATCCACCAGCTCTCTGCTCAGGGAGCTCTGAGAACCGAGCAATTGTGTTTGATTGCTCGGTTCCCAGCCTTAGTGCCGCGGGGACAGATGCAGTATCAGACCGATTCTGCATCCACCTAGGTAAGTATGATTGTAAAATAAAAAAAATCCCATACTTCTCTTTTAAGTCATCCCCCAAGCATGTTTTAAAAAAAATCTGTGTATTTTAAATATTGCCCTCAAAGCCGCATTGATACTTGTCCCCCATGGCAGTGCCCAGCTTACCAAAGACAGTAGTTTGCTTATTAGCCTCCATATACTTTAAAGGGTTCACCTAGACGTTTAGATTTGCAGATATTTTATTAAGAGCAATTGAACCTGGTCAGATTTACCAATCAATAGCCTTAACCATTTTCTACTTTATCTAAAACTATTTTTTTTTTAAATCCACAGAAACTTTATTAAGAATTCAGCATTATAGAAACAGCACAGAAATCCATATCAACACATAACATAATGAGACACCTTATGTCTATGTACATCTTCATCGGCACATAAGCATATTGGATTTACATATATTTCACCAGTATTGCATACACTCGGTCGTATATTAACTAAGAAAGTCAAAGGCCCCAGGTGGTTGAGGTCACCCCCCCCGCTATCTTCTAATTACATAAGTAAACGATCCATAATTAGGTCTACAGGGGGGTCAGTTGACTTCCAGTGTCTCAGAATTAACAGTGTAGCCTTGAAAAGAGCCCTAGCTATGGCTAGTCTAGAAGAATCCCCAGCAGGGATTTCATCTATAATTCCCAGTACACACAGTTTTGGGATGTTCTACTAACTGGCTCTGAAAGACACGGTTAAGAATCTTTACCACCTCCCTCCAATAAATGTGCAGTTTGGAAAATCTCCACAGCATGTGGATCAGGTCTCCGTGATCTCTCATGCATCTTGAACAGACTGGATCCTCCCTTACTTCCATTCTCACCAGCCTAGCCGGTGTATAATGGACCCGCAAAAGCACATATAATTGGGATAACCTTTGGGCCACATTTAAAGAACACAGGGGAACTACCACAAGAGCCTCATCCCACTGGTCTTCCTCAAATGCTCCTACATCTCTTTCCCACCTGAAGATCACCTTAGCAGCATTGTCCAGAAGGGATTTGTTGAGTAACATAGAGTAGCTGCAAGAGATAAAACCCTTAAACGAGGTCACCTCTCACATGTGCTTAAAAATTGGCAAAGGGTTCTGTTTCCACGTGTCAACTCCCAGCTGGGCCCTGACCGCGTGTTGGAGCTGAAAATAATAAAATTGCATGGAGGCGGGGAGTAAAAATTCTATCTGAAGTGCATTAAAAGGGCGTATCCTGCCATTCCTAACTATTTGATGTATATGAGTAATCCCATAATGTTTCCATTTTGCTCCATATTGTAATTTCTCCAGCTCCACGTACCGCCTATTCCCCCAAATGGAGCTAAACCTGGTGTATCCTTCAACATTTTAAATCGTCCTAACCTTGTTCCATACTTTCTGCATTCGATTGTAAGTGGGGTAGGTCTTATTAGATTTGGCAAACTGCAATACCTCCAGGCCCTCAGCAATCTCCCCCCCAGTGGCACGCCGCAGAAGGTGCGCAGTGGAATCCACCAGGTTCAATACATGATCTTTATCAGGGCCTATAACTCTGGCTATGTGCTGTAGTTGTGAGGCCAGATAGTAAAGCCAGTGGTTTGGAAGAGCCAATCCACCTGCCTCCTTAGGTCACTATAACTGTTGTAGTTTCACCCTGGCCGTAGAATTGTGCCAAATGAGAAACCAGAAGAGTAAGTTAATAATGCGAAACTGCTTTAATGGAATGACCATCGGGGAGTTGTGAAATATGTAGAGGATCTGTGGCATCAAGATCATTTTGATCAAGTTTATCCTGCCTACTGGGGAAATTTTTAATCTGGACCATACCTTGACCCGGCACCGGTTCAGCAATAAGGACAGGTTCAAGGTTAGCTATTCCAGGGGACGTGGTGTAATCTGTACCCCCAGATATCTAAACTCGGATGATACCGGAATGTCCATTAGGGGCACATCAAGTGGGTCTGGTGTCTTATCCAACAGCATAAGGGATGACTTGGTCCAGTTGATCACTCGGCCAGAATAGTAGCCAAACCTCCGGATGTCCCCCATGGCTACTCTCAAGGAAGATGACGTGTCTCCCAGCAGGAGCATGGTGTCATCTGCGTATAGCACGATCTTTTCATGCAACTCCCCATATCTAAACCCCTGAATATCTGAATTAGAGCGGATACAAGCTGCTAAGGACTTGATCGTGAGCGCGAACAAAAGCGGGGATAAAGGGTATCCCTGCCTTGTGCCTTGGAATAAGCTAAGGTACGGAGAAACTCTTCCTGACTCTCTGATTGCTGCCTTCGGGGAGCTATACAGTAACTGAACCCAGGAGATATATTCCTCTCCTATACCAAATTTGTGAAGGATAGCCCATAGATAGGACCACTCTATACTATCAAAGGCCTTGTGGGGGTCAAGTGATAACAATGCCCTATCCCCCATGTTGTCAGACCTGGACTGAATGTTGAGAAATAACCTGCGTAAGTTTATCGCAGTAGATTTCTGAGGCATAAACCGTGCCTGGTCAAAATGTATGACATTGGATATTACCTTGTTTAATCTGAGGACCAACACCTTAGCAAGTATTTTCACATCTGTCTGGAGAAGTGAAATCGGCCTATAGGAGCCTGGATCTAGGGGATCTTTCCTGGGTTTTAGGAGCAAGACTATAATAGCTCTCGTCATAGAGGTTGGGAGGCACCCATTCACTTTAGCCTTGTTAAACACCTCCAACAATTTAGGCAGTAGAGTCTCATCATATTGCTTATATACCTCAACAGGAACACCATCACCCACCGGTGCCTTGGAATTGGGAAACATCCCGGTCGCCACCTGAAGCTCCTCCAATGTCAGAGGGGCATCCTGTTGTTGCCTTGCATTATCTGACAAAGTCGGCAGATCCACTTCCCCCAGATACGCATGTAAAGAGTCCTCCGTGTAAGTTTGACGGGTTTGATATAGATCAGAGTAATAGGATACAAGCACCAAAATAATTCCATCAGGTGAGTTCATTGTCCTGCCAAAGGCAGTCCGCAGAGCACCTATGGATGGAGATGTCTGCTGTGAGTGTATTTTAGCCAAAAGGCAACCGATATGCTCCCCCTCCTCGTAGATGGCTAGTTTACTAAAGAATCGCTTTCGTTCCGCTGTAGTGGAAGTGAGACCACTGAGAGCATCCTGAGCTGACAACCATGCCTCTCCTCGGTTCTCCGAAGGATTGGAGATTGACCTTGCCTCCGGGTCGAGGACCAAGCGTTCCACGCCTTCCCTATGTGCATAGATGATCTTTTAAATGCATTAATCTCTCTAATAAACACTCCTCTGAGAAATGCCTTAAAGGTTTCCCACACTACACCCATCTCTGGATGTCCCACATGATCCTGCCAGAAATCTATGATCTTTTTCCCTATCTGTGCTTGGGATGGTAAAAGATTAAGCCAAAAGGCATTTAGCTTCCATGGGGCTCTGGCCAGTGTCGAAGGGGGGCACACCTCCAGCTCTAGAACCAGTGGGGAATGGTCTAAAATCCCCCTAAGATCATATTTAATCTCTGACACTGATCGGACAGCAGTGTCCGAACAGAGGCACAGATCAATGTGGGATAAAGATAGGTGAGTCTTAGAGAAGCATGAGAATTGCCTTACTCCAGGGTTTTTGATTCTCCAGGGATCATACCAGCCCGCCTCATCCACCAGTTTTTTCAACGCTGTGCGACACACTCCCCTCCCCTGCCCCGCTGGAGGATGTTTGTCTAACAAGGGTTCTAGGTAGCAATTAAAGTCGCACAGGATATACATTGGCACATCCGGATGACCCAGCTGGTACTCTAGTACCACCTTCAACACCTGATGGTTATATGGAGGTGGGATATACACAAATGCAAGTACATACTTAATGGAAAACAAACGGCAGTACAGAATGACATATCTCTCTTCCCCATCCACCACACAGTCAAGTTCCTGGTAGTCAAGTGACCCATGTATCAAGACACTCACCTCTGGTGAAAATGAGGTGTGAGTGGAGTGATAGATTTTACCTACCTACCTGTAATTCAGGCAAGATAGAGAATTAGACGTGAAGTGAGTCTCCTGCAGAGCACAAATAGCAGGGAGATATTTGCGCAGAGAAGAGGAGACCATGGCCCTCTTGAGGGGATCACCCAACCCCCTAACGTTCCAGGACACAACAGGTATTGTAGTCATCATCCCACATATAAAGCAATAACAACAGGATATACATCAGGCCTTACAATGTAACGTGTAAGATGCCCTTCCCTCCCTCCCCAGTCCCACCAGCTGAGTACCAGTCTGGTTCCGGGTATGCAATTAAAGACCCAAAGTGTCTCATATCTGTAAGGTTGAATTCTCTGCACCATTCTATCAAAGAAATTCCAAACAATTTTGAACATTGAGCACAACGGTACTCCAAACTCAATGCGTGTATACCAGTGGGTCAGTGCTTGTATCAGGGTCACAGGCCTAAATTGCCAGGCCCAGGTGACTACATAGACACCTTAAGTCAAGCTGGTTGTAACTGGTTATTACACTTTGAACAGTCAAATTGTAAATAGGACAAAAGGTCCCTCCTTCTCCTGGCCTCAGAACTGCCAGCAGAAGAACCAAGTTCGTCAGAACTTGTTGCATTTAGAACTGTAGAAGAAAAAACAAAAACGGGAAACCCAAAGTCACTTCTTACATGCTCTCCATGGGGAGAAATCGCATTTCAAATCAGCTTGTGTACCCAGCTCGGCTTTGAAAAGGGGCATCTATAGTGCAGTAATCCGGTCCCTATCAAGGCACACAAAAGTAAGGGTAGGCCTGGAATCTGGATCAAGTCAGTCCTCTTTAGCTGCCTGTCTCCTGGCCTGCCGTAGAGCATTTTTCATTAGCCTCCAACCAGCCAGAAGCATCAGTAGCACTCTCAAAAAAATGTGTCTGGCCTCTTGCAGTAATCCGAAGTCTGGCTGGATAAAGCATCGCATACAGCGCCTGTAATTTCTGCAGCCTTCTTTTCTCCTCAGTGAAGCAGGCTCTGCGTTTTTGAACATCAGAGGAAAAGAGATACGTGCTCCATTGAACCTTATGTTCTGCTTCTCCCTGGCCAGGCGCAGTATAATCTCTCTGTCTCTATAATGCAGCATGCATGCCAGAATGGGGCGCAGTGGGTGCCCAGGTGGTAGGTGTCTCATGGGGACCCTATGTGCTCTCTCCACCGCATACAAGGCAGTAAAGGAATCCTTCCCAAATACTTCCAGCAACCATCTTTCCACAAACTCGGTGGGATCTCTGCCCTCCGTTTTTTCGGGCAGACCTATTATACGTACGTTATTACGCCTCAATCTATTTTTGAGATCGTCAGCACCTGGGCACCATCTTTTGCAGAGCCTGTCTTATCAGGGACACTTCCCCTTTAAGCCCTCCAAATCATTCCTCCAATGTATTGACTGAGGCTGTGCATTTATTGACTGCTTTCAGGATCATAGCCAGGGTCGGCTATTCAAAATCCTCTGTCCTCCGTCATCTCCAATGCCTGAGCATCCAGGGGTTCTATGACTGCATCTCTCAGCATGTCTCCCTCCTGCTCCGTGTCTTTCCCCTCTGGTTCCCCCTTTCTGCCAGTTCTGTGATCACCAGTGTGCCACCCAGCTTTTGAGCATAGTATCTCATATCCTTTGGGGGTCCCCGCCGGTATGTTTGGAAGTTTTAGGTGGTTTACTCACAGATCCCCTCGGAGTCTCTGTGCAACATGGTCCGCGCTGCTGGAGGCTCGCGATGGCGCCATTTTGGATCTCCGGGCGCTGCGTGTTATCTTTTCCTTTTCCTTGGGTAACAATGGCTGATCCAAGCATACTGAGGGGAGCAATGAGGTCCCAAGAAGTTCCGATGCTGTCGGGTATCCGTGTATCCGTGATTCCGAGCAGGGAACAGGGTGATATTCAGGGTAACTTACGGGAGCTCTGTGAGATGCAGCCGCTCACATGTCAATCCCGGCCACGCCCCCCACTTTATCTAAAACTATAAAAAAAAAGTTTGGTTTTATACCCTTTTAAAAAAAGTACAAAATTTATATCCAACAAAGTGACATTAACATTATAAATTAGCCACCATGTGCCACATCTTACCTTGATAGTGCAGTCTAATGCCTTGTACACACGGTCGGACATTGAACGGACATTCCGACAACAAAATCCATGGCATTTTTCCGACGGATGTTGGCTCAAACTTGTCTTGCATACACATGGTCACACAAAGTTGTCGGAAAATCCGATCGTTCTGAACGTGGTGATGTAAAACACGTACGTCGGGACTATAAACGGGGCAGTAGCCAATAGCTTTTGTCTCTTAATTTATTCTGAGCATGCGTGGCACATTGTGTGTTGGATTTGTGTACACACGATCGGAATTTCCAACAACGGATTTTGTTGTCGGAAAATTTTATAGCCTGCTCTCAAACTTTGTGTGTCGGAAATTCTGATGGAAAATGTGTGATGGAGCCTACACACGGTCAGAATTTCCGACAACAAGGTCCTATCACATATTTTAAGTCGGAAAATACGACCGTGTGTACAGGGCATAAGTTTTCCTTGCAATACGACAGCCCCATGAAATGGGGGGGGGGGGGTGATAAAGCATTTTACATAGTTACATAGTAGGTGAGGTTGAAAAAAGTCCATCAAGTCCAACCTATGTGTGTGATTATATGTCAGTATTACTTTGTATATCCCTGTATGTTGCGGTCGTTCAGGTGCTTATCTAATAGTTTTTTGAACCTATCAATGCCCCTCGCTGAAACCACCACCTGTGGAAGGGAATTCCACATCCTTGCCATTGTTACAGTAAAAAACCCACTACGCAGTTTAAGGTTAAACTTCTTTTCTTCTAATTTTAGTAGGTGGCCAGGTGTCTTAATAAACTCCCTTTAAAATGGTGTGACTTTAAAGGACACCAAGTACCTAAACTAACAAATAACTATTTCACTGAAGCATTTCATGCGACAAACCCGCATGCCAAAACTAAAGGTGTTTCGATTCTTTTGAGCAAAGAGACATACTTCTCTACAGAACACCAATTAATTGACCCAGAAAGAAGATACATATTTTTGAAAGGTTCCATGAATGGGAAACCAGTCACATCAGCAAATGTCCACTTCCCGAATAAATCACATGTCATGTGAACTAAAAAGCTTTGCCAAGGGATGTATTCTTCTGGGCGGACATTTTAACATCCCTCTGAACCCAAATCAGGACACATCCACGGGAAAATCTTGCATTTGATACAGAATTCTGACAAAAATAAAAACCTTACTAAAATCAATGACTCGAATTGATACATGGAGAGCATCACACCCCACAGGAAAGGATTATACCTTTTACTCCAACCCTCACAAACGCCACACAAGAATCGATCACCTCTTTATCACTCAGAGAGACCTAGCAGACCTTGAAAACTCTGAAATAGGTTCCATCAATATATCAGATCACGCACCAATTTCGGTCAAACTATTAACAAACAGAAATCATCCGTGAAAATTCTGCTGGAGGCTTAACGCTTCATTATTGGTTGACCCAAATATCCAAGCTCAGATCCAGAACTCTCTTACAAATTACTTCCAGACAAACAGCACAGCAGACATCTCACCAATGACGACATGGGAAGCCCACAAAAGCGAGATCAGGGGCGAACAAATTAAATGGGGATCACAAAGAAAAAGGAAAAAGAAAAAAACATTAATGACCTAGTGCAAAAATATCTAACCTAGAACTCATAAAATGGTGTGAATGTATGTGAGACTACTTGCATTCAAGCCCATCTCCAAGCAAGCCTGAATTTTCCTGTGAATTTCTCCCCACCTTTCTGCAGCCCCGTGACTTTCTTTTTTAAATTAGCTCTCTTCTGTTTATAGAAATAATTTGCTAAAATCCCAGTTCCTTCATCTGCTTGCGCCCTAATTATCAGGCTTCAGTGGCACAAGGAGGCAGAGTTAGGGGCGGCTTTGCAGAGACCAGTCCCTCGGTGAACAGCTAGCTAGCTCAGGTGTCCAGTCTCCTCAACAGGAAAGCTGCTGTCACAACTGTTAGTGGAACCAGTGGCTGTGAGAAAATGCTCAGATAATAAAGTTGGGGCACTTGATTACATTTTCCTTTTTTTAATGCCCAAACATTTTTTTAAATGGGTACAGTGGCTAAGTTGTGTCTATAACATACCGGTACTTGAAATATTTGCACTGCAACACAGCTTTATTGCTCTATGAACAAGCTCCAGATGGAGTGAAACACGTAGGGAAGCTGGTGGATTTTCCCTTTATCAGATTATAATAAAAACTGTATTCTGGACTTCTGAAAGTTGAACAGCTCCATCCTTGCTTTTTTGTGCTTCTACAGCTTTATCTACAGTCCATCTTAATCTCCTAAACACAAGGTGCCAGGGCACATGGTATTCTTCATATGTTACATATCTAGTAGACATGTACTAAAGTTTGTAGATTTCATTTTCATCTTTCCTAATAAACGTGGCCATCCAAATTAATAAAAGGAAGTTCTAAAGCTTTATTGGATGTGCCTATCCTTGATGTTTCCATATACAGAATCTATTTTTTTACTGGTAGTGAATCTAACCTTAGCACAGTCATGGAAGAGCCCTATAATCATTTAGCTCTTGTGAAAGCTAAACTCTCGTAGATGATGACAAATGATAAAATGATATATTATGCAGTGTCCTTAATGATAAACAGAAACCATTTCACAAGATATGGTTACCTTGGATTCATTATTGGAGATTATTTTCCTCAAGGGATATTTAGGTGGAAATGGATTATTCTAAAAGTGGTGGGCTGGCTTTGTGGCTTCCTTTTTTGTCACCCTTTGATTTTCTTTGCTTTTTTTTTATCTTTGGTCCCTCCTGTTTTTTGTTTTAGCTACATTGTACTTGCATGTGTTTTTTAAAGCAGCTATAAGAGTATAATAAATACATTTGTTAAAGCTGAACAAATGTATGCATTTATTTATTTAGTAAAAATGTAAATGCATTTTAATCTCAGCTGGTGTAAATACCTAAACTTGACTTTGTATCAAGTTTATGTGCTTATTATACTCTTGTTGCTTTTTTATTTGTCTAACATGTTCTAATTATATGGCCCTATGCACAAAGGATGAGGAAAAGCAGCGTTAAACACCTAAATCTGTATTTTGCTAAATGCATTTAGGTGCTTTTAGGCACATCAATAACTTGGGCGTTCATTAATTCCTATGGCCAGAATATTCATTTATTCTGGGAATTGGAATGAATGTTCACCTCCCATGCTTGACGCACCTAAATGTGCCTAGCGCTAAATTGCATTTAGACGCACTGGCTTTTTTTATCAGCAAAATGCTCCTGTTCTGAACACGCTGGTCCTGTTTTTTTTCTGCCTCTAAACACCTGTAAATGCCTATTTGTCAAATTCAAACGCCTATTTGTGCTTGAGGTCTAAATGAGTTTACATACATACAGTGGGGACGGAAAGTATTCAGACCCCCTTAAATTTTTCACTCTTTGTTATATTGCAGCCATTTGCTAAAATCATTTAGGTTCATTTTTTTCCTCATTAATGTACACACAGCACCCCATATTGACAGAAAAAAACAGAATTGTTGACATTTTTGCAGATTTATTAAAAAAGAAAAAGTGAAATATAACATGGTCCTAAGTATTCAGACCCTTTTCTCAGTATTTAGTAGAAGCACACTTTTGATCTAATACAGCCATGAGTCTTTTTGGGAAAGATACAACAAGTTTTTCACACCTGGATTTGGGGATCCTCTGCCATTCCTCCTTGCAGATCCTCTCCAGTTCTGTCAGGTTGGATGGTAAACGTTGGTGGACAGCCATTTTTAGGTCTCTCCAGAGATGCTCAATTGGGTTTAAGTCAGGGCTCTGGCTGGGCCATTCAAGAACAGTCACAGATTTGTTGTGGAGCCACTCCTTCATTATTTTAGCTGTGTGCTTAGGGTCATTGTCTTGTTGGAAGGTAAACCTTCGGGCCAGTCCGAGGTCCTGAGCACTCTGGAAGGTTTTCGTCCAGGATATCCCTGTACTTGGCCGCATTCATCTTTCCCTCGATTGCAACCAGTCGTCCTGTCCCTGCAACTGAAAAACACCCCCACAGCATGATGCTGCCACCACCATGCTTCACTGTTGGGACTGTATTGGACAGGTGATGAGCAGTGCCTGGTTTTCTCCACACATACCGCTTAGAATTAAGGCCAAAAAGTTCTATCTTAGTTTCATCAGACCAGAGAATCTTTTTTCTCACCATCTTGGAGTCCTTCAGGTGTTTTTTGGCAAACTCCATGCGGGCTTTCATGTGTCTTGCACTGAGGAGAGGCTTCCATCGGGCCACTCTGCCATAAAGCTCCGACTGGTGGAGGGCTGCAGTGATGGTTGACTTTCTACAACTTTCTCCTATTTTCCGACTGCATCCCTGGAGCTCAGCCACAGTGATCTTTGGGTTCTTGTTTACCTCTCTCACCAAGGTTCTTCTCCCCCAATAGCTTAGTTTGGCTGGACGGCCAGCTCTAGGAAGGGTTCTGGTCGTCCCAAACGTCTTCCATTTAAGGATTATGGAGGCCACTGTGCTCTTAGGAACCTTAAGTGAAGCAGAATTTTTTTTTGTAAAATTGGCCAGATCTGTGCCTTGCCACAATTCTGTCTCTGAGCTCTTCAGGCAGTTCCTTTGACCTTGTGATTCTCATTTGCTCTGACATGCACTGTGAGCTGTAAAGTCTTATATAGACAGGTGTGTGGCTTTCCTAATCAATTACAATCAGTATAATCAAACACAGCTGGACTCAAATGAAGGTGTAGAACCATCTCAAGGATGATCAGAAGAAATATACAGCACCTGAGTTTAATATATGAGTGTCACAGCAAAGGGTCTGAATTCTTAGGACCATGTGATATTTCAGTTTTTCTTTTTAAATAAATCTGCAAAAATGTCAACAATTCTGTGTTTTTCTGTCAATATGGGGTGCTGTGTGTACATTAATGAGGAAAAAAAATGAACATAAATGATTTTAGCAAATGACTGCAATATAACAAAGAGTGAAAAATTTAAGGGGGTCTGAATACTTTCCATCCCCACTGTATATATCTAGATAGATAGATAGATAGATAGATAGATAGATAGATAGATAGATAGATAGATAGATAGATAGATAGATATTCCCTTTACATTTAACCTTCCATAGTAGCCCTGTAATGTAGACATTTTTACAGTAGTGTAATCCCCTATTACCCTATACAGAGCAGGTATTAAGGTGTGCTGCCTGAAATTATGCTGACAAGGGAACATATTTCATAAAGGAGAGTGGTGTGAGCAAAATTATCAACTTGAGTTCTTGAGGCAAAGAGGAGACCAGGCTGCATTGCTCAAATGCAGCAGAGACAAGTCAGGTCACCTGGATGGATATGCAGTCCGGAACAGCTATGCAAATATTAAAGTGATTGTAAAGTCAAAAGTTTTTTTTATCCTAACTACTTCAGCCCCAGACCATTTAGCTGCCCAAAGACCTGTGCGTTTTTTGCGATTCGGCACTGCGTCCCTTTAACTGACAACAGCGACAAAAAAAGAGCGACAATTTTGAAAAAAAACGCAGTATTTTTTACTTTCTGCTATAATAAATATCCCCAAAAATATATAAAAAAATATTTTTTTCCTATATGTATTCTACATATTTTTGGTAAAAAAAAATCGCAATAAGCATATATTGATTGGATTGCGCAAAATTTATAGTGTTTACAAAATAGGGAATAGTTTTATGGCATTTTTATTATTGATTTTTTTTTTTTATTAGTAATGCCGGCGATCAGCGATTTTTATCAGGACTGCAACATTATGGCGGACACATAGGACATTTTTGATACATTATTGGGACCATTGTCATTTACAAAGCGATCAGTGCGATTAAAAATGCATTGATTACTGTGTAAATGATATTGGCAGTGAAGAGGTTAACCACTAGGGGGCAGTGAAGGGGTTAAGTGTGTCCTAGGGAGTGATTCTAACTCGATCACAGAGAGCAGTAGATCACTGTCCTGTCACTAGGCAGAACGGGGAATGCTTTGTTACCTAAGCATCTCCCCGTTCTTCCTCTCCATGACACGATCGCGGACATTGAGTCCACGTTACCCGCGGCCATGGTCACGGAGACAGCAACAGGCGCGCGCGCGCTCGTGACACCTCTACTTGTACGCCCTTTTGTCTGTCAGTGCCATTCTGCTGACGTAAATCAGCGTGCGCTGGTTGGCAAGCGGTTAATGCATTCTCTACATTAAGATAAAAAATCTTCTGTGTGCAGCAGCCCCCCTCAGCCCCCTAATACTTACCTGAGGTCCCTCTAGGTCCAGCGATGTTGCAGGAGTGTCTCGGCTGCCCGGGACTCCCCTTCTAATTGGCTGAGACAGCAGTGCGGCACCATTGGCACCCGCTGCTGTCAATCAAAGTCAGTCAGCCAATAAGGATAGAAAGGGGCGGGGCCGAACAGCGTCTCTGTGTCTGAATGGACACAGGAAGCTGTGACTCAGCTCTGGTGCCCCCATAGCAAGCTGCTTGCTGAGGGGGCATTGGGCAGGAGGGAGGGGCCAGGATCACAGAAGAGGAACTCCAGAAGGGGAGGATCTGGGCTGCTTTGTGCAAAACCATTACACAAAGCAGGTAAGTATAACATGTTTGTTATTTTTAACTAAAAAAAAAACGAGACTTTGCAATCACTTTAAGACTGAATGAACAGAAGCACAAGTCCTTTAGCAGCTAAACAGCTGTCATATGAACATTTCTACTGTGTTTAAGTGTGTGGAAAGCTATATAAATATCAGAGCCCTTATCGTCTTCTCCAAAGTGTTAAAGATGAATTCTACGTATGGATATTCATTACATAGTTACATTGGACCAGCTTGGACCAATGTAACTATGTAAATACCATGCCTGGAGGATGCCCCTGAAAGCTGGAAATCACTGCCGTAGACACTGCTACTCCATTGATCTGCACTTGCTTCCAGGTTCCATGCTGAGAAGCTGGCCTACTGCATTCTGAACACTGGAGGTCGGCACTCAGCCCAAGCACCTTTCAGAAAATGCTTTGCACCTTCTGAATGAATGCAAAGCGTTCTCTGATTGGTTGAGGTGGAGAGCGTGACATCACCGCCCTGCCTCTCCACCTCTTCCAAACAGAAAACACTTTGCATTCAGGTAGCATTGTCTTCTTCAGTGATTTCCAGGAGCATTGGTCAGGTACTGTATATAAATATACATAGTTACATTGGTCCAGGACAGGACAAATATTGCTTTGTATAAAATAATCATACCTGGAACTCATTTTTAACTAGACATAAGTGCATCACGTTTTTATTTTTATTCTATGGTAACATGTTAATAAACACATCTGAATGGAAAGAAGTATGCAAAGGAAAATAACTATTTTATTTGTGAAACTTTTTTTAATATATATATATATATATATATATATATATATATATATATTTTTTTTTTTTTTTTTTTTTTAATAGTTCTGCTCAAAAGTTAAGTAATACTTTATTCTAAAGTCACCTTTAAAAGCTGTACCATAACAACATATAGGAGGACAGTCTGGCAGGAATACCCCAGGTAATACTACATCTTATACTAGGTACACATTAGGAATATTTGTATGAATATCATATAGTTCCTCAGTGAATAATAAGTCACTGCACTTTGTGTATGCGGTAGCTGCAATATCGGCTTCTTTGCTAGGATCTTTGGCAGATAAGATAACATTCTAGTTATCTCTTCCAGTAAGCTGCAGATTTAGGGTCATGATATTTCCTTTCCAGTTTCCGTAAGTAGTGGATGTTTAATTATTCATCTGGTTAATGAATGGAAATAATATCAGTGCTTAGGAACTTCGATGCAATTTTCCACATACCCAGGACATACGTCTTACTTTGTCATTTTATGTAAAGGCATCTTTTTTCTGAGCCAGAACATTAATGCGTACCCTATCATTCCATTAACGAGACATGAAGTACAAGGATTCAAGTCTCTATAGACATTGGTATAGCCATCTACATCAATAGATAATAAGTATAATAAATTCAACCCAAGTAGAGCTGGCTGAATATGATGGTTCAGTTATAAAGAAAAAAGTGCTAGTTGGGTGTGCGATAATTGTCAGCTCATCTGGCCAGAATGGAGGACAGTCTCATGTCTACACAATAGCACAAGGTCTTCGGTTGACTGCTTCCAGGAAGGGGGGTCAACTGATCGCAGATATATTAAATTCTTGTTTTGCGTTTTGTTTTAAGATAAGTTGTTGGTTGGAGGTGTTTGCTCCTCCTACTTTCTTCCATCTCAATCACATAGAACTAGGTACATGGTCAACAGAGATGAGCCGAACACCCCTGGTTTGGCTTGTGACAGAACTCTTGAACATTGCAAAAGTTCGGAGCCGAATTACGAACCCCATTGAAGTCTAAGGGACCTGAACTGGAAAAATCAAAAGTGCCCATTTTGAGGGCTTAGATGCAAGTTATTGGGCATACAAAGGGTATGGGGGTCTGGGTACTGCCCTGGGGGACATGTATCGATGAAAAAAAAAAGTTTGTAAAAAACATCTTTTTTAAATGAGCAGTGATTTACTGATGCTTAAAGTAAAACAATAAAAATGAAAAATTCCTTTAAATATAGTGCCTGGGGGTCCCGATGGTCTGCCTGTAAAGTGGCACATCTGTACCATGTATAGAACCTGCTGCAGCAAAAATTACATTTAAAAAAATGACATTTTTCCTGCAAGCTTTCTTTATTTTATAAACAATGGCTTGGGGAGCCAGTCTGTATGATGAGGCCACTATTTAGTGAACTTGGAGCAAGATTAGAGATTTTTTTGGATAAATTCTGGTGTCTGTTTCGCAGACTTTGGATAGAATGGCAGGTGCAGGAAAATTGGGCTTTGAGTGTTGGTGGTGCCTTCACATCGTGACCCTATAGAGCAGTGGTTCCCAACTCCTGTCCTTGGAACTCACCAACAGGCCAGGTTTGCAAGATAACTGAAATAAATAACAGGTGATATAATTAGCTGCTCAGTGATTGCAGTATTCTAGTCTGCATCTCCCAAAGGTACCGTATTTTTCCGTGTATAAGACGTTACTTTTTCCTAAAATAATAGACTGAAAATTGAATGGCGTCTTATACACGATCAGTCAGCCTGGGAGACTGCCACGCGGGTGCGTCGCTGCCCATAGCTTGTCAAATGGCTTCCTCCAATCACGAGCCGTATGTTACTCACGTCAGCTGAAGCTGGAGTTGGAGGTGGAGAGTGCGCAGATGCGATGCCGTTGGAGGTGAAGAGTGCGCAGATGCAACAGGGACAGGAGTCTTCTCAGCCCAAGATGTCAGAAAATAATAAAAGTAAAGTGATTGTCTTTCTCTGAAAAATTCAAACCAAATGTAGTCAGCTATGCAAAAGAGCATGGAAATAGAGCTGCAGAGAAACAGTTTGGACCTCCCTCCACTGAGTGTATGATCATACAGTGGAAAAAACAGGAAGAACAACTCCTGCATAATATACTGGTTGGAAAAGTGGGGGGCATCTTGTACATGGGAGCGTCTTGTACACGGAAAAATATGGTAATACTTAAAATCTGGCCTGTTAGTGGGTCCTGAGGACAGGAGTTGAGAACCACTGCTATAGAGGTACTCTTGATGAAGACAAGAATTGGCCTTGCTGTCAAAAATTGAAATGATATGCCCTGGTCAAACAGCGGTGGAAAAATTATGCTTTGGGTGTTGGTGGTGGACAAGGAGGCAGAATTAGCTGCTCTGTCATCTGTGGTGGACAGCACACTAGTCTCTGCTTGGGTGATAGGGGATAGTAAGCCAGTCCACCACCTGCTCTACATGCTGTATGGCACGGGCAACATCACTAAACAGAGGAAATGGTGCCCTGCCTGAGCAAAGACCACATCCACCTTTGCCTGTGGACACCTACGCTGCTGGCCCCCCTCACAGTGCCATTGGAAACATCTGGGAAAAGAAGTTGACTCGCGCTAAAAAAAAAAACAAAAAAAAAAAACTAACACATGTATTGTTGCAAAGGTGCAAAGGTAAACATTATGTGAACATATAATATAATGTGACAACACCAAATTAGGTTGATGAATGAAAACAACCTCCCCTTAAGTAAAAGATAAACAAAAATGGATTATAAAAATTATATATAAAAAAGTCCATGTACAAAAATTATATATAAAAGTCCATATACAAGAAGCCCCCAAAAAAGTGCAGTAATGTGCAAAAAAAAAACGCCCTACGCTGCGTTTCGCAAAAATTTGCGTCTTCCAGGGGCACCCTATATGGCTGGGCTTTATCTTTCCCTGTGGATCCATTCGCACTACAGCTTCTGAGGTTTCTATTCGGTTCCATCCTGATTCCTGGGTTGCCCGAAGCAACAAGACTACAATGCCCAGTTAGACCCTCTGTAACGGGGGGTCATGGGGTTTCGGTAAGCGGCCAGGCACTTCATCTATGGTGGTGGACCCACACATCTGGGATTTCATTCAATTTTTGCACATTACTGCACTTTTTTGGGGCTTCTTGTATATGGACTTTTATATATAATTTTTGTACATGGACTTTTTTATATATAATTTTTATAATCCATTTTTGTTTATCTTTTACTTAAGGGGAGGTTGTTTTCATTCATCAACCTAATTTGGTGTTGTCACATTATATTATATGTTCACATAATGTTTACCTTTGCACCTTTGCAACCATACATGTGTTAGTTTTTTTTTTTTTTTTTTTTTTTTTTTTTTAGCGCGAGTCAACTTCTTTTCCCATTCATATTTGTGTGTTTGTGTCACATATAGGACTCTGCAGCATAGAAGGTCAATATCATTTACTAATTTTCGTTGCGCGGTTTTTCCTCCTTTTTCTCATTGGAAACATCTGCCTTTCCTTGCTGGCCTCCCTGACATGATGGGGGGGCTTATTACCAAAATGTAATAGAGACAGGGAAATGTGTACTTGGATGCACTTTAATCAATGGAAAGTGATGTTTGGTGCACTTTAACTTTATCACTACACAGACACACTCCACTGACACACTACAATATACTGCAGTAAACGTGCACTAACGCACTTCAATGTAGTTCAGTAAACATGCACTAATTCACTTCAATATATTGCAATAAAAGTGCACTAACACACTTCAATATACTGCAGTAAATGCACACTAACGCACTTCAATATACTGCAGTAAACCTGCACTAATGCACTTCATTATACGGCGGTAAAAGTTAATTAACGCACTTCAATATACTGCAGTAAAAGTGTCCTGACCTATTACTGCAGTATAGTGCTCTAGCTATACTGATACACTTCAGTACACTGCATTACCCGCCCTGACACACTAAACTGCCACTACAGTAAAAATAAATGGTCAAACTACACTCACGCTGCACTATCACTATATTCACACTAAACTGACACTAATGTTAAAATGAACGGTCGCTCTACACTCACGCTGCACTATCACTATATTCACACTACACTGATACTTTACACTCACAGTAGAATTACAATAGCACACTATAGCACACTAACTCGCTAGTAGCAATGAATAGAGCCCTGTTCTACCTATCTCCACTCCAACATCACACTGCAAATGGCTGCTCTGGGAAGGAACCTTTTTTAGTGTGGAGTGGGGCTATAAGCAATAAGCCATGATTGGAGAGAGTCATCATGACTGTGTCCAATCATGGCTCTGACAGTGCTACAGTGCCTTGAAAAACTATTCACCTACCTTTTTTCGTGTTTTGTTGCCTCACAATCTGGAATTAACATGGATTGTTTGAGGATTTGCATCATTTAATTTACATAACATGTCCACAACTTTCAAGATTTTTTTTTTTTTATTGTGAAGTAAACAACAAATAGGACAAAATAACAGAAAAAGTCAATGTGCGTAACTATTTACCCCCCCCCCCAGTCAAAACTTTGTAGAGCCACCTTTTGCGGCTATCAGAGCTCCAAGTCGCTTTGGATAAGTATCTATGAGCTTGCCACATCTTACCACTGGGTTTTTTGCCCATTCCTCCTTGCAAAACTGCTCCAGCTCCTTCAAGTTGGATGGTTTGTGCTTGTGAACAGCAATCTTTAAGTCTGACCACAGATTTTCTATTGGATTGAGGTCTGGGCTTTGACTAGGCCATTCCAACACAATTACATGTTTCCCCTTAAACCACCACAAGTGTTGCTTTAGCAGTGTGTTTGGGGTCATTGTCCTGCTAGAAGGAGAACCTCAGTCCTAGCCTCAAATCACACACAGAGTGGTATAGGTTTTGCTTAAGAATATCCCTGTATTTAGCACAATCTTTCCCTCAACTCTGACCAGTTTCCCAGTCCCTACTGCTGAAAAACATCCCCACCGCATGATGCTGCCACCACCATGTTTCACTGTGGGGATTGTATTCTTTGGGTGGTGTGATGTGGTTTGTGCCAGACATAGCATTTTCTTTGATGGCCAAAAAGTAAAATTTTAGTCTCATCAGACCAGAGCACCTTTCTCCATACATTTTGGGAGTCTCCTACATGCCTTTTCGCAAACTCAAAACGTGGCATCTTGTTTTTTGCTGAAAGTAATGGCTTTCTTCTGGCCACTCTGCCATAAAGCCCAACTCTATTGAGGGTAGGGCTTATTGTCGTCCTATGTACAGATACTCCAGTCTCTGCTGTGGAACTCTGCAGCTCCTCCAGGGTTACCCTAGGTCTCTGTGCTGCCTCTCTGATTAATGCCCCTCTTGCCGGTCCGTGAGTTTTGGTGTGCGAGCGTCTTCTTGGCAGGTTTGCTGTTGTGCCATTTTCTTTTCATTTGGTTATGATAGATTTGATGGTGCTCCTAGGGATCATCAAAGATTTGGATTTTTTTATAACCTAACCCTGACTTGTACTTCTCAACAACATTGTCCCTTACTTGTTGGAGAGTTCTTTGGTCTTCATGGCAGTGTTGGGTTAGTGGTGCCTCTTGCCTAGGTGTTGCAGCCTCTGGGGCCTTTCAAAAAGGTGTGTATATGTAATGACAGATCATGTGACACTTAGATTGCACACAGGTGGACATCATTTCACTAATTATGCGACTTCTGAAGGTAATTGGCTGCACCAGAGCTTTTTATGAGCTCCATAACAAAGGGGGTGAATGCATACGCACATGCCAATTATCAGTTTTTTATTTCTGAAAAACACTTTTATGTATATATTTTTCTAATTTTACTTCACCAACTTAGACTATTGTGTTCTGATCCATCACATATAATTCAGATTAAAAAAAAACATTAAACTAAAGGCTGTAATGTAACAAAATAGGTAAAAAGCCAAGGAGGGTGAATACTTTTGCAAGGCACTGTATGTGCTCTGATTGGGCAAAGCCTTTATTGCTTCAGCCAATCAGGGCTTCAAATGCACTGTGCAGTGCGCAGTGCATTGTGGGGCGTTCAGTGTGCCGAACAAATGGTCAAACGCCCGACAATTTGGAAGTTCGCAAAATGGCGAATAGCCAATATTCAGTTCAAACTCATGCTCTGCCTGAACTATTCGCCCAACATTAATGGTTAAGCCAAGTGTACCTGTTTATGTACCAGCTGGTCAATAGATAGGCTTCCAGTGTATCAGTTTGTGCTTATGCATCTAAGCAGTCTTGTAAGTCTATTGTAATCTCAGATTAAAATATCAATATTTATTGTCACCCCATGCAGTATGCCAATGGTCTATTAAGAAAAGGAACAAGGTGGGAAACACTCTTAAAGGGTCTTTTATTGTGCTAAATGCCTAAAAAGCCTTTTGACTAAGGACTTTTTTAGAACTTTTTAGCATCACAAATCTGTGGTAAATTAATACATCCTTTGGGAGTCATAGCAATGTTTTTTCCATAGAGCTGAGTTGGGTAGATAAATGATTAAGGTGGGTGTGAATTGTGAAAGCAGGGAATGTTGAATGTACTGTAGTTAGAGGGTGAGGTTTTGGTGAATGAAGGTGCAGGAAGATTACAGGGGTGAGGTCTATATGAAGGGGATTATGAGGGTGAACTGAATGTTGGGTAAAATATAGGGGAGGGCAGGCCCTAGGTCCCAAAGGCTTTAAGCTACTCTTCTCTAAGATAATAATTTGATATGATTAAATATCATTATTATTATTATTATTTTGCTATTTCAAAACACCACAGTGATCTTTATAAAACTAAATACTCTTATCACTATACTTCTGAAACACTAAATCTGCATCTTCTGATTCTGGCAATATGACTTATGTCCTGGTTTACATAACTGTCAATTGCTAAACTGATTTGAGCGGGATTAATCATTGTTAAACAGTCAGAGATGTCTTTTCTATGCAAATCTACAACCCTTGCATAATTAATAGGCCCCAGCCTGTCTGTGGTCTGCCCTCCGCCAAGGCAAGGTTCAAGTAGTGAATAGGCTAGAAAAATACCGGGGTCAACTCACCTGCTTGTCAAGTTAAAGAGCCAACATAGCAAATACCACAGGAGGTTAGCAACTTGTGAAAAGAATACAGGCAACATCCTTCCCTTTTTAAAAACTGCTGCTAAGCGACACATACGTTCATCCGTTGGACTTAATTTTTGGCAAACCTTTTCGAACAGTTTAGCCCGTGGCAGCCAGCAATGGATCCCTCTGTGTTTTTACAGAGGCAAAATCCATTTAGAGTCTAATAAAGCCCCTTTAAAAGTATTATGTAATTTAGATCTGCCTATATCCTTTTCCATATCATATAAGAACAACTTTAATTAATTCTTAAGAGTTAAAAAAAAATAAAGGAATTAAGATTTTTGTTTCAGAGGAATGCTAAGCCGTGCTAAATCTAGGAGCTTTGTGTTTGGCCTGTCATTTTAAAAGAGGTGAGGATGGATTAGAATTGTGCTGTAGGTCTTGAACAGAGGACCCCTGTAGGTAGACGAGGCCTTTCAATCTTCTGATCAACAGAGCTGAAACAAAAATGCAAGAGAGTTGTGTTCCCACGTTCTTTGACAGTATCCTGCTGCAGATAGCGTCCTTTTAAAGACCCCTTACGCTCTCATTATCTGGGAGAAATAATGAATAATTTGCCTCCTACACTCTTTCATATGCATAGCCAGATATTATTGGATAGGAAGCAAGTGGGACTTGTCCTATAGCCATAATCAGGTCCACACTATTAAAATGATTTAGCTGAGCTTTCTTGGGAAGCAATTATTTTCTTTCAAGACAATAACTATCAAGAAAAGAAAAAAAAAAGGTCTTTGCTAGTTGGAGGCAAATCAGGGCATCTTAGTCCTTGTTTCATTTCACAATAAAGAAAACATATAGAACGCTGCTTCGTAACCTTTTAAATTTGCCATTGGGAGTTTTTTTTTATACCCATAAAAAGGAAGAAATTTAGAAAAAAAAAATATTATTGATATGTGTGACTATCAAAGACTGGATGCAATTGTTAATTGTTGCTGGATGCAATTGTTAATATATTCATAATATAGTTCTATAATTATATTAAGTATTTTACACACACACACACACACACACACATATAATGTATTATTAATAATAAATGTTTTTTTGGAATTTAGTATACATAGTAATTACTGTATATAGTGACTTCAGATTATGCCCTACCATTTACTCATTGACATTATATGTATGTCTTTTGAAAATTCAATCAGGGAAAATTACATCCCAAAACATTAACATGGCTTTAAATATTATTTTCTGTTTTTATTTCAGTTTAATTTTATGTTCATTTTTCAGTTGCACTCTTCAAAAGTATGTGGTGTCATTTTTTTTTTTTCAAGCCTTAATTAAGGGAGTACTGTACAAATCCCCAAAACACGTAGTGTAGCACCCTCTAGTTAGTAGGGTCTAGAGTGAGGTTTTTCTCTGGCAGTGTGGGTAAATTTAGGCAGGCCTAGCAGCCCTGTTTGTTTTCATTCTGGGCTGGGAGTGGCTCAGGGTAGCAGCTGATGACTCACAAGCAGTGTCACTTCTCGGTTACCTCCCTCTGCCTTCTGGCATTTTCTAGAAGGAGAGGAGGGGAAGAGAGGTGGAGCTGCCTGTGGTATCTTAAGGAGCCCTGACCAATCCCCAACTTGGATTGGCAGGGGGCAGGCCTCCTTAAATGCTTGGGGTCAGCCCAGCTGAGGAGGAGTTGTCGGGTAGAAGAGATGGTGTGAGAGAGGTATGGAGGCTGTCGGGACCCACAGGGAGATCACCAGTCTGGGGGGGTGACTCTGGGTTGGGCTCGGGTGCATCCAGGAGGAGTGTCGAGATCCTGGAAGGAGAGGCACATGAGAGAGCAAGTAGAGGACAGCGGGAGAGAACACTTCTAATGGCCCGTACACACGGTCGGATTTTCCGATGGAAAATGTCCGATCGGAGCGTGTTGTCGGAAATTCCGACCGTGTGTGGGCTCCATCAGACATTTTCCATCGGATTTCCCGACACACAAAGTTGGAGAGCAGGAGATAAAATTTTCCGACAACAAAATCCGTTGTCGGAAATTCCGATCGTGTGTACACAAATCCGATGGACAAAGTGCCACGCATGCTCAGAATAAATAAAGAGATGTAAGCTATTGGCCACTGCCCCGTTTATAGTCCCGACGTACGTGTTTTACGTTACCGCGTTCAGAACGATCAGATTTTCCGACAACTTTGTGTGACCAGAAAGAAGGGAGAGTGGGAACAAGGGGACAGTGGCTGTTTTTATGATCATTACTTGTTGTGCAATGTATTCTCTCTGCTTGTATTGCATTGTATTATTTGTTTTATAGATTGGTTCTCCTGAGGAAGCGATAATATCGCGAAACTAGTCGAGAACCTGACCATTCTATATCTTGTAACTAACAGATATTCTTTGGGGAATCCTGAATGTCTGTTTTACATTTTAATCAGTATACTATGTATTGTTCCTTTTGTAATAAACCCTTTTTTACACAAATTGTTTACTATTGTTTATCTGTACCGGTATAGTCCAGCTACTTTAGGGTGGGAATGTTACGGGGGCCAACATCAGCCACTGTCCCCTTGTTCCCACTCTCCCTTCTTTCTGTATATTAATTTGGATGATGGTACGGTTTAAGACCTGTTATCCTTGACTACATGAGGCCATACTCACCAATTGTGCAACTTTGTGTGACCGTGTGTATGCAAGACAAGTTTGAGCCAACATCCGTCAGAAAAAATCCATGGATTTTGTTGTCGGAATGTCTGAACAAAGTCCGACCGTGTGTACGCCCTATTAGAGTCTCCATGGAGGTGTCACGGGAGCCAGGAGGCTGGTGAGTGAGCACAGTCAAGAGGACTGGGGAGGTACGCCTGAGAGAACTGGGAGATTGCAGTTTGAGAGATGGGTGCAAAACCAGTGGAGAGAGGACTGTGGAGAAGGGCAGTGGAAATGGGTCTTTGCAGCCAGGCTGCTTGGCAGGGCCTAAAAAAACAATGCTGAACAGCAGCGCTAGATAAAGGTGATAGCATAAAGATATATGGCAACTGGAATATACACTTGGTATACATAAATCATGTGTGTGAACATGCATACATAAAAATGTTAAAACATATGTTAAAACAACTAGTCCATAGATAGTCTGTAATCTTGTGTGATCAGCACCTGGAGGCAGCAGCCTTATGCCCTGTAGACATGATCGGACATTCCGACAACAAAATCCATGGATTTTTTCCCACGGATGTTGGCTCAAACTTGTCTTGCATACACAGGGTCACACAAATCTTGTCGGAAATTCCGAATGTCAAGAACACGGTGATGTACAACATGTATGACGAGCCCAGAAAAATGAAGTTCAATAGCCAGTGCAGCTCTTCTGCTTGATTCCGAGCATGCGTGATACTTTGTGAGTCGGAATTATGTACACATGATCGGAGTTTACGACAACGGATTTTGTTGTCAGAAAATTTGAGATCCAGATCTCAAATTTTGTGTGACGGAAATTCCGATGGAAAATGTCCCATGGCGCCCACATGGTCTGAATTTCTGACAACAAGCTCCTATCGAACATTTTCCGTCAGAAAATTTGACCGTGTGTACGGGGCATTAGAGTCAAGCAGTGGACTCTGTATTGAAATGGAAACAGAGGGGTGCCAGACTGAGTGCAATATTAATTATGAATTTTAATAATAACAAGTAGTAACTCACAAATAAGTTGACTGAGGTCAGCATGTGGTTAAAATCGCCAGTCCTGGAAGCTCTAGAGAATGTTCCTTTAGCCTTGGGAGCCTGGGGCACTGATGGTGTTGTTGCAAGGGTCCAGGGAGAGCTGGGAACCAGAAAGCAGGAAGCAACAAGCAGCTGATCATGGCCATGACAAGCGTGAACCGCAAGATGGCGCCGGGCCGGACATGACATTACAGGAACAGGAAATATGACTATTCACAAGTAAAAGGGGCGGTTATGCATTTTCAAGCATCAGCTTCTTCATCAGACCATCTGGCTGGTAGGGCCTGAAGAAAGCTATCCGGGAGTGGTAGCCAAGTAGAGGACAGCTAGCACCTGGACTATCCTACACCACAGGGGTCCGAATTCCCTGCCCACAAAGGGCAGTTCATGAGGCCTGGCTGAAGTAGTGTCAGGCCTACCCATGCGGTGCTAGCTAGTCTGGAGGCGTGACAGTCTGCAGCAAGGGAAGTGCCGGTGGAGGAAATGGTGAGCAGCAAGTGTTTGTGCTGGAGAGAGAAGACGGAAGCATATATACAGGAGTGTATATACGCAGTGTATTTACAGCAACTTTGCACTAAATCTTCCTGGGCATCCCATAATTCCCAAATCCCCATCCAAGTTTAATCCCCCTCAAATAAACAAAACAAAGCAATTGACTCATTTCTGTCTCTAAGTGACTGGGATGGATGTCTGGCTGGGCAGAGTGACAGGTGGCATGGCTACACGTAGTAATATTTTTTAACCTGGATTGTCATGTTGAAGTAAATCGTTTTGGATTCTAAAGTCAATGATCTGGTGTTCTTCTCTGATTTAGCAAAGAAAAGGGTCAGGTTTCACCCACTTTCTCTTGATTTTGTTACTCTAAGCTGGTCTAAATATTGTCACAGTGAGGTCGATTTACTAAAACTGGAAAGTGCAAAATCTGGTGCAGCTGTGCATGGTAGCCAATTAGCTTCTAACTTCAGCTTGGTCAATTAAAATATGACAATAAAACTTGGAAGCTGATTGGTTTCTGTGCACAGCTGCCCCAGATTTTGCACTCTCCAATTTTAGTAAATCGACCCCAATGTGTCAATAAGCTTTATTGGAGGACTCTTTTTCTGCTGATGATAGAACAAATATGTTATGTACCCGGTAGAGAGAAAACTGCTTTATCTACACCTTCTGTTCATTATGTCAGGGGATGACAGAGGCATGGGTGTCTGTAAGTATATTCAAAAGCAGCTGAGGAGCTGAAGATTGTATAGTTATTGCTGGCATAGGGCAGACCAGATCTGTGCAGTAGGATGGTTAGCAGATCAGACTCAGAAAGACATAGAAGTATGGTTATAGCTGGGAATGAGTAGGGGTCAACAGCAACTGGGCATCAGAGGTAACATTTCAGTAGACAGAGGAATAGCCAAAGTCTAGGCAAAAGTACAGATCAAATGGACAGTAAAGATCATCAGACAATACATGAAGTCAGGAACTCAAGTCAGGTAAAACCTTTTATTAAAATAAGATAATAAATTGCACTTACAAACAGTAACTTGATCAGGCAATAAAAAAAAAACAGAAAAACACTTCTTCCAAGCAATTCCAAGTCACATGAACAGTAGTTGGATCTACTCGAAGTAAATAAAGGTGAGATGACACAGAGATAAACAATTTCTGGATTGGACTTTGACTGAAATTATGGAGGAAAATGCTACAATTCATCCAAAAACAGCTGGAATGTGACCCTAAGTAGAAATCCTGGGAGTGAAAGAGTACCTCCACTTAAATCATTGGGGACACATAACATGTGTGGGGCTTGGGGAACAAGAGTAGGAAACATGGAATAGGAAATACTGATTGAAGGAATTCCAACAACTAACCCTGTAATACACTTTTATACTTACCTGTTTCAGAAGTCTTCAGGTTGGTCATGTGATGTGTCATGTCCTCTTTCTCTTTGCTTCTTCTCCGGCACCGAATGGTCTTCAGTAATGCAGTAATAACATTGTTACACCTCGATCAACCTGAAAAACTGAGGGCATTTAGTGGAGAACAAGAAATTAATACAGGGGACATCACCAGAGAGAAGGTATTTACTTCAGCCAGAGCTGTTAAGAGTTAGGACTATTGTTATTTAATTTAGATAACTTTGCACCACTTTTGTATATTTCAGCTGTTCGTGGGTTAGGATATGGTGAACAGGGCCGTTTTTAAGGCAGGGCAAAAGGGGCAGTTGCCCTGGGCCCTGTCATTGTTGTGGGGCCCAAAGCAGCTGACTCATACTTGCCAACTATCCTGGTTTAAATTCCCTTGTCCCTTGAGGTTTTAGTCCTGTGCTGTGTCCCAATATCTCAGTGTGAAGTGCTGCTGCTAATGATGCCCAGCTCTGCCCTATTGTTGTGTACAGATGACTCACTTGCAGACCCTGTGTTTACATGTAAATTACAGGCATTTATATGTAAATAGCGGTGGCATTCATATGTAAATAGTGGTGGCATTCATATGTAAATAGCGGCGGCCGGCGGCATTAATATGTATATCATGCCCCCCTGAGGTCATACCCACAGTAATCTCTAGCAACCAATTAACAAGCAGAAATCATGTGTTGTAACCTCTAGCAACTAATCAGTGAGCCGTAATATGTGCTGTAACCTCTAGCAACCAATCAGTGAGCGGTAATGTTACACTGTAACCTCTGGCAACCAATCGCAATAGCTGCCTGATCTGATTCAGTAAACTGATTTTAAGTCTAGCTGCTATTTATTGTATGTCTCAGATCAGGTGGAGGGCAAAACTGTATTGGGGGGGGGGCCCAAGAAAAGTTTTGCCCATGGTCCAATTAATATTAAAGACAGCCCTGATGGTGAAGTGTGTGTTAGAATAAGATGCTAAATGACAGGTGAGCAGGGATGAATTTATACTTTCTGCCCTCCCCTCCTCTTTTCCAAGGCCAGCTGCGATCTTAGCAACACAAGGCGCATACAGTTTAGAGTTTGAGAGGATGAGAGACAATTTACCCACTTTCATCAGAACATCTACAATTGATGACTAGAAGAGCAAGGCAAACAGTTGTCCTATTTTTCTAGCAGTTCGTTTCTACATGTACAAATGCAGAATTGATGTAAGTACACTATTCCAGCAATAAAAATGCATAAACTGTACAGGGACAGCAACAATGAGGGCTATGCCTCAGTGCATCAACATGGTGGTAGTCTGCAATGTGTCACTTTCAGCAACATACGTTGATTTATATGCCATTCATCATCATTGTTTATAGGGCCTGATTATATATAAATGATCAACTGTGCCCACACTCTAACACCTCTAATAACATGAGATTGATGGTTTCTGGAAAATACTAATAAGGTAGTTATCAACTCTGTACCATCTATCCAGTTGCAATTAATCACGTGATGTTAGTTTTCATGGCCTTTTTTATAGATCTTTTATTTCTGAGGTGTCCTGCTGGGACTCCCCCTGTTTGTTCTGGTGCCCACCTGGGGGACCACATGTGCTGTATGCATTGCTGAGGTATGTCCCACACAGCACGTTGGATGACGATATTTTAATGTAATGTATATATATATATATATATATATATATATATGAATTTTTGAATCTTAAATATTTTCATGTTTTCTTAGAGGACTACTGTACTACACTCATGCATCCTGATGAAGCTTAACTTTGGCGAAACGCATTGACACATGAGGATTTCTCTCTCATTGGATTTAGAAAGCAAGAGCATTATAATCATTCTATGGGCAGTTAATCAGTTAAGCACCATAAACTAATGCTTTTATTAAGTTTTCTGGTTTTGAAAGATTATGTATAATAACATTTTGAATTTTATTTAGGACTCCTTGTCTGGCCTACATAGTCTGTCTTTTTCTCAAGTTTTAGTTTTGTATACAACACGGATGATGGCCTAGAGTTTCACATCAATATACATTTTGGATTATATGGCAGCATGGCTGCTCTACACCATGGCCAGAAATTCGGTCATATAGCTGAGTGTATCAAACTAGATTTTCTCTCATCTCTTGTTTATGTCAACGGCATGGGAGCACACCGAGTGAAGGTAAGCTTTAGATAGGAATTTTCCAATATTTACTATAACCTTCATGACTAAAAGGATGAAGTACAATTTCTACCTAAGGTAATGGGCAGGAGGGGAGGTAATATAGTGACTCTGTAACCAAAAGTATGATATTTAAAAAGTGTCTCCTTGTAAAAGAATCATTTTAATACTACCTGTCTGACTCCCTTGCTGCTGATCTTCCCTGTCCTGAAGAGTTACCACTGCAAGGAATATTCACATCTGGCACACTTCTGGGAGTGTTAATGCCTGATGCCCCACCATGCGTTGTGGTTTCACCTGCAACCTGGTAAGTAACTACTGTTCCCTGCGAGGCTGTCGGAACTGCAGCATTTAGTGGCCACATGTGTCACATATGAAGAATCTTTGGCACCAGTGGCTGTTTATAACAGCTAAGATCAGTGGTGCAGCCTATTGGACACGCAAATATTTATTTTTACAGGGAGGCCTTCTTTATCCAATTTCTCACTGTCGGCAACAGGGTTTCTTTAAAGGGATAAGTTAACCCTTTGGTACATGTTACATGTTCCACCCGTATCTAGGTAACATATTCCAGCTTCTGCCTCCTCTCGCCCCCACCCCTGATGCCTCTTCCCTGTTACAGCAGACTGGGGATCTTCTCCCTGCAATCACTGTAGGAATTTAAAACAAGACTGCTGTGCGGGGCTCCACCCACATGGACATCTACCGTTGGGCTCAGCAACCGATGGCTTGTAGTTCTCAATGCATTGATTCTTCCTGCTATTCAGTAATCGCCTGCCCGTATGAGGTATGGGCAGACAGCTGTACTGAGCGCCTGCATAATCCTGGCATTGCACCCGCGATCTGATGATTGCAGGTGCAATGCCTTACAGGCTGTAGAGTTAAAAAATAATAAATGCACATATTTTTTTTACTTGCAAAATTATGTGCATTTATAATTTCTTTGTAAAAGAAATTAGCCTTTAAGAAGGGACAAAGAAGAGACACTGATTACTAAATGATGTACACTACGAATTAATAAAGTAGGCAGGATGCCAAGACAATGGCACAGAGGGTGCCAAATAACAGGCTCTCACAATTTTATGAATATATAATTTTCATGTTTACTTTCAAAATTCAACAAAAGTTCAAAATCTCTTTTCACTGCTATTCCAGGTAAGTGTATAATTTGGAACTGAACAAAATGTTTATTGCTTAAATTAAATGCTATCATAGTGGATGTGCATTTAATTAAGCGATAATGACTCTTGCTTCCGATGCCCAGTACAGAGACTCCTCAATAATATTAGACATAAAGAACAATGACATTTTATGTGTTAATTACTAGTTAACTGGTACAGTCTAAAATCAATAACTTGTATGAACTAATTTGCTAATTAAATGTCCATTAATGGCAAATTTCAGTGGCTTAATTAAAAATGTAAATTTGCTGCATTGCATATAGCACATTTTATCTATGTTAATATCCCAGATAATTGTATTCAAGGTTTCTGTTCTGTTCTTTTATCTATATTGCTTAGGCTTCATCAGTCAGGTATATATATATATATATATATATATATATATATATATTTTTTTTTTTTTTCTACCAAATGCTGAACAAGCTTGCTAACCTTGTTCATTGGACCATACAGTGCCTTGAAAAAGTATTCCCACCCCTTGAAATTTTCCACATTTTGTCATGTTACGACCAACAACTTAAATGTATTTTATTGCGATTTTATGTGGTAGACCAACACAACGTGGCACATAATTGTGAAGTGGAGGAAAAATGATAAATGGTTTTCCAAATTTTTTACAAATAAATATCTGAAAAGTGTGGCGTGCATTTATATTCAGCCCCTTTACTCTGATACCCCTAACTAAAATCTAGTGGAACCAATTGCCTTCAGAAGTCCCCTAATTAGTAAATAGAGTCCACCTGTGTGTAATTTAATCTCAGTATAAATACAGCTGTTCTGTGAAGCCCTCAGAGAATTGTTAGAGAACCTTAGTAAACAAACAGCATTGTGAAGGCCAAGGAACACACCAGACAAGTCAGGGATAAAGTTGTGGAGAAGTTTAAAGCAGGGTTAGGTTAAAAAAATATCCCAAGCTTTGAACATCTCACAGAGCGCTGTTCAATCCATCATCGGAAAATGCAAAGAGTATGACACAACTGCAAACCTACCAAGACATGGCCGTCCACCTAAACTAACAGGCCGGGCAAGGAGAGCATTATTTAGAGAAGCAGCTAAGAGGCCCATGGTAACCCTGGAGGAGCGACAGAGATCCACATCTCAGGTGGGAGAATCTGTCCACACAACTATTAGTCATGCACTCCACAAATCTTGCTTTTATGGAAGAGTGGCAAGAAGAAAGCCATTGTTGAAAGAAAGCCATAAGAAGTCCCATTTGCAGTTTGCGAGAAGCCATGTGGGGGACAGCAAATATGTGGAAGAAGATGTTCTGGTCAGATGAGACCAAAATTTAACTTTTTGGCCTAAAAGCAAAATGCTATGTATGTCAGAAAACTAACATTGCACAACACCCTGAACACACCATCCCTACCGTGCAACATGGTGGTGGCAGCATCATGTTGTGAGGATTAAGAAAGAGTAAAATTGGCGCCAACCCAGACACAAAAGCGTGAAAAATGTATAAGTGCAGCTGCCCCTTTAAGTGGATCAACCACCTCAACGTGAAAAAAGTATAAATGAAAGTAAGGTGCTCTTACACAACCTTAAAAACAAAAACATCAATAACACATCTTAATTCATTTGAACAAATGTTGTGGAGATGCTTTTCCTCAGCAGGGACAGGGAAACTGGACAGAGTTGATGGAAAGATGGCTGGAGCCAAATACAGGGCAATCTTAGAAGAAAACCTGTTAGAGTCCGCAAAAGACCTGAGACTAGGGCAGAGGTTTACCTTCCAGTAGGAAAACTACCCTAAACATACAACCAGAGCTACAATGAAATGGTTTGGATCAAAGCATATTTATGTGTTAGAATGGCCCAGTCAAAGTCAAAACCTTAATCCAATTGAGAATCTGTGGCAAGACTTGAAAATTGTTGTTCACAGATGCTCTCCATCCAATCTGACAGAGCTTGAGCTATTTTGCAAAGAAGAATGGGCAAAAATGTCACTCTCAAAGCTGGTAGAGACATCCCAAAAAGAGTTGCAGCTGCAATTGCAATGAAAGGTGGTTCTACAAAGTATTGACTCAGGGGGGCTGAATACAAATGCACACCACACTTTTCACATATTTATTTGTAAAAAATTTTGAAAATAATTTATTATTTTCCTTCCACTCCACAATTATGTGACACTTTGTGTTGGTCTATCACATAAAATGCCAATAAAATACATTTACATTTTAGGTTGTAACATGACAAAATGTGGAAAATTTCAAGGGGTGTGAATACTTTTTCAAGGTATTGTATGTGTTCTATTACATGGCAAAGTTAGAGGACAATAGTGCAATAATGCCAAGAGTGAGGCCTTCTTCAAACAAAAGCAATAACACCTCCTAAAGCTGAAGCCCAGGCACCACAAAATTGACCCACTGCCTTGAGAAAGGGTTAAACTGTCAAGTTTTTTATTCCTGTCTGTATCATCATTGGACACTCTATATGTACTGGTGACTACTGTCACTGAGAAAGATTGGGAATCCAAAATTTTAGAGCTGTACCCAAAATAAGAGACAATAGGAAATTTTCCAGTGGGTACAAATGTTCCAGAACAACTGTCTGTGAGGGAAATTCTCCTCATTTTGGGAGGTTTCCTGTAACTTCCTGCTGTACTGTATCTCTGTGAAGGGAAATTTCCCCAATGGTACAAAAAAATATCTTGATGGGTTTTAACCCATCCCTACACTATCCAAAAATAAAACCAAGGTTTTGACTATACATGCACTTCTCTTAAAGTGAGATGCTTACAGAAATGTAATATATTGTCCCAGACAGTGGGTAGAAATGAAGTCATGCCATTAGTACATAACTTGAACTCAAGTGGTGGGGTTGTTCAGCCAGTTTCCAGCCTGGGCCCCTACTCAGCTTTGCAGGAAAAGAGCAGCAAAGCCCAATCCCATCCCACTGGCTCTGTTGCAGTCACAGGTTCTTAGTACATTTAGGCCTTTAGGCCTAGTCAGGAGCATAAATTATTTACTACATACAGTATTTTGCATGGCCTTACATTATTGGTGGTTTCTCTGTGTCATGTAAGAGTTCCACATTGCAGTAACCCACGCATCCTAGTAAATTCAACCATGGAACATATCTGATCATTTCATTACCAGAAACTGCCATCTCCAAACCACCACCCACTCCCAAACTGAAATGGCTGCTAAATACACTTCCCGGTATAAGCCGTGCTTCTCTCCAAGAGGCCCAAGACAGTAATGTCACCTTTCCCTATGTAGTTGAATCAGTAGTAACCTACAAGGTATTGCAGTGGCTTTTTTTTTTAAACTTGAATAACTTTCCATAAATTACTGTTTCAAATTTTATGTTGCTTTATGTACACTACAGTTCCAAAGATATGGCAATAATCCAGATAGGATGATATAATTCCATTGAATGGTCTTCAATGACACAGAAATGTCCCACTAACACTTTACAGGAGTGGAGTTGTGGTGCTCATCTAGTCACAACACTTCACAGATGTAACATTTTCAGGCCCTGGGTCTCATGTTGTCTCCCCACCCAAGGGGGAGTGCTCCCAGTCTGTTCCTTCTTCATGGCTGCTCTCCCTGAACACAGACACAAACTGACCCTGAGTAGCTTCTCTCGCCAGATTACATTGTGAAAGGGCAGGGCTACAGAGGGTTATAGGCCCCATGAAGAAGAACTATGCAATAAAGTGAAAATCCCCTTACCGACAGTTTACCAATTCTTAGATGTGATGACTACATACGTTTTTTCAGGCTCTGTTTATTTTATTTTCTTCTGGTGATCCTGCAAGTAACACACTTCCTGTTCTTGGGTGACATTGCTCACCCACAGTACTGTATCTATGAAGAATCAGCATTTACGCCTGAGAACAGGAAGTTTGTTAGGATTTCCAAACACTTCCCTCTGCCCTAATCTCCATAAAGGAAGGGGCCAGGTTGTAGTACACAAACAGAACTGAGAACATTGCACCACAGGCAGGGAACAAAGAAAGTTTGTTCTCAGGGCCCTAAACGTGGGTACCACTCAGTACAGCATTCAGCCCCATCTAACCACAGCCTGCCATAGACTTTGACAGGCTGCCTGGATGCTGCACCTGTCCCTCCTGGGCCAAGATCCCTTGTCAGATATGGTGGCATTTTGCCCCTACTTGGGAGAGTTCTCCTCACTTTCTTTCCAGCAGACCAAACAGGTTGTGAGGATCAGAAATTAAAGAAATTCTGTAAAAAAAGCTTAGACATTTTGGTGAGATCTGCCATTACTTGACAAAGGTTCTCACACATACCCATTCTTCCTTAAAAAATATTTTGGCTACAGAAACACCAGTAAAAACCTGACAGAGTTGTGTATTAATGGATGGGCACCTTTCCTATAGAAAGACAAAATTGGAAACACCATAGGAAGGATATATTATTTAGATAGGGCAAAAATTCATATTGGGGAGGTATATGACTCAACTCAACTAGGACAGAGCAGTGATGTAACTGTTGGGAAGGAAAGAACATTTTCCTATGTGCATTGTGGGGGTAGTGTTTTTGTGTAACCTGCATGAAGTGTGATCTAGGTGATGATAAGTGTGTTGAATAGGCACTTGTGTACTCACTGTGCTTCTGTTGCCAGACCTCAGTAACCAGTTCTCCCCACAGCAGACTTACCTAACGTTAGGCTTTTTTGGGCTTAATAGGGATTTACCATATTGGCACTTGTAGGCCATTTTGTATTTCAGCTGAATTAGAGGGTGGGCATTACCAAAATGTCCAAGTTGTGATAACCTTTTCCTGATTTTGTTTCCCTTCGCTAGTCACTTCTGAACATTCCCACTTTTGTAATCAAATTTGAGAAAACCCCACTATATGTTTGTTACATGTTATGTGTATTCACACAGCATTCCTAAAAAAAATGTAAGAAAAATTATTCTTACCTTTTAGATGTTTCTGAGAGAAGAAGATGTCATGGCTGACTGCAAGAATTTCTCAAGAAGCTCAGAGTGCTCTGTCCCACTAGCAGGGCTGGCGATTGTCTGAGTCTAGTTCTCATGAACATACAGTGGAGATGCCTAGCTTCTAAACCTTAAGGTTTTTGCTAAGACAGTCTTCAAATCTAGTACAAATGATGGGATGATATCTGCCTGCACAGTACAGACAGGGATAATAATGGAAAACACAGCTCCCCTCACAACAAAGAACTAAGAATGTTTCCTTGCTGGAAGTTCCAGAAGAAAACATCTAAAATAGGTAAGCTGTATTTTTATTTTATTTTGTACGTTATGCTACCTGAATGGGGACATTTTAGAACTGGTGTAAAAGAGCACACATGGAATCGCAAGAGGAGTACATTGCTCAGGAGACATTAAAGCGGGGTTCCACACAAATTTTGAACAATATCTGTATGTATTCTCTTCCTTGCCTAGATGCTGACATGCCGTTTAAAAAAATTTAAATCGCCGTAATTACCTTTTATTTTTCTATTCTTCTTTGCACTTCCTGGTTCTCCTCCCGTGGGAGTAGGCGTGTTTCTAGCCTCTCCCAGACTCCTGGGAGCTAGTCTCAGGCTTCCCAGGATGCCACTGAGCATGTGCGGGAACGAGCGGTGTATGCTGGGAGCACAGCATTCACCACATCCAGGAAATAAATGCTTGTGGGCTTCAAATGCCCACAATGAAGATGGAAACCGCCTGCAGTGAATAATATAAGTTATTCTTTCCGACGAAATCTGACACAGGCGGACATATTACACACAATATGTGAGTATGTAATGCTGAGAAGAAAAGTTTGTGAATGAACTCAAAAAAAAAAAAAACGATAGATAGGTGGACCCCCGCTTTAAACTGTCTCTTCTTTTGCCAGTTTGCTGCTTTGTACAGTGGAAAATAATTTCTGCATATAAAGCCGACAGCATGCAGCCCCCAACAGTGCACTCATTTTTTTTTTAAATAATCACATGATACAAGGGGTGTATCTTATGCCAAAATATGTCAGGTGTGCTTAGGTCAGCATTATGTCTAAATCCAACCCTTCATACTTTTTGCACACTCAAAACTCTCTGCATGTGAAGTTGCTCTGGCTTTGTCAATGGTTCTGCGGCCAAGTGACCATCAGGGATCACATGACTGAAATCCTCTCCAGTTCCTGTATGTGCAGGGAGCATACACCCTGTACAAGTAACAATACACATTTGTGGTATAATGTTACTGCTGGGACCATTGCTGTAGCAGCTGCCTTCTGGTCCGGCGGGGCCCAGCATCGGTTTTAAAGTATAACTAAAGTCAAAACTTTTTTTTTTTTCAGGTTTGGATTGAGTGGTGAGGAGTTAGAATCATGGTCAGGTTTTTATTGCTGTGTGTCCACATTGAGGAGATTCACTCCTCTTTCAGCAATGTCATCAGGAATGAATGTGAGGGTAAATCCAACATTTTGAGTTGCCACCAGAACAGGAATAGAGGGGAAATCTTCCAGTGGGGACACTTATATCCCTCTATACTCTCACTTCCTGTCGAGTCTATAGGACATGAAGTGAACAGAAATCTCACTAATGAAACACAGATGACAAAAAACTGATGGTGGTTTTAACCCTCACCTACTCTATTCAAAATGAAAAAAAAACTGGCTTCAGATATACTTTAAAGCAGAACTTCAGTCCACCTCCCAGGTGGCTCTGCCCGACCCCTGGGCACCACCATTATTGTGCATGTGCAGATGCTCCCACGGGCTCTGCCCGGCCTTCCAATACTGGCAGAGCCTGTTGACATATCTGCACATGTGCGGAAGATTTTCTTCACATGCACAAAGACAGGGAAGGTTTTCAGACTTCCCTAGGCGCAGTCTTTTCACGCGCATGGGAAACTTATGTACAAATGTCCAGGGAAGCTGGCACATGTGCGGATGTGTCACAGGGCTCTCGTGCACATGCAGGGGGTGGGGGAAAAAAATAACACCTAGGTGAGAAACTTTGAAGTACTACTTTGCAGAATAATTAAAGTACTTTATTAAAAAGTAATAAAAAGATAAATAATGTCCATTTTTTAGAGAGGGAGGAGACAAGGCATCTCAACATGACATTAAAGTTGGCCATAGATAGGTAGCATTTTTAATGAAATTTCTTGGGAAAAGATTCTTCTAAGAAAGCTTGTTCGTTTTTCTAATAATCAGTGGGTCACATGAGAGTTCATTTTCCGATTCCGTGACAGGAAAAGAAGGATGGAAAGTTTTTCTTGAACAAACAAATTTCTAACAGTGTATGTGATTTTCATACAGTAAAGTCTATTCATTCCAAAATCAAATGTTAAAAACAAACAAACTATTTCTAACTACATTCAAATGTTCTGAGAAGTTTTCGTATGAATTTTCGTAAGACTTTTCCCAAGAATTTTCTTTTGAAATTCTACCCATGTCCAGCTTTATGGTGAAAGTCTACTTTAAAGCTGTTTGCTCACCACCAAAAGGCAGGACCTAACAGACAGGTATTACATTTTACAAGGCGGTATACAAATCCTGGTATAAGAAACTTTTTTTGGGGGGGGAGCATGCGCAGCACAAAGCAGGAAGGCAGCAGAAGCTAGGAGCTCCATGTACGGCGGAGACTGTCGGCGCTTCCCCAGGGCTGTACAGACACCTTTTCACGACAATTGCCCCAGCGGAACGATCAGCGCATGCCTAGATCAAGAAATCGCCACAATAAACCGGCTCACAGATCCCTAACTACCTGCTTCTGGTGAGGGAGCAGAGCAACGTGTCCCAAGATGGCGCCCGGCCGGAGGAGACACAGCCACCTTCTCAGGCTGCAGAGGCATCCCCAATACACTCCATGGGAGACAGTGAGTATGCTGTACAACTCACTAAAGCTGATCTGGATGAAAACCTTACTGTCACGTATGACAAGATAGCACAGAAGTTTTAATCAGAGCTGCACAAATCCACTAACACCATATCCCTGGAGATAGCAGCATTAGGCACTAGGACTGACCTACTAGAAACAAAACATGATGAGCTCAGCCTAGCCTACACTGATCTCAGGAAAGACCACAAATCCCTTTCTGAAACTGTTATACAGCTCCAAGCCCACCTGGAGGACCTGGACAACAGGAACAGACATAACAACCTCAGGGTGCGAGGGGTCCCAGAGACCTACTGGATCTGCTTCCGGCGGTACTAAAACTGCTCAATTCTCTGCTCCCTGATTCTCCCTTGTCAGCGTTTACCTGCAACAGGAGTCACAGAGCCCTGCGTCCTAAACCCTCTCCCGAAAAACCCCTGAGGGGTATTGTGCTCTGCCTTAAGGATTTCCTGATTAAGGAAGAAATCCTCAGGGTCTCCTGCAATACATCGAACATACAATTTGAGGGCATCTCTATCCAAATTTACCCTGACATATCGCCTGCCACCCTGGATAAACGCAGGAGGATGAAAGAGGTCACTTCTGTTCCTATGTTTGCCCGGATTTGGTATCACTGGGAACTTCCATTCAAGCTGCAGGTTCCCCACAACGGCATGACATACACGGTTACCACGGTTCCAGAGAGGAAAGAGCACTTGGTGAAGTTAGGCCTCCTCAACGCAACTGTGCTTCCTAGGCTACCTTCCACTCAATGTTCAGCTCCCATCTGGGCCACTCCATCTCCAAGACGGGATCGTCGGAGTCAACATTAACACTTGCTTCTCCCCCTCCCTTGTGTTCTTTTTTTTTCCCTTTTCTCTTTCTTTTAAGGTTACGGAAGACCGTACGAAGCAGGAATGCTCATTAACCACTGGACACTCTCCTGGCGGTGCTGAGGTCCGGTTGCGCCCGTTTGACTGTCCCCCTACTCTAATTCAGTCCCTACCTGTTGGCTCCACCATGGATCAGGAGATCCTGTCCAAAAGGACCCCTACAGGTACCTGGAAAACTCAGTTCCTTGGAACAATTTTTTCCAAAGCTAGACTTTATTAGAGTGATGGACCCCTTGGTCCGAATTGACACTGTTCTTTTGGTCGGGTTGAGTGCTTTTATACCCCACTAGCTAATTTTTTGCCATTTTTTGGCTTGTTTTTCTGGTTCATGGACTTTATATTTTTTCCTTATTTATTTTATTATTTAGTTCTGTTCACTCTGCATTATCAAAGTATTACCTATATGGTCGCTCTACATGTTAAGCTCAATAGATGGTGCTGGCACTCTACTCACCACTTATTTTCTCAGTCTGATCTATTTAGAAATGCACTGTTTTATGAGCCTACTCCTTGACCTGGACTCCTATGGACTCCTTAGCTACACACCCCCCCCCCCCCCCCAAGTAGGAAATGGGTCTTAAAGTGATTTCCCATAACCTTAACAGTTTCAATTCCCCGCACAAAAGGAAAAAAGCATTCAGATCTTATAGAACCTTGGGTGCAGATATACTACTGCTTCAGGAAACGCATTTTTCCACCCACAACCACCCATCCTACCTAGACAAGTCCTTTCAACAGGGATACTTTACTACATAAAAGTCCAGGTCGAGAGGGGCGCTATACTGATCAAAAATTTGGTCATATTTGATAGCAGTATAAAGACCCAGATAGCAGATTTGTAATAATCATAGGATCACTTCAGGGCAAGATGATCACCTTAGCCTCAGTGTATGCCCCAAATGCATCCCAAGCTTCCTTCTTCAAATCTTTCTTCCAGGTGCTTAAAAGATATCACTCACCTCACTTCCTCATAGGAGGGGGATTTTAATTCAGTGGCCCATTCCAAATTGGATAGAAATCGGGTAGGCCCCATATATAATTCGTTCTCTAAAACCCTTCAACATTCCCTCAGATCACGCCAACTAATAGACTAATAGAGCCCATATTGTGGCATCCCGAGGATACACGTTTTACTCCCACCCTCACGATAGCTACTCCTGACTAGACTACATATTTTGCTCCCCAATTCTAGTCGCGAACGCCACATCTGCTGATATACACATATGCCCCTGGTCTGATCATCACATAGTGTCATGCAACCTCTCATGCATGGGACTCCCTAGCGCAGCAGGGTCTTGGCACCTCAAGGACTCCTTACTCACAGACCCCAGCTTAGTTAGCCAGCTATCTGAATGCCTCACTGACTATTTTCTCCAAAATTACATCAAAGAGATTTCCCCCACGAATTTATGGGCGGCCCATAAGGCTGTGATGTGAGGTCATCTGATTGAAATAGCCACTACTAGGAAACGCCAAAAACAAAAAGACATTCGCTTACTAACGATGGATCTTGATAAACTTTAGCACAGACACAACCAAATCCCTTCTCAGGAATTGCTGAATCAAATCAATAGCGAGAGAAGTGCCCTAGACACCTTACTCTGAGAGCACACTGAAAAATCCCTCCGCTGGTCTAAAGCCAGATTCCTCTTGCACAGCAATTCGGCTTCGGCTATGTTTGCCAGGAAGTTGAAACAATCCATCCAACCCATGCATTCATACAAATTAAAAGATAGTAATGGTAATCCCACCACCCACCCGAAATACATTTTAAAGATCTTTTCCTCCTACTACCACCATTCTGTCCTCCCCACCACCCCAATCCTGCCCCACCCCTCAGACCTGGTTAGATGCCCTTCAACTTCCTCAACTCACTGAAGAACAGCTTCAAACTGTCCAAATCCCCTGGCCCGGATGGCTATACTGTGCCATACTATAAAAAATTTGCTGGCCTATTGGTTCCTAAGTTGGTCAAGCTATATAACCATATCCTGGGCAGAGATTCATGACATTTTGCTAGCAAACATGTCCTTAATGCCGAAGTCTGGAAAGGATCATACCCTCCCCCAGAACTTTTGCCCCATATCGGTCATTAATAATGACTTAAAGGTTTTCGGCCGTTTACTAGCGGATCGTCTGGTGTCGGTTATCACCTCCCTGGTCTCCCTGGGAAGAGGGGAGGGGGGAGAAGGGAGAGATCAGCTGTGTGTCCTCTGTCATCCCGTGCGAGAGAGGACAGACCGGACGGTCTCCGTCGGAGAGGGATATAAAACTGTCAATGCTGGTGTCTCTGTGCTGCTGTTACCTGAGAGACAAGCTCTCCGCTCAGAGCCATGCTGTCCTGAGAAGACAGAGGACTCTGATGGGAACTGATAGGAGGCACTGATAGGGACACTGATAGAGGACACTGATGGGCACTGATAGGGACACTGATAGAGGACACTTATGGGCACTGATAGGGGGCACTGATAGAGGACACTTATGGGCACTGATAGGCACTTATAGGGGACGCTGATAGGGGAAATTGATAGGGGGCACTGATAGAAGACACTGATAGGGGACACTTATAGGGGACACTGATAGAAGACACTGATGGGCACTGAAAGAAGGCACTTATAGGGGGCGCTGATAGAAGGCACTGATGTGGGGCGCTGATAGGGGACACTGATGGAAGGTGCTGATAGGGGATGCTGATAGGGGGTACCGATGGGAGGCACTGATAGGATTTACTGATGAGCACTGAAGGGAGGCACTGATAGGGGACACTGAGAAGGCACTAGGGGGCACTGATAGGGGACACTGAGAAGGCACTAGGGGGCACTGATAGGGGGCACTGAGATGGCACTAGGGGGCACTGATAGGGGGCACTGAGAAGGCACTAGGGGGCACTGATAGAGGGCATTGAGAAGACACTGGGCAGCATTGATAGGGGGCACTGATAAGGCACTAGAGGGCACTGATAGGGGGCACTGAGAAGGCACTAGGGGGCACTGATAGGGGGCACTGAGAAGGCACTAGGGGGCACTGATAGGGGGCACTGAGAAGGCACTAGGGGGCACACTGAAAAGGCACTAGGGGGCACTGAGATGGCACTAGGGGGCACTGAGAAGGCACTAGGGGGCACTGATAGGGGGCACTGAGAAGGCACTGGGGGGGCACTAATAAGGCACTAGGGGGCACTGAGAAGGCACTAGGGGGCACTGATAAGGCACTAGGGGGCACTGAGAAAACACTAGGGGGCACTGAGACAGGCACCGATGGGAGGCACTGGTGGGCACTGATAGGAGGCATTGATGGGCACTTATAGGTGGCACTGATGGGCATTGATGAGCACTAATTGGCAGAACTCATAGGCTGCACTGATAGGCACTGAAGAACACTGATAGGCAGAACTCACTGATAGGTGGTGCTGATAGGCAGATTTGATGGGCACTAATAGGCAGCATTAATGAGCACTGATAGGTAACACTTGTAGGCGGCATTGATGGGCACTAATAGGCGGCATTGATGGGCACTGATAGGCGGCATTGATGGGCACTAATGATTGGAGTACCGATTATCATTGTAAACAATTTTGTGACATTCTTGACAGTTAATGGCAGTCCTTTGCTAACACAGACACAGCGTGGGAGGAAAGGGCTGCGGATAACCGGCAAGCCTGTTTACATGTGATCAGCTGATATCACATGGTAAAGGGCGACTGTGATTGCGTCCCAGGGGGCATGCGGGAAGCACGGTTTTGGGACAATGTACAAGGACACCATCCCAAAATTGTAAGCCCGGGGCTCGGACGGAAGGGGGGGCCCATCATGGTTTGTTGCACCGGGGCCCTGAAGGTTCTAGTTACGCCACTGGCCATCAGAGTACCCGAGTACCTGTCACCAGGCCATCAGAGTACCCGAGCACCTGTCACCAGGCCATCAGAGTACCCGAGTATCTATCTCCAGCTCATCAGAGTACCTGAGTACCTGTCACTAGCCCATCAGAGTAACCGAGTACCTGTCACCAGCCCATCAGAGTAACCGAGTACCTGTCACCAGCCCATCAGAGTAACCAAGTACCTGTCTCCAGCCCATCAGAGCACCCGAGTACCTATCTGCAGCCCATGCCTCATAGAATATACGTTGGGGTGTTTGCTTTCCAAAATGGGGTCATTTTGTGGGTAATTCCACTGTCCTGGTGCTCAAGGACCTTCAAAAGTGTGATAGGTAGGAATGAAATGAGATGTGTAATTTATGCTCCTAGAAGGCCTGAAGGTACTACTTCAATGTTGGACCTCTGTATGTGGCTAGGCTGTGTAAAAGTCTCACACATGTGGTATCACCATACTCAGGAGGAGTAGCAGAATGTGTTTTGGGGTGTAACTTTTGCTATATACATGCTATGTGTTAGAAATATAGGTAGTAGAGAGCAATCAGCGCAAAAATAAACTACACCTCCCTTATTAAAAAATTGCAAGCTGAACACTGAGGATTTAACACAAAAAACCAAATGAAGAAATGTATAAAGTAGAGAGTGTAGTGCAAATTCACAATGAAAAATCACAAACGAACAATATGTATGCATGAATAAATATAGCAATATGGCATAGATCCGGAAAAAAAGTCCTTATTAAAGCTAGTGGACTACAAGTCTCAGAAGATTCAGTAGAAAGGCTCCACCGGTGACAATCACAACATCAGTGAGTAAATAATGACAGACCCTCCACCTCTGGTAGTATATCTACGCTCACCTCTGTGCATGGACTCCTGAACTATTAGGCAGTCAATGCAAGCAGATCCCACACAACGCGGTAGGTAGCTGGTGAAACAATAGGGCAATTCTTCCAGGGTAGTCACATCAAACATCGATATTCCAGGTATAAATGAAAAAAATGGAAGGATCTAAGTGCTCACTGTGCAATCATGATAATAAATTTATTAAAAGCCCACACATAGGCTACTCACATAGTGCAGATAAAAAACAGGCTCTTCGTGCAAACAATGTATACATGGGTCGTGTGGAAGGCAGCGGGTGACGTCGTCCAAACGTGGCTCCTCCCCATACGTGTTACGCTCGATTGAACTTCCTCAGCGAGGCGAGGCTACGACGTCACTTACAGTCTCTTTTAAACGGTTGTCATGTAGGGATGAGCTTCGTGTTTGAGCCGAACCCATGTTCGACTCGAACATCGGCTGTTCGGTCGTTCGCCGAATTACGAACGATTTGGGCCGTTCGCGCCAAATTCGTGTGGCGCGTCATGGCCCATAATTCACTGCGGCATCGCAGTGCATTGCTTGCTGATGATTGGCCAAGCATGCACTATGACCCGCATGCTTGGCCAATCACAGCGCCGCCTGAACAGGGAGCCGTAATTGGCCAAAGCCAAGGAGGCTTTGGCCAATTATGGCTCAGGGGATTTAGTACACGCCCCACACTATATAAGGCCGCCTGCACGGCGGCCCTGTGCAGTGTGTTCCGGTGTGCTTAGAGAGAGAGAGAGACAGTGTCATTTCATTTGAGTTAGCTAGATTAGAAAGGACAGTCAGTCAGTTAGCTGCACTTAAAGTGTATTGTGTATATATATGCATCCCAGGTGTTGCACATATATATATATATATATATATACACTGTATTCAGTTTAGCTAGATCCGTTCCTGTTATCTTCTAGACTATTTACAGTTAGTGCAGTGCGTCCTGCTCACAGTGTTCAGCTAGATCCGTTCCTGTTATCTTCCTACTGACAGGCAGGCTTGTCTTGTTACAGTATATAAAGCTACCTAAAGAAAATTACTGGTGTTCTTTTGATCCTATTAGTACCACGGTCAGGCAGCTAGACTATTTACAGTTAGTGCAGTGCGTCCTGCTCACAGTGTTCAGCTAGATCCGTTCCTGTTATCTTCCTACTGACAGGCAGGCTTGTCTTGTTACAGTATATAAAGCTACCTGAAGAAAATTACTGGTGTTCTTTTGATCCTATTAGTACCACGGTCAGGCAGCTAGACTATTTACATTTAGTACAGTGCGTCCTGCTCACAGTGTTCAGCTAGATCCGTTCCTGTTATCTTCCTACTGACAGGCAGGCTTGTCTTGTTACAGTATATAAAGCTACCTGAAGAAAATTACTGGTGTTCTTTTGATCCTATTAGTACCACGGTCAGGCAGCTAGACTATTTACAGTTAGTGCAGTGCGTCCTGCTCACAGTGTTCAGCTAGATCCGTTCCTGTTATCTTCCTACTGACAGGCAGGCTTGTCTTGTTACAGTATATAAAGCTACCTGAAGAAAATTACTGGTGTTCTTTTGATCCTATTGGTACCACGGTCAGGCAGCTAGACTATTTACATTTAGTGCAGTGCGTCCTGCTCACAGTGTTCAGCTAGATCCATTCCTGTTATCTTCCTACTGACAGGCAGGCTTGTCTTGTTAAAGTATTTACAGCTACCTAAAGAAAATTACTGGTGTTCTTTTGATCCTATTAGTACCACGGTCAGGCAGCTAGACTATTTACAGTTAGTGCAGTGCGTCCTGCTCACAGTGTTCCGCTAGATCCGTTCCTGTTATCTTCCTACTGACAGGCAGGCTTGTCTTGTTACAGTATATAAAGCTACCTGAAGAAAATTACTGGTGTTCTTTTGATCCTATTAGTACCACGGTCAGGCAGCTAGACTATTTTCATTTAGTACAGTGCGTCCTGCTCACAGTGTTCAGCTAGATCCGTTCCTGTTATCTTCCTACTGACAGGCAGGCTTGTCTTGTTACAGTATATAAAGCTACCTGAAGAAAATTACTGGTGTTCTTTTGATCCTATTAGTACCACGGTCAGGCAGCTAGACTATTTACAGTTAGTGCAGTGCGTCCTGCTCACAGTGTTCAGCTAGATCCGTTCCTGTTATCTTCCTACTGACAGGCAGGCTTGTCTTGTTACAGTATATAAAGCTACCTGAAGAAAATTACTGGTGTTCTTTTGATCCTATTAGTACCACGGTCAGGCAGCTAGACTATTTTCATTTAGTGCAGTGCGTCCTGCTCACAGTGTTCAGCTAGATCCGTTCCTGTTATCTTCCTACTGACAGGCAGACTTGTCTTGTTAAAGTATTTACAGCTACCTAAAGAAAATTACTGGTGTTCTTTTGATCCTATTAGTACCACGGTCAGGCAGCTAGACTATTTACAGTTAGTGCAGTGCGTCCTGCTCACAGTGTTCAGCTAGATCCGTTCCTGTTATCTTCCTACTGACAGGCAGGCTTGTCCTGTTACAGTATATAAAGCTACCTGAAGAAAATTACTGGTGTTCTTTTGATCCTATTAGTACCACAGTCAGGCAGCTAGACTATTTACATTTAGTACAGTGCGTCCTGCTCACAGTGTTCAGCTAGATCCGTTCCTGTTATCTTCCTACTGACAGGCAGGCTTGTCTTGTTACAGTATATAAAGCTACCTGAAGAAAATTACTGGTGTTCTTTTGATCCTATTAGTACCACGGTCAGGCAGCTAGACTATTTACAGTTAGTGCAGTGCGTCCTGCTCACAGTGTTCAGCTAGATCCGTTCCTGTTATCTTCCTACTGACAGGCAGGCTTGTCTTGTTACAGTATATAAAGCTACCTGAAGAAAATTACTGGTGTTCTTTTGATCCTATTAGTACCACGGTCAGGCAGCTAGACTATTTTCATTTAGTGCAGTGCGTCCTGCTCACAGTGTTCAGCTAGATCCGTTCCTGTTATCTTCCTACTGACAGGCAGACTTGTCTTGTTAAAGTATTTACAGCTACCTAAAGAAAATTACTGGTGTTCTTTTGATCCTATTAGTACCACGGTCAGGCAGCTAGACTATTTACAGTTAGTGCAGTGCGTCCTGCTCACAGTGTTCAGCTAGATCCGTTCCTGTTATCTTCCTACTGACAGGCAGGCTTGTCCTGTTACAGTATATAAAGCTACCTGAAGAAAATTACTGGTGTTCTTTTGATCCTATTAGTACCACAGTCAGGCAGCTAGACTATTTACATTTAGTACAGTGCGTCCTGCTCACAGTGTTCAGCTAGATCCGTTCCTGTTATCTTCCTACTGACAGGCAGGCTTGTCTTGTTACAGTATATAAAGCTACCTGAAGAAAATTACTGGTGTTCTTTTGATCCTATTAGTACCACGGTCAGGCAGCTAGACTATTTACAGTTAGTGCAGTGCGTCCTGCTCACAGTGTTCAGCTAGATCCGTTCCTGTTATCTTCCTACTGACAGGCAGGCTTGTCTTGTTACAGTATATAAAGCTACCTGAAGAAAATTACTGGTGTTCTTTTGATCCTATTAGTACCACGGTCAGGCAGCTAGACTATTTACATTTAGTGCAGTGCGTCCTGCTCACAGTGTTCAGCTAGATCCATTCCTGTTATCTTCCTACTGACAGGCAGGCTTGTCTTGTTAAAGTATTTACAGCTACCTAAAGAAAATTACTGGTGTTCTTTTGATCCTATTAGTACCACGGTCAGGCAGCTAGACTATTTACAGTTAGTGCAGTGCGTCCTGCTCACAGTGTTCAGCTAGATCTGTTCCTGTTATCTTCCTACTGACAGGCAGGCTTGTCTTGTTACAGTATATAAAGCTACCTGAAGAAAATTACTGGTGTTCTTTTGATCCTATTAGTACCACGGTCAGGCAGCTAGACTATTTACAGTTAGTGCAGTGCGTCCTACTCACAGTGTTCAGCTAAACCTACAAATTAGTGGGGTGCGTCCACCTCACAGTTTTCAGCTAAAGCTACCTGTAGAAGGTTGGTGGTGTTCTCATACTACAGGCAGGCAGTTGATTTTGCTAGCTGCAGTATATATATATATATATATATATATATATATATATATATCCCAGCTTAGTGCAGCTACAGGCCATTAGTATGTCTGGAAGGCCAAGAAGGAGAGGCAGACAGTCACAAGCCAATAAGAGAGGGCAAGCAGGCTCTGTGCCTAGTGCATCCTCATCAGCACGTGGCCATGGGACACGCTTGGCCTTTTTTTTGGCAGCTGGCCGTGTTGAGCCGTAACATGCGGAAGACTTGGTCGAGTGGATGACCAAGCCGTCCTCATCCTCCTTATCCTCTCTCACCCATGCCCAGGGTGGCAAAGCAGCAGCCTCTTCCCTTGGCTCAATGTCATCAGTGACTCCTTCCCTAGCTCCACCATGTCCTCCTGAGGAGTCCCTCGAACTGTTTGAGCACAGTGTTGGGTACATGCTCCAGGAGGATGCCCAGCGTTTGGAAGGCTCTGATGATGATACTGAGCTCGATGAAGGCAGTAACATGAGCACGGACAGAGGGGGTGCCCAAGAAGGACAGCAATCTGGCAGTCATGCTCCCCCTGCTGCAGCATACTGCCAGGTTTGCTCCAGTGATGAGGAGGGAGGGGATGATGAGGTCACTGACTCAACGTGGGTGCCTGATAGGAGAGAGGAGGAGGAGGAGGAGGAGGCGGCACATCACCAACGAGGCAGGATGCCCTCCAGGGGCCAGCCTAAGGGCAGCACATTGACTGCATCAAATGTGCAGGGCGCTGCAGTCTCTGCGCGTTATTCAAAAAGTTCTTTGGTGTGGGCCTTTTTTGAGACGAGTGCATCAGATCGCACCGCTGCTATTTGCAACATATGTCTCAAGCGTATCTCACGTGGCCAAAACATCTCCCGCTTGGGTACCACATGCTTGACCAGACATATGTTGACCTGCCATGCAGTTCGTTGGCAAGCGTATCTAAAAGACCCACACCAAAGAACAAAGAGGACCTCTCCTTGCTCCTCATCAGCTGAGATTTCCAACCCCACTAGACCTTCAGTCCTCTCTGAGACCTGCACTGAGGGGAATGAAGGTGTAGAATTAGGTGTGTCACAGCCAAGTACTTGTGGGCAATCTGCTTTTGGTACACCGAAGTCAGATTGTACCAGGCAAATTTCCCTGCCCCAGCTGCTGCACCGCCGAAAGAAGTTTGCTCCCAGCCATCCACATGCCCAGCGGTTGAATGCTAGCTTGGCAAAATTGCTAGCACTTCAACTGCTGCCTTTTCAGTTGGTAGACTCTGCCCCCTTCCGTGAGTTTGTGGAATGTGCGGTTCCTCAGTGGCAGGTACCCAAACGCCACTTTTTCTCACGGAAGGCGATTCCGGCTCTCTACCGGAATGTGGAAGGCAATGTCCATGCCTCGCTGGACAGGGCGGTCAGCGGTAAGGTGCATATTACCGCTGACTCATGGTCCAGCAGGCATGGACAGGGACGTTACCTAAGTTTCACGGCGCATTGGGTGACTCTGCTGGCAGCTGGGAAGGATGCAGGACAAGGTGCAGTAGTGTTGGAGGTTGTTCCGCCACCACGCCTCCAAAATGCTAATGATTGTGACACACCTCTCTCCTCCACCCCCCCCTCTTCTTCTTCCTCCATGGCCTCTTCCTGGGAACCAGCGGTGCTCCGTAGTCGTTCAAGGGGCTACGCAAGTACGCAGGCCAAAAGATGCCATGCGGTGCTTGAGCTGGTGTGCTTGGGGGACAGGAGCCACACTGGGGCAGAGGTTCTGTCAGCTCTGCAGGGGCAGGTTCAGAGGTGGTTGACGCCACGCCAACTTAAGGCAGGAATGGTGGTTTGCGACAATGGCACCAACCTCCTCTCTGCCCTCCGACAGGGACAAATGACCCATGTGCCCTGTTTGGCTCACGTCCTTAACTTGGTGGTGCAGCGGTTCTTGGGCAGGTACCCGGGCTTACAGGATGTCCTGAGGCAGGCCAGGAAAGTCTGTGTGCATTTCCGCCAGTCATATAATGCCAGTGCTCGGCTGACGGACCTCCAAAAGGAGTTTAACCTGCCCAAGAACCGCCTAATCTGTGACATGCCCACCAGGTGGAACTCAACGTTGGCCATGCTGCAGCTTCTGCACACGCAGCAGAGGGCCTTCAATGAGTACCTGTGCGACTATGGCACCAGGACAGGGTCAGGGGAGCTTGGTTTTTTTCCCCACGCCAGTGCGCCATGATCAGGGATGCATGCACTGTCCTGTCACCATTTGAGGAGGCCACGAGGATGGTGAGCAGTGACAGTGCATGCATCAGTGACACTGTCCCTCTTGTCCACCTGTTGGAGCACACGCTGCATGGAATAATGGACAGGGCACTTGAGGCAGAACAGAGGCAGGAAGAGGAGGACTTCCTTAGCTCTCAAGGCCCCCTTTATCCAGACAGTGTTCCTGCGTGCCCGCCGATCACACAGGAAGAGGACGAGGAGGAGGAGGAGGAGGAGGAAGATTGTGTCAGTATGGAGGTGGAGTCTGGCACTCAGCATCAGCAGCAGTCTTTAAGGGATCAGTCCCAAGAAACACATGGACTTGTACGTGGCTGGGAGGAGGTGGCTGCGGACCATGTCGTCCTTGGTGACCCAGAGGACTCCGGACCGAATGCCTCAGCAAACCTACGCTGCATGGCCTCCCTGATCCTGCAAAGCCTGCGGAAGGATCCTCGTATTCGTGGTATCAAGGAAAAGGACCAATACTGGCTGGCAACCCTCCTTGATCCACGTTACAAGAGTAAGGTTGCGGACCTTATCTTGCCATCGCAGAGGGAGCAGAGGATGAAACATCTTCGGGAGGCCTTGCAGAAAGGTCTGTGCAACGCGTTCCCAGAGACTGGGAGGTTACAAACTCCTGTTTCTGGACAACGTGTTGCTGAGGCTTCGGTCAGTCAAAGAAGGAGCGGTGGAGAAGGTGGCCGTCTGACCGATGCGTTCAGACAATTTTTTGGTCCGCAGCCCCAAGGTATGATCGGTTCCTGCAACCATCGCCAGCGTCTGTTTTACATGGTGCAGGAATACCTAGGGGCAAGATCAGACTTGGACACCTTTCCCACCGAAAATCCTCTGGGTTAGTGGGTCTTGAGGATGGATCACTGGCCAGAGCTTACACAGTATGCAATTGAGCTACTGGCCTGTCCTGCATCCAGCGTTCTTTCGGAACGCACATTCAGTGCTGCTGGAGGCGTGGTAACCGATCACAGGGTGCGTCTGTCCACCGACTCGGTCGATCGACTGACCTTCATAAAAATGAATCAGTCTTGGATCACCACCAGCTACCAAGCACCTGATGCTGATGTAACCGAATAATTTTTTTTGAAATCTCAGATCCCTTCAAAGACTGCCTATGCTGATGCTGAGTGACTATCCCTGAGTAATTATCCTCTTCCTCCTCAATCATCACACTGATAGCTTGTAAGAACATTTTTGGTTCTGGGCGCCACCACCAGTGCCTAAGGCACAATTTTTCAGCCCCTGTTTAACAGGGGCGTGTAATTACAATTTTTGATGCAATACTCTGCAGCAGGGCTCGTTCCTGCATTCCAACTAGAGTGTCTGTGAGGGGTTGCAGTGTTGTGGCACCAGCACCAGTGCCTAAGGCCCAATTTTTCAGCCCTTGTTTAACAGGGGCGTGTAATTACAATTTTTGATGCAATACTTTGCAGCAGGGCTCATTCCTGCATTCCAACTAGAGTGTCTGTGAGGGGTTGCAGTGTTGTGGCACCAGCACCAGTGCCTAAGGCCCAATTTTTCTGCCCCTGTCTAACAGGGGCGTGTAATTACAATTTTTGATGCAATACTTTGCAGCAGGGCTCGTTCCTGCGTTCCAACTAGAGTGTCTGTGAGGGGTTGCAGTGTTGTGGCACCAGCACCAGTGCCTAAGGCCCAATTTTTCAGCCCTTGTTTAACAGGGGCGTGTAATTACAATTTTTGATGCAATACTTTGCAGCAGGGCTCGTTCCTGCATTCCAACTAGAGTGTCTGTGAGGGGTTGCAGTGTTGTGGCACCAGCACCAGTGCCTAAGGCCCAATTTTTCTGCCCCTGTCTAACAGGGGCGTGTAATTACAATTTTTGATGCAATACTTTGCAGCAGGGCTCGTTCCTGCGTTCCAACTAGAGTGTCTGTGAGGGGTTGCAGTGTTGTGGCACCAGCACCAGTGCCTAAGGCCTAATTTTTCAGCTCCTGTTCAACAGGGGCGTGTAATTACAATTTTTGATGCAATACTCTGCAGCAGGGCTCGTTCCTGCATTCCAACTAGAGTGTCTGTGAGGGGTTGCAGTGTTGTGGCACCAGCACCAGTGCCTAAGGCCCAATTTTTCAGCCCTTGTTTAACAGGGGCGTGTAATTACAATTTTTGATGCAATACTTTGCAGCAGGGCTCGTTCCTGCATTCCAACTAGAGTGTCTGTGAGGGGTTGCAGTGTTGTGGCACCAGCACCAGTGCCTAAGGCCCAATTTTTCTGCCCCTGTCTAACAGGGGCGTGTAATTACAATTTTTGATGCAATACTTTGCAGCAGGGCTCGTTCCTGCGTTCCAACTAGAGTGTCTGTGAGGGGTTGCAGTGTTGTGGCACCAGCACCAGTGCCTAAGGCCCAATTTTTCAGCCCTTGTTTAACAGGGGCGTGTAATTACAATTTTTGATGCAATACTTTGCAGCAGGGCTCGTTCCTGCGTTCCAACTAGAGTGTCTGTGAGGGGTTGCAGTGTTGTGGCACCAGCACCAGTGCCTAAGGCCCAATTTTTCAGCCCTTGTTTAACAGGGGCGTGTAATTACAATTTTTGATGCAATACTTTGCAGCAGGGCTCGTTCCTGCATTCCAACTAGAGTGTCTGTGAGGGGTTGCAGTGTTGTGGCACCAGCACCAGTGCCTAAGGCCCAATTTTTCTGCCCCTGTCTAACAGGGGCGTGTAATTACAATTTTTGATGCAATACTTTGCAGCAGGGCTCGTTCCTGCGTTCCAACTAGAGTGTCTGTGAGGGGTTGCAGTGTTGTGGCACCAGCACCAGTGCCTAAGGCCTAATTTTTCAGCTCCTGTTCAACAGGGGCGTGTAATTACAATTTTTGATGCAATACTCTGCAGCAGGGCTCGTTCCTGCATTCCAACTAGAGTGTCTGTGAGGGGTTGCAGTGTTGTGGCACCAGCACCAGTGCCTAAGGCCCAATTTTTCAGCCCTTGTTTAACAGGGGCGTGTAATTACAATTTTTGATGCAATACTTTGCAGCAGGGCTCGTTCCTGCATTCCAACTAGAGTGTCTGTGAGGGGTTGCAGTGTTGTGGCACCAGCACCAGTGCCTAAGGCCCAATTTTTCTGCCCCTGTCTAACAGGGGCGTGTAATTACAATTTTTGATGCAATACTTTGCAGCAGGGCTCGTTCCTGCGTTCCAACTAGAGTGTCTGTGAGGGGTTGCAGTGTTGTGGCACCAGCACCAGTGCCTAAGGCCCAATTTTTCAGCCCTTGTTTAACAGGGGCGTGTAATTACAATTTTTGATGCAATACTTTGCAGCAGGGCTCGTTCCTGCATTCCAACTAGAGTGTCTGTGAGGGGTTGCAGTGTTGTGGCACCAGCACCAGTGCCTAAGGCCCAATTTTTCTGCCCCTGTCTAACAGGGGCGTGTAATTACAATTTTTGATGCAATACTTTGCAGCAGGGCTCGTTCCTGCGTTCCAACTAGAGTGTCTGTGAGGGGTTGCAGTGTTGTGGCACCAGCACCAGTGCCTAAGGCCTAATTTTTCAGCTCCTGTTCAACAGGGGCGTGTAATTACAATTTTTGATGCAATACTCTGCAGCAGGGCTCGTTCCTGCATTCCAACTAGAGTGTCTGTGAGGGGTTGCAGTGTTGTGGCACCAGCACCAGTGCCTAAGGCCCAATTTTTCAGCCCTTGTTTAACAGGGGCGTGTAATTACAATTTTTGATGCAATACTTTGCAGCAGGGCTCGTTCCTGCATTCCAACTAGAGTGTCTGTGAGGGGTTGCAGTGTTGTGGCACCAGCACCAGTGCCTAAGGCCCAATTTTTCTGCCCCTGTCTAACAGGGGCGTGTAATTACAATTTTTGATGCAATACTTTGCAGCAGGGCTCGTTCCTGCGTTCCAACTAGAGTGTCTGTGAGGGGTTGCAGTGTTGTGGCACCAGCACCAGTGCCTAAGGCCCAATTTTTCAGCCCTTGTTTAACAGGGGCGTGTAATTACAATTTTTGATGCAATACTTTGCAGCAGGGCTCGTTCCTGCATTCCAACTAGAGTGTCTGTGAGGGGTTGCAGTGTTGTGGCACCAGCACCAGTGCCTAAGGCCCAATTTTTCTGCCCCTGTCTAACAGGGGCGTGTAATTACAATTTTTGATGCAATACTTTGCAGCAGGGCTCGTTCCTGCGTTCCAACTAGAGTGTCTGTGAGGGGTTGCAGTGTTGTGGCACCAGCACCAGTGCCTAAGGCCTAATTTTTCAGCTCCTGTTCAACAGGGGCGTGTAATTACAATTTTTGATGCAATACTTTGCAGCAGGGCTCGTTCCTGCGTTCCAACTAGAGTGTCTGTGAGGGGTTGCAGTGTTGTGGCACCAGCACCAGTGCCTAAGGCCCAATTTTTCTGCCCCTGTCTAACAGGGGCATGTAATTACAATTTTTGATGCAATACTTTACAGCAGGGCTCGTTCCTGCGTTCCAACTAGAGTGTCTGTGAGGGGTTGCAGTGTTGTGGCACCAGCACCAGTGCCTAAGGCCTAATTTTTCAGCTCCTGTTCAACAGGGGCATGTAATTACAATTCTTGATCTAATATTTCACAGCAGGGCCCTGTGAGGGCTTACAGTGTTGTGGCCACAGCAACACCTAAGGCCCAAATTTCTGCAGAGTATATAGGGCAGGACCCTACTTTCAAACATCTAACTTACAAAACGACTCCTACTTGCAAACGGAAGGAGACAACAGGAAGTGAGATGAAATCTACCCCTAGGAAGGGAAATTCTCTCCTGTAAGAGTTAATATGGGAAAAAAAATTCTCCTTTCCACTGATGCTTTCCAATCCTTGTTCCACAAAAAAACCCAAATTTTCAAAAAACATTTTTCATTGGGACAAAAAGTGAGGTGAAATCTTCTGAAGAGGAGGAAAGACAGCAAAACAAATGTCACAGGGGTGATAACCCTTCCCTATGTTTTCCAAAAAGCTTAAAAAAGATTTTTTGGCTGGAGCTAAACACGTTAAAAATGTACCCGTTCAAAATTACAAACAGATTCTACTTAACAACAAACCTACAGTCCCTGTCTTGTTTGCACCGCCTGTATACTGCTGTTCAGAGTATATAGGGCCTGGTGGCCCCACACCTTTGTGTAATAAAAAAAAAAAAAAAGATTTTCATTTTCTTTCCACGTTTTCTGAAGACTTGTGTAAAAAAATTAACTGTTCAAAAGACTCATAATGCCTCATAGAATATACGTTGGGTTGTTTGTTTTCCAAAATGGGGTCATTTTGTGGGTAATTCCGCTGTCCTGGTGCTCCAGGGCCTTCAAAAGTGTAATAGGTTGTTAGGAAATTAGAGGTGTAATTTATGCTCCAAGAACGCCTGACAGTGCTCCTTGCATGTTGGGCCTCTGTATTTGGCCAGGCTGTGTAAAAGTCCTACACATATGGTATTGCCATACTTAGGAGGAGGAGCAGAATGTTTTTTGGGTGTTATTTTTGCTATATACATTCTTTGAGTTAGAAATATCTTATAAACTGACCACTTTGTGTAAAAAAAAATACATTTTAATTTTCTTTCCACGTTTTCCGAAGACTTGTGGAAAAAATGAACCGTTTAAAAGACTCATTATGCCTCATAGAATAGACGTTGGGGTGTTTACTTTCCAAAATGGGGTAATTTCGTGGGTAATTCCATTGTCCTGGTGCTTTCACAAATATAATAGGTAGTTAGGAAATTAGATGTGTAATTTATGCTCCTAGAACCCCTGATGGTGTTCCCTGCATGTTGGACCTCTCTGTGTTGCCAGGCTGTGTAAAAGTCACACACATGTGGTATCGCCATACTCGGGAGGAGTAGCAGAATGTATTTTGGGGTGTGATTGGAAGTATGCATATGCTGTGTGTGAGAAATAACTTGTTTTATATGACAATTTTGTGAAAAAAAAAATCTTAATTTTCCCAAGAATTGTGGGAAAAAAATTACAACTTCAAAAAACTCATTATGCCTCTTACTAAATACCTTTGACTGTCTACTTTTCAAAAAGGGGTCATTTGGGATGTATTTTACTTTCTGGACATTTCAAGGCCTCAAGAAATGTTATAGGCCATCAGTGCATTAGGTGTGATCAATTTTCAATGATTTGCACCATAGCTTGTAGACCCTAGAACTTTCACAGAGACCAAATAATATCCACTAATTTGGGTTATTTTTACCAAAGAGATGTAGCAGTATAAATTTTGGCCCAAATTTATGAACAAAAATGACATATTTGCAAAATTTTATCATAAAAACTAAAAAAAAAAGTGTTTTTTTTTTTATTTTTAATTTCTGTCTTTTTTCACTTATGTCGCAAAAAATAAAAAACCCAGTGGTGATTAAATACCACCGAAAGAAAGCTCTATTTGTATGAAAAAAATTATAAACATTTTGTTTGGGTACAGTGTTGCATGACTGAGTAATTGGCATTCAAAGTGTGAGAGCGCTGAAAGCTAAACATTGGTCTGGGCAGGAAGGGTGTATAAATATCCTGTATTGAAGTGGTTAAGGAGACTGTGGTCAAGCTGCATACCCGCTGGTACTTTACCCCCTTTAGACTGAATAAGATTTTCCCCTTAGTTCCTAACACATGTTTTAGGGGTTGTCAAGACAGAGGCACTCTTCTCCAGGCATTCTGGAGTTGCTCAGTGTTGACTCCCATATGGCAAAAAGCCTCCTCATTGGTGCTCCAGATAACAGGTGCACCTGTGACCCTGACTTACCAAATGTGCATCTTATTTTCAGAGCCCCCCCCCCTCTCCAAAAGCTGGCACACACACTTTTTAGTGCCATCCACTGGGCAATTGCCCTAAACTGGCGGAGTCCCTCAGTTTCATGGTCACAGGTGCTCCTTTGCATGGAATCCATTAAATTGATGGAAAGGGTACACCACACCCTCATGGATACCATGCAAGTTTTTGAACCTAAATGGGCTAATTGGTCGCCTCATCAGTTATAACCTGAGTTTGGAGGGTTTCCCTATTACCCCATTTGAGTTCCCCAGACAATCAGGTAACCCTTGAAGATAACGCACCTAAAACTGTTGCTTCAAGTATATAGAAATATTCATGTCTACAGCTTACCTTCTATGTACCCTTTTTACCTATAATGCAGAAACTACCTTGTTACCTTATTTCGATTCTTTTCTAGTCTAAAAGTTGTTATATTATTATTTTTCTTACCCAATGATCTTTGGAGAGTTATTCGCCTGTACAATCATAGGATGGTTTTTGGATGTGCACTCTATTCTCTCCATGCAATTATATTTTTTCTACTTGCTCAAATATGTTAATAAAAATGTTTGTAAACAGAAACCTTTTTTTTTTTGGATTTATCTAGGGGCAGGGTCTCCTAATGCAGATTGACCCTGACACTCAAAACTTAGTAAGAATTATTTTATTTTTGATCCACAAAAAATAAAGTTGCTCTTTGGCAAACAATAAAGGTCAGAATTAGAGAAGTAACTCAATTTCTCGAAATGTATTTTCAATTTTAATGACTGTTCTGCAGCTTGCAGTGTTTTAGAAAGAATGCTGAGTTTTTGTTAAATACAAAGAGGTGGTCAACAAACACGGCTTACTATATGCTTTCTTCCTGTTCTCATAGGTGTTTATCAGATTGGATTGACAATTGCTGTAACCCAGACAGGCTCTGAACATAAATGTTTCAGATAAATGCTAATAAAGAGTCTTTTCAATCTCCCAATGTCAGTAGAGGAAGAGATGTTATCTTTAATCAATAGGTCGTAAATTAAATCACATTTTAACTGCAATCATATTGCTGACAAGAAGCTCTACAAATGATAGCGTAATTTATCTTTAGAATTGTTTCAAACATTAACTCTATAAAACGTATCATAAAAGAGTCTTGTAAAATGAATGCAAACACATCATCTGGAAACCAGTAGGTGACAAGTATGTTTCTTGAGGTCATGGTGAGAAATAGGGTCTAAGTGGATGTTTGCTAAAAACAAAAAAGGATTAAAAAGAACTCAAAGCTGGCTGTTGCATGGGAAAAAGGCAGGCAAAGCCAAGGGACTAGCCACCAGTATTGTCTGTGGTCTCCCTGCAGCTGATCTTTCCGCCTTCCTGACTTACCATGATATGTTCTGCACTGCATTTTTGTGTGGGGATGACCATCTTGATAAAGGCAGAGTTTTTCTTCCTCATTCTCGTTTACCTCCAGCAAGGGGAACAGTGAGCAGTACAGGAATACTAAATCTCACTCCAAATCTCCTAAGCCTAGCAGTGAGAGGCAGGAGTGTCTTAGATCTCACACTGAAGATATACAGCTGAACAGAACAGGAGAGCCTAGACACTCTCACATACCATACTGCAATTTTAGGAGGAATTGAAGGTAAAATGCGACATTTTCAAGGTACCGCGTAGGGACAATTAACATTAACAACAGATTCCTCTATCGAAACTATACAGTTCAGGTAGACAAAACCCTCAGCTGGGTCACTGTATTCAACCGGTGGCTGTCAGAATACCCGAACAGCAACTGCATCTGCTTCAACAATTTTTCACTCGGCTCCTTCTTTTTTTCATTTGAAGCTTGTCGGGCAGTAGGGAGCCGTCAGGGCCACCCACAAAGCACATTTCAGTGGGTTTATCAAAAATTAGGAAAAATTTGTACAGTGTAAGGTCCGCTATAGGATCCACACATTTAGTAGCCTTAAGTCACTATTTCAGTGGCAGTTCTTGAAAAACTGGCTTTAAAGTGGAGTTCCACCCAAAAGTGGAACTTCCACTCATCGGATTCCTCCCCCCCTCCGGTGTCACAGTTGGCACCTTTCAGGGGGGAGGGGGGTGCAGATACCTGTATATTACAGGTATCTGTACCCACTTCCGGCATAGATAGCCGCAGAATCTGCGGTTATTTACGCCACTTCCTGCTCCCTCCCCACTGTCTGCTGGGAAACACACGGGTCCCAGCAGACTGACTGTTCCTCCCTTTTAGAGACTAGGTTGCCCTGGGTGCTCATCTTATTTTCCTCTGTGAATCTAAGATAAAAATTGTGCAAAGCTTGTAATAAGACAATTATAAACAAATTCTTAATAGTGTGTTTTTACGTATACTGTGTGTTAGTCTGATTATATACTGAACCACATTTCATAATTTCCATTTTTAAATTGCCCTAGCATTTTATTTATGGTTGTGTTTTTCATGCTTTTTATTAACCTGATCTACCCTTAATTGGTGTTAATTATATCCTAACCATACAGTATATATTACATGAGCAATACATGTATATTACATAAAATATTTCAACTGACAATGTTTTATTTTGCCACAATATTTTTGTGTTTGGGGTGAAAAATGTTTAAAATGTTTTTACGGTTTAGCAAGTTTTTATACACTATATTGCCAAAGTATTGGGACGTCTGCCTTTACACGCACATGAACTTTAACAACATCCCAGTCTTAGTCCGTAGGATTCAATATTGAGTTGGCCCACCCTTTGCAGTTATAACAACTTCAACTCTTCTGGGAAGGCTGTCCACAAGGTTTAGGAGTGTGTCTATGGGAATGTTTAACTATTTTTCCAGAAGCGCATTTGTAAGGTCAGGCACTGATGTTGAACAAAAAGGCCTGGCTCGCTGTCTCCACTCTAATTCCTCCCAAAGGTGTTCTATCAGGTTGAGGTCAGGACTCTGTGCAGGCCAGTCAAGTTCCTACACCCCAAACTTGCTCATCCATGTCTTTATAGGCCTTGCTTTGTGCACTGGTCCAAATCATTTGGTGGAGGGGGATTATAGTGTTGGGTTGTTTTTCAGGGGTTGGCCCTGGCCCCTTAGTTCCAGTGAAGGGAACTCTTAAGGCTTCAGCATAACAAGACATTTTGGACAATTTCATGCTCCCAACTTTGTGGGAACAGTTTGGGGATGGCCCCTTCCTGTTTCAACATGACTGCACACCAGTGCACAAAGCAAGGTCCATAAAGACATGGATGAGCGCTTTTGGGGGTGGAGGAACTTGACTGGTCTGCGCAGGGTCCTGACCTCAACCCGATAGACCACCTTTGGGATGAATTAGAATGGAGACTGTGAGCCAGGCCTTGTCATCCAACATCAGTGCCTGACCTCACGAATGCGCTTCTGGAAGAATGGTCAAACATTATCATAGACACATTCCTAAACCTTGTGGACAGCCTTCCCAGAAGTATTGAAGCTGTTATAGCTGCAAAGGGTGGGCCAACTCATTATTGAACCCTACAGTCTAACACTGGGATGTCATGTGCATGTAAAGGCAGGTGTCTGAATCCTTTTGACAATATAGTCTATTTCAAATTTTGACTCATCAGTCCAGGGCACCTGACATTTTTCTACCCCAGTTCCTATGTTTTCATGCATAGTTGAGTCTCTTAGCCTTGTTTCCATTTTGGAGGTATGGCTTTTTGGCCACAATTTTTTCATGAAGACCACTTCTGGACAGATGTTTCCAGACAGTAGACTAAGACTGAGATGCCATTAAAGTTCATGTGTGTGTAAAGGTACACAATCCAATACTTTTTGGCAATATATTGTATTTTAGAGTAATAATAGTTTTGTACTTTATAACCTTTCATTGGTGTGGTAGTTCTTTCTTATTTAAAAACAAAGAATCAACAGTTGACAGTTGTCTAGTCTTTAAAAAAAATACTTTTATTAAACAATTTTTACAATGTTTATAATATGATTTGTATAATATAAATATACATTATATGGGCATGTCCTCTCCAGTAATCCATTTTGATTTGATTTTTGTGTACAATAATCATGTAGCAAGGATATCAAATACACAGCTGTAGTCTGTACAACAGGGTGCAATCGTTCCTACTTGCCTAGGGCAGTCTGATTTCTGAATGTAGTCTTGTATAGGAACAAGGACTGAGAGTGTAGACACTCTGACCCCTCTGCGCTCTCTAGCAGCTGGACTGCTGCACACTGTAGATTAGCAATATTTTCAGAATTTAGATGGGAAATATCAGATGCAATGTGGACCTTTTAGTGTTTAATCTAGAATTCATCCAATGGCCTGTCTGAATCAGCTTCAAATCAAGATTTTCTTTCATTTGATCAAAAGGGCAATAGATTCATAAGCTTCAAAGTAGAGTGTCTCCTCCTGAAAAACAAAGGTCTTAGGCTTCATATGACATCTGGGAATTTAGATATGAGCTTCTGAGCATCTTCACCAAACCAATTTAACTTGTAAATCAGTTGGAGGGCCCAGGGCTAATGCTTTATTTGGCCCCATAATGTAACATTTATAGCAGCACATAGAAAAACGGAATCACAGAGGTCAGCCTAGTGTGTGATTGATCTACCTGTATTCCTTTTAAGATAAATGTTTCTTAGCTTTCAGGTCTGCATGTGATCTTCACAAAATAAATGCAACTTGTGAAGGGAGAAATATTGGAGCTGCCAGCTTTTAGATTTTAAATGTGCAAAGTTGGCAGCTGTCTATCTGTTCCCTCCATGACCCCTTAGGTAGTACAGGCTGCATTAATATGAAAGTCCTGAAGCCTGTATATTCAACAAGTTGATTTCTCTCTCTACTTTAGTAGGGTGGAGACAGGTGCCACAGAAAAGCAGGGAAAGAAAGCTCAGAGTATAACAGAGGTTCCATGACAAAAAAACAAAATAACACCAAATAGGTTTTCCCAAACATGCTTATGGCAATAATCCCTATTTATATTAAATAATTTGGTTAAGAGCAAGGAAGAGTGGGAGATTTTGCGGAAAAATTATTGGTTTTACCTTTGATGACATTTTGTTGAAATTAGTCTCTGATTTTGCAATGCAGCACTGCTAGGTTAAATTCACAACATAAAAAATAAGTTTCCCATTAAAGCTACTAGCGCATAGTCCCTAGACCCCATTGCAGTATAACATGGTTTTGTTGATAAATAAAGCTATCTGATTACCATGACGGTAGTGACATGGCAATCAAGTTGTTTCATAAAGGGTCAAGGTTTAATGTTTGGGTTAGTGTTAGAGTTATTACTAGGGTTAGGGTTACTGCAAGTGTTAGGGTTAGCATTCAGGTTGAGGTTATCATTATTTTACCATTATGGTCATTGCTAAGGTTAGAGTTGCTGTAAGGCTTAGGGATAGTTCTGGGATTTGGAGTAACACACAGGTTAGTGTAAGTACTAAGCTTATGGTTAGTGTAAGAGTAAGCACCAGGGTTAGGGTTAACGTAAGGATACGCATTAGCATTAGGGTTAGCACTAGGGATGAGCTTCGTGTTCGAGTCGAACCCATGTTCGACTCGAACATCGGCTGTTCGGTCGTTCGCCGAATTGCGAACGATATGGGCCGTTCGCGCCAAATTCGTGTGGCGCGTCACGGCCCATAATTCACTGCGGCATCGCAGTGCATTGCTTGCTGATGATTGGCCAAGCATGCACTATGACCCGCATGCTTGGCCAATCACAGCGACGCCTGAACAGAGAGCCGTAATTGGCCAAAGCCAAGGAGACTTTGGCCAATTATGGCTCAGGGGATTTAGTACACGCCCTACACTATATAAGGCCGCCTGCACGGCGGCCCTGTGTAGTGTGTGTTCCGGCATTGAAAGAGATAGACAGAGAGACAGTGTTTGATTTGAGTTAGATAGATTAGGCAGAACAGTCAGTCAGTTAGCTGCACTTACAGTGTATTGTGTATATATATGCATCCCAGGTGTTGCATATATATATATATATACACTGTACTCAGTTTAGCTAGATCCGTTCCTGTTATCTTCTAGACTATTTACATTTAGTGCAGTGCGTCCTGCTCACAGTGTTCAGCTAGATCCGTTCCTGTTATCTTCTAGACTATGTACATTTAGTGCAGTGCGTCCTGCTCACAGTGTTCAGCTAGATACGTTCCTGTTATCTTCTAGACTATTTACATTTAGTGCAGTGCGTCCTGCTCACAGTGTTCAGCTAGATCTGTTCCTGTTATCTTCTAGACTATTTACATTTAGTGCAGTGCGTCCTGCTCACAGTGTTCAGCTAGATCCGTTCCTGTTAAATTCTAGACTATTTACATTTAGTGCAGTGCGTCCTGCTCACAGTGTTCAACTAGATCCGTTCCTGTTATCTTCTAGACTATTTACATTTAGTGCAGTGCGTCCTGCTCACAGTGTTCAGCTAGATCCGTTCCTGTTATCTTCCTACTGACAGGCAGGCTTGTCTTGTTACAGAATTAACAGCTACCTAAAGAAAATTACTGGTGTTCTTTTGATCCTATTAGTACCACGGTCAGGCAGCTAGACTATTTACATTTAGTAAAGTGCGTCCTGCTCACAGTGTTCAGCTTGATCCGTTCCTGTTATCTTCTAGACTATTTACATTTAGTGCAGTGCGTCCTGCTCACAGTGTTCAGCTAGATCCGTTCCTGTTATCTTCCTACTGACAGGCAGGCTTGTCTTGTTACAGAATTAACAGCTACCTAAAGAAAATTACTGGTGTTCTTTTGATCCTATTAGTACCACGGTCAGGCAGCTAGACTATTAACATTTAGTGCAGTGCGTCCTGCTCACAGTGTTCAGCTAGATCCGTTCCTGTTATCTTCCTACTGACAGGCAGGCTTGTCTTGTTACAGTATTTACAGCTACCTAAAGAAAATTACTAGTGTTCTTTTGATCCTATTAGTACCACGGTCAGGCAGCTAGACTATTTACATTTAGTGCAGTGCGTCCTGCTCACAGTGTTCAGCTAGATCCGTTCCTGTTATCTTCTAGACTATTTACATTTAGTGCAGTGCGTCCTGCTCACAGTGTTCAGCTAGATCCGTTCCTGTTAAATTCTAGACTATTTACATTTAGTGCAGTGCGTCCTGCTCACAGTGTTCAGCTAGATCCGTTCCTGTTAAATTCTAGACTATTTACATTTAGTGCAGTGCGTCCTGCTCACAGTGTTCAGCTAGATCCGTTCCTGTTATCTTCTAGACTATTTACATTTAGTGCAGTGCGTCCTGCTCACAGTGTTCAGCTAGATCCGTTCCTGTTATCTTCCTACTGACAGGCAGGCTTGTCTTGTTACAGTATTAACAGCTACCTAAAGAAAATTACTGGTGTTCTTTTGATCCTATTAGTACCACGGTCAGGCAGCTAGACTATTTACATTTAGTAAAGTGCGTCCTGCTCACAGTGTTCAGCTAGATCCGTTCCTGTTATCTTCTAGACTATTTACATTTAGTGCAGTGCGTCCTGCTCACAGTGTTCAGCTAGATCCGTTCCTGTTATCTTCCTACTGACAGGCAGGCTTGTCTTGTTAAAGTATTTACAGCTACCTAAAGAAAATTACTGGTGTTCTTTTGATCCTATTAGTACCACGGTCAGGCAGCTAGACTATTTACAGTTAGTGCAGTGCGTCCTGCTCACAGTGTTCAGCTAAACCTACAAGTTAGTGGGGTGCGTCCACCTCACAGTGTTCAGCTAAAGCTACCTGTAGAAGGTTGGTGGTGTTCTCATACTACAGGCAGGTAGTTGATTTTGCTAGCTGCAGTATATATATATATATATATATATATATATATATATATATATATATATATATATATATCCCAGCTTAGTGCAGCTACAGGCCATTAGTATGTCTGGAAGGCCAAGAAGGAGAGGCAGACAGTCACAAGCCAATAAGAGAGGGCAAGCAGGCTCTGTGTCTAGTGCTGGTCGTGGAGACGGTGCATCCTCATCAGCACGTGGCCATGGGACACGCTTGGCCTTTTTTTCGGCAGCTGGCCGTGTTGAGCCGCAACATGCGGAAGACTTGGTCGCGTGGATGACCAAGCCGTCCTCATCCTCCTCATCCTCTCTCACCCATGCCCAGGATGCTTTGTCTGGCAAAGCAGCGGCCTCTTCCCTCGGCTCAATGTCATCAGTGACTCCTTCCCTAGCTCCACCATGTCCTCCTGAAGAGTCCCTCGAACTGTTTGACCACAGTGTTGGGTACATGCTCCAGGAGGATGCCCAGCATTTGGAAGGCTCTGATGATGATACTGAGCTCGATGAAGGCTGTAACATGAGCACGGACAGAGGGGGTGCCCAAGAAGGACAGCAATCTGGCAGTCATGCTCCCCCTGCTGCAGCATACTGCTGGGTTTGCTCCAGTGATGAGGAGGGAGGGGATGATGAGGTCACTGACTCAACGTGGGTGCCTGATAGGAGAGAGGAGGAGGAGGAGGAGGCGGCACATCACCAACGAGGCAGGATGCCCTCCAGGGGCCAGCCTAAGGGCAGCACATTGACTGCATCACATGTGCAGGGCGCTGCAGTCTCTGCGCGTTATTCAAAAAGTTCTTTGGTGTGGGCCTTTTTTGAGGCGAGTGCATCAGATCGCACCGCTGCTATTTGCAACATATGTCTCAAGCGTATCTCACGTGGCCAAAACATCTCCCGCTTGAGTACCACATGCTTGACCAGACATATGTTGACCTGCCATGCAGTTCGTTGGCAAGCGCATCTAAAAGACCCACACCAAAGAACAAAGAGGACCTCTCCTTGCTCCTCATCAGCTGAGATTTCCAACCCCACTAGACCTTCAGTCCTCTCTGAGACCTGCACTGAGAGGAATGAAGGTGTAGAATTAGGTGTGTCACAGCCAAGTACTTGTGGGCAATCTGCTTTTGGTACACCGACGTCAGATTGTACCAGGCAAATTTCCCTGCCCCAGCTGCTGCACCGCCGAAAGAAGTTTGCTTCCAGCCATCCACATGCCCAGCGGTTGAATGCTAGCTTGGCAAAATTGCTGGCACTTCAACTGCTGCCTTTTCAGTTGGTAGACTCTGCCCCCTTCCGTGAGTTTGTGGAATGTGCGGTTCCTCAGTGGCAGGTACCCAAACGCCACTTTTTCTCACGGAAGGCGATTCCGGCTCTCTACCGGCATGTGGAAGGCAATGTCCATGCCTCGCTGGACAGGGCGGTCAGCGGTAAGGTGCATATTACCGCTGACTCATGGTCCAGCAGGCATGGACAGGGACGTTACCTAAGTTTCACGGCGCATTGGGTGACTCTGCTGGCAGCTGGGAAGGATGCAGGACAAGGTGCAGTAGTGTTGGAGGTTGTTCCGCCACCACGCCTCCAAAATGCTAATGATTGTGACACACCTCTCTCCTCCACCCCCTCCTCTTCTTCTTCCTCCATGGCCTCTTCCTCGGAACCAGCGGTGCTCCGTAGTCGTTCAAGGGGCTACGCAAGTACGCAGGCCAAAAGATGCCATGCGGTGCTTGAGCTGGTGTGCTTGGGGGACAGGAGCCACACTGGGGCAGAGGTTCTGTCAGCTCTGCAGGGGCAGGTTCAGAGGTGGTTGACGCCACGCCAACTTAAGGCAGGAATGGTGGTTTGCGACAATGGCACCAACCTCCTCTCTGCCCTCCGACAGGGACAAATGACCCATGTGCCCTGTTTGGCTCACGTCCTTAACTTGGTGGTGCAGCGGTTCTTGGGCAGGTACCCGGGCTTACAGGATGTCCTGAGGCAGGCCAGGAAAGTCTGTGTGCATTTCCGCTGGTCATATAATGCCAGTGCTCGGCTGACGGACCTCCAAAAGGAGTTTAACCTGCCCAAGAACCACCTAATCTGTGACATGCCCACCAGGTGGAACTCAACGTTGGCCATGCTGCAGCGGCTGCACATGCAACAGAGGGCCATCAATGAGTACCTGTGCGACTATGGCACCAGGACAGGATCAGGGGAGCTTGGTTTTTTTTCCCCACGCCAGTGGGCCATGATCAGGGATGCATGCACTGTCCTGTCACCATTTGAGGAGGCCACGAGGATGGTGAGCAGTGACAGTGCATGCATCAGTGACACTGTCCCCCTTGTCCACCTGTTGGAGCACACGCTGCATGGAATAATGGACAGGGCACTTGAGGCAGAACAGAGGCAGGAAGAGGAGGACTTCCTTAGCTCTCAAGGCCCCCTTTATCCAGACAGTGTTCCTGCGTGCCCGCCGATCACACAGGAAGAGGAGGAGGAGGAGGAGGAGGAGGAGGAAGATTGTGTCAGTATGGAGGTGGAGCCTGGCACTCAGCATCAGCAGCAGTCTTTAAGGGTTTAGTCCCAAGAAACACATGGACTTGTACATGGCTGGGAGGAGGTGGCTGCGGACCATGTCGTCCTTAGTGACCCAGAGGACTCCGGACCGAATGCCTCAGCAAACCTACGCTGCATGGCCTCCCTGATCCTGCAAAGCCTGCGTAAGGATCCTCGTATTCGTGGTATCAAGGAGAAGGACCAATACTGGCTGGCAACCCTCCTTGATCCACGTTACAAGGGTAAGGTTGCGGACCTTATCTTGCCATCGCAGAGGGAGCAGAGGATGAAACATCTTCGGGAGGCCTTGCAGAAAGGTCTGTGCAACGCGTTCCCAGAGACTGGGAGGTTACAAACTCCTGTTTCTGGACAACGTGTTGCCGAGGCTTCGGTCAGTCAAAGAAGGAGCAGTGGAGAAGGTGGCCGTCTGACCGATGCGTTCAGACAATTTTTTGGTCCGCAGCCCCAAGGTATGATCGGTTCCAGCAACCATCGCCAGCGTCTGTTTTACATGGTGCAGGAATACCTAGGGGCAAGATCAGACTTGGACACCTTTCCCACCGAAAATCCTCTGGGTTACTGGGTCTTGAGGATGGATCACTGGCCAGAGCTTGCACAGTATGCAATTGAGCTGCTGGCCTGTCCTGCATCCAGCGTTCTTTCGGAACGCACATTCAGTGCTGCTGGAGGCGTGGTAACCGATCACAGGGTGCGTCTGTCCACCGACTCGGTCGATCGACTGACCTTCATAAAAATGAATCAGTCTTGGATCACCACCAGCTACCAAGCACCTGATGCTGATGTAACCGAATAATTTTTTTTGAAATCTCAGATCCCTTCAAAGACTGCCTATGCTGATGCTGAGTGACTATCCCTGAGAAATTATCCTCTTCCTCCTCAATCATCACGCTGATAGCTTGTAAGAACATTTTTGGTTCTGGGCGCCACCACCAGTGCCTAAGGCACAATTTTTCAGCCCCTGTTTAACAGGGGCATGTAATTACAATTTTTGATGCAATACTTTGCAGCAGGGCTCGTTTCTGCGTTACAACTAGAGTATCTGTGAGGGGTTGCAGTGTTGTGGCACCAGCACCAGTGCCTAAGGCCCAATTTTTCTGCCCCTGTTTAACAGGGGCGTGTAATTACAATTTTTGATGCAATACTTTGCAGCAGGGCTCGTTCCTGCATTCCAACTAGAGTGTCTGTGAGGGGTTGCAGTGTTGTGGCACCAGCACCAGTGCCCAAGGCCCAATTTTTCTGCTCCTGTCTAACAGAGGCGTGTAATTACAATTTTTGATGCAATACTTTGCAGCAGGGCTCGTTCCTGCGTTCCAACTAGAGTGTCTGTAAGGGGTTGCAGTGTTGTGGCACCAGCACCAGTGCCTAAGGCCTAATTTTTCAGCTCCTGTTCAACAGGGGCATGTAATTACAATTCTTGATCTAATATTTCACAGCAGGGCCCTGCGAGGGCTTACAGTGTTGTGGCCACAGCAACACCTAAGGCCCAAATTTCTGCTGAGTATATAGGGCAGGACCCTACTTTCAAACATCTAACTTACAAACGACTCCTACTTGCAAACGGAAGGAAACAACAGGAAGTGGGATGAAATCTACCCCTAGGAAGGGAAATTCTCTCCTGTAAGAGTTAATATGGGAAAAAAAATTCTCCTTTCCACTGATGCTTTCCAATCCTTGTTCCACAAAAAAACCCAAATTTTCAAAAAACATTTTTCATTGGGACAAAAAGTGAGGTGAAATCTTCTGAAGAGGAGGAAAGACAGCAAAACAAATGTCACAGGGGTGATAACCCTTCCCTATGTTTTCCAAAAAGCTTAAAAAAGATTTTTTGGCTGGAGCTAAACACGTTAAAAATGTACCCGTTCAAAATTACAAAGAGATTCTACTTAACAACAAACCTACAGTCCCTGTCTTGTTTGCACCGCCTGTATACTGCTGTTCAGAGTATATAGGGCCTGGTGGCCCCACACCTTTCCTTATTTTAATTTGGGTGCGGGGTTCCCCTTAATATCCATACAAGACCCAAAGGGCCTGGTAATGGACTGGGGGGTACCCATGCCGTTTGTCTCACTGATTTTCATCCATATTGCCATGACCCGACATTACATTAAACCCGCAAGCAGTTTTAAATGAGATTTTTTCCTTTAAAAATGACATTTGGTGCAGGGACTGTTCTAAACACGGGAAACACGCGTCACTTTACAGGCATACTATAGACACCCCCCAGGTACGATATTTAAAGGAACATTTCACTTTTTTTTTTTTACTTTAAGCATCATTAAAATCACTGCTCCCGAAAAAACGGCCGTTTTTAAAAGTTTTTTTTGCATTGATACATGTCCCCTGGGGTAGGACCCGGGTCCCCAAACCCTTTTTAGGACAATACCATGCAAATTAGCCTTTAAAATGAGCACTTTTGATTTCGAACGTTCAAGTCCCATAGACGTCAATGGGGTTCTAACGTTCGTGCGAACTTTCGGTCCGTTCACAGGTTCTGGTGCGAACCGAACCGGGGGGTGTTCGGCTCATCCCTAGTTAGCACTAAGGCTGTATTTAAGTTTACTGTAAAGGGTAGGTTTAACATTTGAGTTATTCCTAGGGATATGGGTAGGGTCAACTTTAGCTTACTATTATGGGTGCAGTTAGTATTTTTAGCACAGGTTCGGGATACATCATAGAAGATTCCCTGACAATCAGAGGCTATTGCACCCTTAAAAAATGTATTATTGTCTTCCTCGTTGACTTCAATGCATTTCAACAACCTAGTATAAATTTGGCAAACCCCCCTGAAATCTCCCCTTTTTTTCATTGCTAGTCAAGAGTCAAGACTATATCTGATGTGGGCCCAGGCAACTGCACAATATTATGGAAATGTGATAATTTTTAAGTGGCTACCCACTCACTACCACTTTAAATGAGGTATGGAGTGGCTAGCTGCTGCAGACACCTGTAAGCTTATCCACAGCTAATGTGTTTATAGTAAATATGGAATGGTAGTGCTGTGCTGCTATATTGGTTCTATTATACTACAATATTGTGGACTTGTAGCTGATTTGCAAAAAATGTAAACAGAGTAGGTGTGGTTGCTGTGCAAATAAAGTTGTAAATCAAAGTGTTGTAGTCATGTGGGCTTGACGTAACGCGTAGGGCGGGCGCAAGCGGAGGCATACCGGAAGTGACACCAGAATACGAGCTTGGCACTCGTAGAGTACATGCATGTTTGTTTTTATGCTAATGTGAGTAAAACCACCTTTAAATCTCAATAAACCTTACAAAACGGTATTACACCATGGAGAGTCTCTGCTACATATGATTATAACCACAGAGGATATAAAGGGAGGATACCTAGGACCACCATAGAGAAGATACACTGACCATAGAGATCCAGTTAGCTGGGGAGGAGCTCCAGAGTACCCCTAGCAGAGACACACAGATTGGAATTACTGTCCTATGCTGTTACCTTACAGCAGGAAGGTGAGAGGCCAGCAAGCACAGAGGTGTCACAATACTGAAAAGATATTCACTGATACATCTACACAGATATATGGGGAAGGGAAACACCACTATTTGAACGATTGCACTATTGAATACTTACTATTGGACTGCCTATGTTTACAATTCCTATTACCACTGACATTTGAGAGATGAATGTCTGTTTTCTTACATATTTATTTATGGCACTTGCACTTTGTTTTTTCCACTTATAGGATTGGATTTTTTTTTCACATATTTTTATGCTTTAATGTTATAGATATCATTATAAGAATTTCTAAGTTTTTCTGTATTTATACACTTTGTTTGCACAGCAACCACACCTACACTGTTTACATTTTTTGCACATCACATACAAGTCCATGTCATTATAGTATAATACAACCAATATAGCAGTGCAGCACCACCATTCCATATTTTCTAAGCACAATATTAAGACAATGCGCATGAATCAGACATAACGATTTATATGGCAACCTAAAATGACTGAACTCATTTGTACTTTTTTTGCTCATGCATTTGCATTGTTGTTCTCTGGTGTGAACATACAAGTCATACTAATGTGCATGAATGAGTATGCCATGGATATCATGGAGTAGGCAATGGATGAGGTTCTTTATGTAGGTAATGGCCTCTGGTCCAAAAATTAGATCAAGAAATCCAGTCGACCATGATTCCTGATAACAGTCTTGGCAATTGGCTTGGTTAAAAATCGCTTTATTAAAAATAAATGTAAAAACTAACTCCCGGCTTCTTTTTAGCTCACCCTAGACACAGAGGAAACAGGTACAGTATATTAGAAATTTTGCAAGTAGAGTCTCAATTGTTCTCATGACTTTCCCATCTCCCCCCCTCTCATTTGCTTATCACACTCTTTTCCATTCTCTAGGACTCCCTTCCTTATTCCATTAGCATTCACTAAATCCCTGCACCTGGAAGGGCACACTCTTTTCTTTTCAGTTACAGATCAAGCACTGCTTACTCCTCTACTGTCTGAAAGTCTACGATTTCACTATATGAGTTCATGTTCCTTCCTCTGGGTGAGGAAATTTCTCTTTTTTTTCTCATTAGTGGTGGTGCAGCTCTCTTTACCAACTACAACAAATGCTGCAAAAGGGCAAGGCTTACCAGCAGGGGTAGGACTGGCAAAATGGGACTTAGGAAATTATGCTACCACTAAGAAGGTTGGGTTCCTTCACCCTGAAATTGATGCAAGGTTCTAAGGTTTGCCTTCATTATTACAAATCTTCCAAAATGATAGGAATTGGACATGGATCTCCAGATATAAGAGCATATACAATGGGGAGGGAAAGTATTCAGACCCCCTTAAATCTTTCACACTTTGTTATATTGCAGCCATTTGCTAAAATCATTTAAGTTCATTTTTCCCCTGATCTCTTTGCAGCACGGGCCCTTTTCACGGGTGCACACTGTAACTAGGGAGACGGTGGCTTGTTACAGATGGGGAAGAGACTTAGTACAGCAGTTCTGGTGTGTAGTAGATGACTTTGTGGGCCAGGAGATCACACTTCATTGTCCATGGAATATCGCCTTGAGGGATTCATTCACGCAATACCCCACCCTTCCGGGATCTGCAGGACCATCTATATCCGCGAGATTGCCTACACCCTTCAGGACCCGGGTGCCACTTGGAGGGATACAGTAATCCGTGAAATCACTTATTAACATCATTTCTTTGGGCCAAGCACAGCCACTCACCACCCAAGCCTTATCCGACCCAACTTGGCGTATGCCCCTTTGGGTCCAACTCATCCGGTAAGCCTTTTCATCTCTCAGTGGGAGTGAGCTTGTCTGCATTTTGGATGCCGGAATTTTCTGTTTAGAATTTTTTTTAGGATTCCTGCAACCATGATCTCGAATCCGTAATCTTCGGTCTCCAGATCATCTAATTTTTTATTCAGACGTTCAATGAGGTCCGCAAATCGGTCTGTGTTCTGACCACGCCTTCCTTCGTGGTGGTCTGCTTGTACGCTGGCTTCGAAGCCAACTAGGCCCAGCTGGCTCCTGCCTGTTTGTTGAAGGTTCTGAGTGGTTGCTCTCTTGTGCCTGAGATTCCTCCACCAAAGAATGCTCCTGCGAACCTTTAGAGTTAGGTTCCTGAGATGCCTCCTGACCTTCTCTCACTTCCCAACTGGATTGTGTTCTGCATTAAACATATAATACTGTTAAGGCACACCCTTCTTTATATAACTGTATAGTAGCACTTTACAAATATGAAAGATGTTATCTCACTCTCTCAGCACCATGAAAGGTCTCAGAAACTCCAGTTCATTGGACATAGGGTACCACCCTTTTTGATCCCGATCCACTCCTGGCCTCTGTTATTTTTCTTAGGTATCGTTTGAAACAGTCTCTCAAGCCCTTCCATCAATTTTGTAAAATAGCCACTGCAAAAAAGAAATAGGAACATAATCAATTATGTATTTTTTCTTTCAGGTACCTGGCAACCGGTCATTCCCTAGTTAGCCTACATTATGAGTTCATGGTGGGCAGGTCGACAATCACCTACATCATCCGAGAAACCTGCCAAATCTTATGGGATGTGCTTAACACCATAGTCATGAAGAGACCTACACAAGAGAATTGGTGGGATATTACAAGACTCTTTTGGAGGCGATGCAATTTCCCGAATTGCATTGGAGCTATAGATGGGGAGCACGTACGTGTCATTTGGCCTGTTGGTAGTGGAAGTATGTTCTTCAATTACAAAAAATATTGCTCCTTTGCACTGCTTGCCGTGGCCGATGCAAACTACTGCTTCACTTATATAGATATAGGATCCTATGGAAGTAGCTGTGATTCACATATTTTTTCAAATTCCTCATTTGGTCAAAGGCTACGAAATAAGCGGCTAGATATTCCTGAGCACTGTCCACTTCCTGGCACAATTGAAACCCCGCTACCCTATGTGTTCATCGCAGATGAGGCTTTTGCGTTGGGGGGAACACTTAATGAGGCCTTACTCCACCAGGAATCTGAGTACACCTAATAAAGTCTTTAACTATCGTCTCACAAGGGCAATAAATGGCGTTTGTTACACACGACTATTGCATTAAACATTGAAAACGCAATTACTGCTGTCAAAGCAGCATGCGTGCTCTACAATTATGTTCGGCTACATGATAGGTACTGTTTTGAGGATCCCCTTATGCATGACATGGAAAGTGCACACCTCAGTGTTACTAGGGGATCCAGCAATGGTGCCAATGTTCGCGAGCAATTTGCTTCTTCTTCTACTTCCTTTCACTGGCTGGTGAAGTAGAATGGCAATTGAACGCTATTTCCTAACTGCATTGAAAACTTCTAAATATATATTTTGCTGCTGTTGCTGTTGCTGTTTTTGTTAAGTTCTCTAAAGCCTGTACAGGTATTGAGTTTAAGTTTTTAATGCTATGCTATAGTTAATGCTTCAAATACTATTTTTTGGTATCATATAAATAAAATGTGAAAATAAAATAAACCAATATTTTTTTTGGCTGTAGTGATATTGATAATTCATTATCTACATATATTAACAAAGGTAAGTTATTCAACAACATAAAGGTAACATGATACCTATTCTGCAATAGGACTAGACATGAGTGATAGTCTGCACCAGGGTTCTCCATACTCTGGTCCTCCAGTTGTTCAGGAACTACAAGTCCCATCATTCCTAGTCAGGTCTGTGAATGTCACAGTTTTACAACGCCTCATGGGATGTTTATTTTCGCAACACCTGGATAACAAACAGACATGAATAAAATAAAGGTGTTAACTTACATTTGTCACTACGTTCGTTCAACGACAAGATGTCCCAGTTGTCAATAGTTTGACGACAGATCTCCAGCCAGGCATTGTCCCTCTTCCATTGATCCTTATAGTACTGATCACTTTTATCATAAAGGCAAAGGTAGAGGGGATTGGCTTACTGGAACATGACAGAGATCACTGTTCCCGATCACTGGGAACAGTAGATCTTTGTCATGTCACTAGGCAAAATGGGGAAATGCCTTGTTTACACTTCCCCATTCTGCCTCTCCTCACTGTGATCACGGCCTCCGGCAGACATCGAGTCTGCGAGACCCGCGGGCAGGCTCCCGCGGTGCGCGGGGGTGCACGGGTGCCAGCTATCCTCCTTGTATGGACAAGTACGTCAGTTTGCGCAGGAGAGCCCACCAGCCACAGTATATCTGCGTGAGCAGGTCAGCAAGTGATTAAAGTCAAGGAGTGGCCTAGCCAGTCTCCAGACCTTAATCCTATAGAAAATTTATGGAGGGAGCTGAAACCTCAAGTTGCCAAGTGACGGCCAAGAAACCTTAAGGATAGAAAAGAGTGGACCAAAATCCCTCCTGAGATATGTGCAAACCTGGTCGCTAACTATAAGAAATATCTTACCTTTGTGCTTTCCAACAAGGGTTTCTCCACCAAGTACTAAGTCATGTTTTGCTTGGGGATCAAATACTTGTTTTACTCACTGAAATGCAAACTTAATTTATAGCATTTGTTTTATGTGCTTTTTCTGGATTTTTGGTTGATATTCCTTCTCTATCATTTAAAATATACCTATGATAAAAATGATAGACTCTTCATTTCTTTGTAAGTGGGCAAATCTGCAGGGGATCAAATAAATTATTTTCCCCACTGTAGTGTACATTGTATTTGATTAACTATTAAAAAATACAATTTTGAAATGTTCGTATTTAAATATTGAAAGATAAATATAAAATATTACAGGTGATTTTTTTTTATCTTTATCATTTGCAGTTGATGAACTGCAAGCAATAGCAGGAGCTTTCTGGAGCCGATATGACTGCTGTTCTTCAAAATGGATCCAAATATCAGGGAGATCAGATTACACAGACCACAGAATAACTTACAGAGGAGGAAAGCATTCCTTCTCTTTCTTTTAGCAGTGAAGAGACCATCTGATTCATTCACTTATATACAAGGTGCTTCTAAATATGTAGAAAGTGATTGGCATTCTAATAAGAGTGTCATGGATTTTATCCTGTATTAAATGTTTTTTTGTAATAAATAAGATTTATTACAAATAATTTAAAACACAAGGGATCGGTTTGTTGTTTAATATGTTGGTTGGATCAGGGGGGTACTCTTCACATAATAAAATTAAATAAACCTTTCATTGTTCACAACTTCATATATGTATCCCTATGGGCTCGCTTATAAAATGCAATTCCTGCAATATGGGCAAACTCCGCAGTCCAGAAATAATATTGCTTTTTGTAAGCTGAGCATACAACACAAACTTCTGCTACAGAACAGGTGTGACCATACTGTAACTATAGTGCGGAAGCTCAGGAGCTATAAAATACGGTGAGGGGTCAAGTGGGGTCAGACCTACTAGAGGGGACTTTACTCCTCAATGTAGATGACACGCCTGGCAGACAGACAAGGAATGACTTCACAGTATGGGAGGTAATGGCATGGCAGAAAAAAAATCCATAAAACCAGTGTTGACATTGTAGTAAAAAAAAAGTTGTTCAGCTGCACTTATTGCTGCATCATAAAACCTACTACAATGAAACACTATCAATTAGAGGGAGTCAAGTGAGCAAAACAAAGTGATGAAAAACAGCTGACTCTGACACTTTTTAACTTTGAGCTGTTAAGAGATACCCAAAGCAGTACGACTTTAAGACCTAAGTGAATCAAGGGCAAAGATCTCCCTAGTGAGTGAGCCGCTGATGCCTTTGTACAAGAAGATTTAATCTTTATGTTTCAAATAGATTGCACCTTCTGAGGATTATCAAATACTTTATGTTTGCTGGAGGAAATATCACAGCTCTGTGTGGGTTTTTGAGATTAGGGTTAAATATATATATATATATATATATATATATATATATAAACTTTTTTTTTTTGATAGTGCCATGATCTATAAAGAAAAATTGTATTCTGATAGATGTATGTACAATAAGCTTCCCTTATGTTCCGTTTGCTGTATAGCTTATGTGCAGGTCAATGTGGAGAAAATGTAAATTAAATTGATATTAAACCTCAAGTTATTTAGGCACTTTCGGCATCTGATTTATTCATATATTGAGTATGCAGTTTCTTCATCTTTTAATCCTTGCCTATGTTCCATTTAAGCTGGCGCTATGACACTGCCCCAGGTTTCCTGTTTCAGGGTAGCTATTTTCCTATGGAACAGAGGTTTCCAAACCTATTTGGCCTACCACCCCCCTTTTCAGAAAAAAAATTACTTAGTGTACCTTTGGAAATCGACCTTCTTTAAGTGAACAGAACAGATACAATGACAAGCTTGGGTTCTTTTATGCAACTATATTTGTACCTATTTCCTACATGCAAGATGAAAGGAGTTATACTTACCTGATCCTCCACTTGTCTCCGCACAAGATCGGTCCCTGCAGCTCCTGCACCTCCGCACTCTAGCAGTCTTGAGTCCTGATGTCATCAAGCTAAGAGCAGCATTCATAACCCTGCTCTGGGTGTGACAAAGGTAAGTCGGTTATTATTGGGCATATGGTTGTGCCACATCCAATGTTACAAAAAAATGAAACAAAATCCCCTGGTGGGGGACTTTTAAGGCACAAAGGTTATAAAAAAATTTTTTATGAAAAAGTATTTATTGAAATATGAAAAATACAAAACATGTAATAAAAAGCACATTTGAAGTGAACATTACAGTGTTGTCATCCAAAACAGAATACAAATAATAGGCTAATGTTTCTTGCACCCAACGCGTTTTGGAGTAAATATGTAGTTCTCCTTCTTCAGGGGTATAGTTTAAGCAAGAAAATCAGTATTATATCATGGAATGACAATTGTTGCCGATTAAAAACATAAGGGTACACAGAAAAGTTGCTTCCAGATTGCTTGAGCCAGAGGGTTCAACACAAAGGCATACCTCAAAAGCAAGAAGGTGCCTGGCCCAAAAATGCTGGTCCAGCTCCCCCACACACACAGCACCAATCTGAGAGGGAAAAGCCAGAGGACCCACTGAGGCTGAAAAATAGGAAAAAACCCTGAAAAATGGTGCGTGGAAGTTGCTTGGCTATACAGGGAGGGGTGTTATTGTTATATTGTAGAGGGGCCACAAGCACCACAACTGATGGGAGTTTGTGACCGCTCACTCCAGCATCCAGCCAAAGAATATTTTTTATAACCTTTGTGCCTTAAAAGTCCACCACCAGGGGATTTTGTTTCATTTTCTGCTCTGGATGTGAGGAAGCCTGGAGCAGTTCACTGCTGGATTGTGGGGGTGGACCATTTGCTGTGTAGTGTAGGTATGGGTAAATATAAGAGGATTGGGTAAGAATAAGGGTTTTGTTCTCTCCCCTGGACAAAATGAACACTGTGCCTGCGCTTCAAGGAATATTTTTTTTTTCTCGCCTAGGCGATCCAAGAAGAAGTTCTGCCCGTCAGCAACCTTTTGGGGCATGTCACAGGTCCCAAAAGGCTAGAAGGCTGCGGAACCATTCACAAAGCACAGTTAAGATGCCTGCGCCAGGGATTCAAAGAATCAGTCCGGGTGAGGATATCGCTGGATCTTTGGACAGGTTAGCGTCTGTTTATTAAAAATCAGCAGCTACTGTTTTTGCAGCTGCTGACTTTTAATTTTTGCACACCTGACTGAAGTTCCTCTTTAACATAAAAAGGTTTGCTATTTTGCCTAAACAGGTCCCCAAAATGTACCCTTTGTCTTGGGTTATACCCAAAAAAATAAAAAAATAAGGTGCACTGCTAAAAATAGCTATGCGCTTCTTGGTATGTGAGAGTACATAGCATTTCGTTTGTCTACAATCTTACAGTATATCTATAGTGTGGGATCTATGACACTCCTACCTCTAATGCCTCGTACACACGGTCGGATTTTCCAACGGAAAATGTGTGATAGGACCTTGTTTTCGGAATTTCAGACACACAAAGTTTGAGAGCAGGATATAAAATTTTCCGACAACAAAATCCATTGTCGGAAATTCCGATCGTGTGTACACAAATCCGACGGACAAAGTGCCACGCATGCTCAGAATAAATAAAGGGATTAAAGCTTTTGGCCACTGCCCCGTTTATAGTCCCGACATACGTGTTTTAGGTCACCGCATTTAGAACGATCGGATTTTCCGACAACTTTGTGTGACTGTGTGTATGCAAGACAAGTTTGAGCCAACATCCGTCAGAAAAAATCCTAGGATTTTGTTGTCGGAATGTCCGAACAAAGTCTGACCGTGTGTACGGGGCATAACTGTTATTTTCAGGAGATTTGGAGTGAGTTTTTGGTGATGCCACTTCACTGCTATCCCCTATTCCTCTTGCTGGAGGCTCTGATATGAGGAAACAAACCTTGCCTCTATCAAGATGACAGTCTCTGCACAAAGACACAATACAGAACTGGTAAGCCAGTAATGGGGATAAGATCAGCTGCAGGGAACACAGGTAGTACTAGTGACTAGAACTTTGCCCTATGCCTCCCTTTTTAATACAACTTTCAGAGTCCAATTCCTCTTTAAAGGGGGATACGGAAGATCCGAAGGTATGGGGAGTGCAATGTCAAATTCAAATTGTATGGCCAGCATTGCATATAAATTCAGCTGCCCATATCTTTGACCATACTGAGAAGAAGTTTTTAATGAAGATAGCCTTTAATTATGCATTTTTTCATCATGTCAAATTTAAATTGCCCCTTATTTGTGACATGTTTACATTAAAATAATATGTTCCCTAACTGAACAGTAAAACAGAGAACTAACAGAAATGTTGTTTGTGAAACTTTATCAAAACTGGCATTTTACAATCAAGCCTATTAAGCCCCCTAAATTCAGTCAAAACTCTTGGATTATCAGAGCTAAACCCTAGGCTTCCTTATGGTATAGGATGAGACAGTGCATGAAAAAGGTGGCAGGGGTCAAGAGGGTAACGCTCAGGATAAAATACTTTCATCTATTGTGCTGCAGTCCACAGGCTCCTCCACAGGGTACCAGGGGCCCAAGATTAATTGTGTGTTGAATTTGGTGCAATATTGTTTTCTCAAGAAAAAAAAATGAAGATGGCTTGCGGTAAAGAGAAGGATCTCAGTTCACACAGTCTAGGATGGTAGTGGGAGACAGATACGAGCATTTGACTCACCAAAGACAAACGTTCTTAGGAAAGATTTATCTTAGAAATTAATGATCGTGCAGAAAGCACAAGTCATCTTGCAGAAAGCACAAGTCAACTTGATTAAGTTGCTTTGGTTTTAAGGTTGGGATCTTGGTAAAATATTAATAGGATTACATTGGAGTCTTGGAATTTTGCCTACAATCCTGTAGATGTCATGAATGATCACATACCAAGTTAAAGGATAATTCTAGCTTTTTCCAGTCCTTTTTAACATATTGAATATTTTAAGTTGATTGATATTCAACTTAGAATGTATTATCTGGCTTTTCTTTAACTGTTTTTTAATATTTATAGTGGTAACATGTTCTGCAAAGAACATAGACTTTTGATATCAGTTTTATTTTATTTTTGCAGTGTTAAAGTGTTTTGCGGGGAACATAGACGTTATCAGTTCTTGCATCTAAAGATCTTACATCCTACTTAGTCATTCTAAAAAAAACACATATATACACAAACACACATGCACATACACACTAGACACATATACACTATTTTTTAGAAAACATAAAGTTTGCACGACTTCGGTTTTGTAGTGGCTTTGGCAGTTGGGTGTAACTAGTTGATTTACTTTACCAGTATTGTCCCTAAAGGCTAGCATGAGGCCAGTCCCCAGACAGCAACCATGCAAATTAAAAGACAGTCATTATCAGCACCACCATGAATTACAACCTTTCTTCCTCTATATGTACAGGTAGCAGACATAGCCATAGCTCAAAAACTCAACTCACCTTACGACACTTAAAGACTCAACACTACTGTGCATTAGTGGGGTTCAGCCCCAGTACTTGTTGCTAACCTTTTTTAATGTGGTCTTGGAAGATAAAGCACCTGCTCCTGATGGATGTTTACAGTCATAGAAGACTAGACAATATTCCTGTGGGATCTCATGTGAGCAGCAGCTGAAGGAGCCAAACATGGAGGCTGTTTGCAAGAGTCATATACCAATAACAAGAAGCTCCAAAAAAAAAAGTGTTTTTCTGATTTTGTATTTCCTGGAAATTAGTAATTTGTTGTACTCTTATACATCATACATAATTTTCTTGTCTGCCTGTTCCTGAAAAGTTTAACTTTTCCTTAGTCTACCAGTTATCCTGGTCTGCAAAATGTAGGTTGTTAAAGTAACTTGTGGAGTGTTTCATCCTATTAAAGTACAACAAATTTCTACCTGCCGATTTAATTTTTTGCAGATAAATTCCAGCTATGGCCCACCCACTCAATCTCACTATTGCTGGCCATACACACAATCATATTCTGACCATTTCAGCCACTTTTCCACCACTTATTGACCACCAAAGTCATCAGTTAGGACAACGGATAACCAATAATTTACTGTATATATCTATATCTAACTGTCTGTCATTGTGGTAATTTACGTAAATCCATTTAACAGTTTTTAGAAACGGACACAAGGTTTATATTTCCAGAAAATTGCCATGCCTATTCTTAGCCTATTTCCAGACAAACACGTTTAATCTGTTTTTGACTGAAAAAATAACCAAACAGACCAAGGTAACGCCAACAGTTTTTTGGGTGGTTTTTGTGACAGCTTGAAAATGCCACTAAACACTAAAGAAAAAAGAATAAAAAGGGGGCTACACTGTCTGATAAAAGTGCAATGCAAATATGTGAAAAGATACCTCATACATATTATTGTCTTAATATGATCATTATTCACATATTAACCAAATCCACAATGAAAAAGTGTTGAATTAATAACGTGCAGTATGTGAACAAATACAAACAAATGCACCTCCACAGGTCTCAAAAATGTAAATCAAACATGAAATAGCCCAACAAATTCAATTGATCAAATGTGCATAACGTCTGTGAGTGAAGTGTTGTTTGCCAAAAAAAGTCCAATCTGTTTCACTAAGTACTGTAACTGTTGACTGCTGACTTTTCACCACCTTCGATGTCCAAATCAAAAGTGTGCTCCAGAGTGCCCCTTTAAGAGGCGCCCACTCACTAGATTTAGTTAACCCTTATAATCAATAAAAAGGTCTATCAGTGCTCTTAATATAACATTTTCCTCCTTCAGAAAGATCACTCCTATGAGGCACAGAATCAACATTCACAGGAGTATTCAATCACATATGTTTAAAATCATGGGAAGTATCATTGTGCATCATCTTTATTAAACACTGCCCAATATGAAATAAAAAGAAATGCACTCACAATAGCACCTGGAATGACTATCTCACCAAGAGTCAGGAAGCCACTGCAGTGCACACCAGTGGAAATTGTGTCACCAGGAGTCCCAGCTCAATGCATTTCGTCACTTACCGGATGTCTTCAGGAAGCCTGAAATCTGAAAGATGGAGTAGGGACTGGCCATTGAGGAATCACTTTGGCAAAATTGACCAGCTTGAACATTTCTTGCAATATATGAGAACTATGTACCCTGTTTCTTTTAAGAAAAAGTTTGCTATGATTATGTAAAGGTAACGTGATTACATCTCTTTAGTATCTCATGTATTGGTATATGGAAACCATATAAAACCTGAACATAGACATATCTCAATTTCTACTGCATAGTGCATGAGAAAACTGCAGAGAACATCATTATGTGGAACTTTTTACTGCAGCATTCACAGGGGGGAAGAAAGAGGACCCCATGCATCATGTAACTGGTCAAAAGATTCATGCCAATTTTGAGTATTTATACACATAAAAATCGTTTTAATGCTGGGGGAACTATGGCTTTTTATTTAGTTGCATGCTTTTATGAAGTCACTGTCTTTCCTAATATTACTAAACTTTGCACATCACATTTTCTGTTTGTACTACCTTACCAAATACGCCGCATGAGTCATGGCACACACATATAACTTGGCTTCCAGCAGTATAGTTTTTAATATAAATGTTGTTCTTTCCTCAGTAGTGATTACAGATGCCCCCTCTAACATCTCAGAAAATATCACATGTCACAGAGACCACACTGTGAGTGTCCTTCTACCACCTATTCCCCACTGTGCATCACTCCGGCTGACAGCCTACACCAGTATCCTGGCTCCTCCTGACCTTCACATGGCAAACAAGTATATGAGTGAATTCATGTCTGGCCTACTGACAACAGATACATTTGCCAAAGCAGAGCAAGATAATTTAATTTAATTTCTGTAGCTATTTTCTTGCCAGCCCACAAGAGGGAATTAACAAAATTCTCCATGGCGGCCTTCTCTCTTGAGGCTGCCGTCTTTTTGTGTCAACTTCCAGGGCTTGTCATTTTCTGGATTAATGCCACATCATATCATTTTTATGTAGTTTATAAAGAGGAATTTCTCCAGGAACATGCTGAACAAAATGAAAATTGATAGTTGCTATAAACAGGACTGTACATTTCTTCATTCGAGCCAGGATATAATATGTCAGTGATGTCATGCCGGCAGTTCCATGCTCTGGAGAGGACATTAAGCCTCATTTATCAATGCATATTTTCCAAATGTCTCTGTTTTTCTGCATAGTCCCTATATATATTCAAATCCTACTGTTAGCAAGAAAGCAGCACTAATAATTTAACAATAATTTAAAATATTTAAGTAATCCTAGTAACATCTAAAATATCTCTAACACTAATACACAACCTAAACCCTACCTGGATCACTGACATCCAGTCAGGTCCATAAATATTGGGACATCAACACAATTCTAATCTTTTTGGCTCTATACACCACCACAATGGTTTTGAAATGAAACAAACAAGATGTGCTTTAACTGCAGACTTTCAGCTTTAATTTGAGGGTATTTACATCCAAATCAGGTGAACAGTGTAGGAATTACAACAGTTTGTATATGTGCCTCCCACTTTTTAAGGGACCAAAAGTAATGGGACAGATTAACAATCATCCATCAAACTTTCACTTTTTAATACTTGGTTGCAAATCCTTTGCAGTTAATTTACAGCCTGAAGTCTGGAATGCATAGACATCACCAGACGCTGGGTTTCATGCCTGGTGATGCTCTGCCAGGCTTCTACTGCAACTGTTTTCAGTTCCTGCTTGTTCTTGGGGCATTTTCCCTTCAGTTTTGTCTTCAGCAAGTGAAATGCATGCTCAATCGGATTCAGGTCAGGTGATTGACTTGGCCATTGCATAACATTCCACTTCTTTACCTTAAAAAACTCTTTGGTTGCTTTCGCAGTATACTTCGGGTCATTGTCCATCTGCACTGTGAAGCGCCGTCCAATGAGTTCTGAAGCATTTTGCTGAATATGAGCAGATAATATGGCCCGAAACACTTCAGAATTCATCCTGCTGCTTTTGTCAGCAGTCACATCATCAATAAATACAAGAGAACCAGCTCCATTGGCAGCCATGCATGCCCACACCATGACACTACCACCACCATGCTTCACTGATGAGGTGGTATGCTTTGGATCATGAGCAGTTCCTTTCCTTCTCCATACTCTTTTCTTCCCATCACTCTGGTACAAGTTAATCTTGGTCTCATCTGTCCATAGGATGTTGTTCCAGAACTGTGAAGGCTTTTTTAGATGTTGTTTGGCAAACTCTAATCTGGCCTTCCTGATTTTGAGGCTCACCAATGGTTTACATGTTGTGGTGAACCCTCTGTATTCACTCTGGTGAAGTCTTCTCTTAATTGTTGACTTTAAATTGGTCTTCCAGGTCTTTTGGTGTTGCCGAGCTCACTTTCTTTTTAAAGATGTTCCAAACAGTTGATTTGGCCACACCTAATGTTTTTGCTATCTTTCTGATGGGTTTGTTTTGTTTTTTTCAGCCTAATGATGGCTTGCTTCACTGATAGTGACAGCTCTTTGGATCTCATATTGAGAGTTGACAGCAACAGATTCCAAATGCAAATAGCACACTTGAAATGAACTCTGGACCTTTTATCTGCTCCTTGTAAATGGGATAATGAGGGAATAACACACACCTGGCCATGGAACAGCTGAGCAGCCAATTGTCCCATTACTTTTGGTCCCTTAAAAAGTGGGAGGCACATATACAAACTGTTGTAATTCCTACACCGTTCACCTGATTTGGATGTATATACCCTCAAATTAAAGCTGAAAGTCTGCAGTTACAGCACATCTTGTTCGTTTCATTTCTAATCCATTGTGGTGGTGTATAGAGCAAAAAAGATTAGAATTGTGTCAATGTCCCAATATTTATGGACCTGACTGTATAATATAAGCCTCTGAATACTCACTTTTGCACCCACTGATTCCTCTTGCCGACCACTCCATCAACACTATGGCTTGTAGTGAGGTAGGTCCAGCAGGTGAAACCACAATGCAGGCATTGGACACCTTGGAAATTTTAAATGCTGAGGGCTTTTCTGATAGCTGTAGTGGTTGAAGACAGCAGAGTTCAAACCCCTTAATCAAATCCTGGCAGCCCACGTTTTTTAAATAAATGGAAAGTTTACATTCACATTAGTTGCCTACGCAGTGGTTTCTTCCACACAAATTCCAAACGACAAAGGGGTTCCTTTCACACAAAATCCAAACAACAAAAATGCAGAGCCACCTGGCTCGCTTGTTAGCAGCACCACTGCTCCAAATACCAGTCCCCCTGACTGTGTTGTCCAGCTCTCCTGGATCACTTTGGCTCACCTAGCCTTTAGACACAGCATCCTGCTGCAGGGCCCACTTCTGGCCTATGGATTGGGGTTCTCCTGATACCCCAATAGGAGCCAACCTGACTCCTGGAAATTAAACCTCTTGTCTCCAGGATAGGACACCTCTGATCTGGTGGTGAGACCCAATGTCTCTTGGCTTCTGGCTGGGGCATCTCTGACCACTCTGTGAGACCCTCTGTCTCTTGGCTTCTGGCTAGGGCCCTCTGGCCCCTGAGCGAGACCTTCCATCTCCCATACTGGGATTGGCACCCAACTGGGAGCTCTGAGCTAGCCTCATACCTGAGTATATAATGACCCTGCACACCTGTGTACTCACACAGATTGCAGACACCTAGTAAAATCCGGACACAGGATTGAAAGTTCCGATGCAGAACTGCGTAAACCAGAGAAAACCAAAAACACAGCTTTCTCTGCTCAGAAACTATAGTCCAGAACCATTAATGTGCATTCTGTGTCATATTCTCCTCCATTTTCACAGTGACAGGGTCTCACTCTGTCACAGATCCTAAATAATTAACCCTTGTCTCAACCCTAACATCTAACCCAAGCTTTAAGCTCAACTCCAGGTATGATTTGCGTTGCATAAATACATTGGTCCAGCTTGGACTGCTCCAGGTATAAAATTCAGAAATATGAAATCCATCTGGTTCTGAACAAAAGGCCTAATCTAGTATGTGAGTCCAGAAAAGGCATTGATGTTTTGAGCACTGTGCCATACTCAACTGATTGGGGTCCTAAATCCATAGGGGTGAATTTACTAAAACTGGAGAGTGCAAAATCTGGTGCAGCTGTGCATTTTAGCCAATCAGCTTCTAATTTCAGCTTGTTCAATAAAGCATTGACAAAAAAAAAAAACAGAAACTGATTGGTTTCAATGCAGAGCTGCAACAGATTTTGCACTGTCCAGTTTTAGTAAATCAACCCCACAGTGTTTTCCTGGATCTCCACCCCAGGGGGCACAATCCCCATGGGTATTCTGCCTTCACACCCAGGAATACCTTATCAGAGGACACTCAACCCCATGGACTTTTACCTAAACCAAACAAATACTAATCAGCCTACCTCCTGATCAGTTGGACACAGCTTTTTTCCCTCTAGCAAGAAACAATCCTTGGAATCCATATCATTTTAGGCAAGGTAAATTCCAACCAAAAACCTTGTAGATTCAATGTACATGGTGGTTCTTTTCTCCTTAGACACTGCACTGCTTAAAATAGATTCTACATTTAGGGTTCTATTTATTTTTAAAAAGTGCTGTTCGAATGTCTCAACATTCACACAGCTATCATCAATATTTTCTGTAATATGTCTAATTTATGGTTTATTCCAGGGGGGCAATGACGATGCTAAAATAGTTCTACACTTCCATGATCTTCATCGTAAATCTATTTGAGCTTTGCATCTCTTTCGGGTCCTTAGATGTGGAGGCTGCATCATTATTTTATTTAATTATTTATTTGCAAGTACAGATACTTGATCCTGTAAGAAATACAATCTCAGCTTTTTTCTGAGAATGACAAAACAACTCCCCTCCAGGCAGGGGCGTTGCTAGGTCTACAAAAGATCTGGGGCTAGAGCCCATAGCAGCTTAGTAAAGAAAGTCATACGCTTGGACGGGCATACACATGTATATACAGTAATATACGTGTGTGTGTATATATATCCCCAGAGAGCCCCCCACTTACATCAGGGTCCCCAGAGAGCCCCCTTACATCAGGGTCCCCAGAGAGTCCCCCCTTACATCAAGGTCCCCAGAGATCCCCCCCTTACATCTGGGTCCCCAGAGAGCCCCCCCTTACATCAGGGTCCCCAGAGAGCCTCCTCCTTACATCAGAGTCCTCAGAGAGCCTCCCCCTTTCATCAGGGTACCCAGAGGGCCCCCCATTTACATCAGGGTTCCCAGAGAGCCCCCCTTACATTAGGGTCCCCAGAGAGCCTCCCCCTTAAATCTGGGTCCTTAGAGAGCCTCTGCCTTAAAATCAGGGTCCCCAGAAAGCCTCTCCCTTGCATCAGGGTCCCCAGAGAGCCCCCCCACTTACATAAGGGTCCCCAGAGAGCCTCCCCCCCCCCTTTGGGGACCCCTGCAGAGACTCGGGCTATTGGCCCCAGATTTGGGGCTATAGCCCCAAAAGCCACCCCCTAGCGACACCCCTGCCTCCAGGTAATAGATATAAGAATATAGGAAGACTCCTCCATAAGGCCTGTAAAGTGCGTGAGTATTATCAGGATAGGAATTGTGTTATTGGCATGATAAAAATTGCCTAAAAAAGGAAACTAATGCAGCTACCCCATTTAGGGGCTGGTAAGCTCCAATATATTTGGTTGTTTCTTGTTTTTGGGTTTAGATATGCTTTACTATGCTTTTGGATAGAGTGAAAATTTAAATGCATGGACATGCAGATATGGAATTGTGTTCACACATTTTATTTTCAATATCTGGCCTCCAGTGTCCCTTCTATTCCTATAGAACTGTAAAAAATATTGAGTAACTTTTTTGTAAAATATGCCTTCACAGTGTTTCTTTAGAAAGCGTAATTCTTTTCTTTGCTTTTTAAGTAAATTATACGCTGGCAGATATCCACAACTGGAGAGCTATAGGTGATCAGAATGTAGATAATCACGTTGTTTCAATACACCACCAGCGTTTCTTCAGCAGCAGAACTGCTAGTCCAAATCTGATTATGTCAATAAAAAGAGCTGTACAACAAGTAAATATTTGTTTCTTTTTTGGTTAGATTTCATAAAATAAAATAAATATTTAAAAACTGACAAAAATATATTAACAGACAGACAGCAGAAAGATATTGCTGCGACAGTTAACCTGACAATTACTCTATTACCAATTTGCCTTTTTAATTGCATACAGTATACGTATTTGGTACATTGTTTTAATACAAACAATTTTCTGTTTTCTTAATTATAGGCTGAAAAATTTGCAGAAATGTAAAAAAAGTATTTTTTTTTAAATAATGTATGTTTTTTGTTAATGCTGTAATTTTATCTAACAATTGAGTTTTTAACAGATTAATACTGCCACCTTCAGGATGCAGCGTCATCTAAAGTTCCATCTGCAGGCTGAAGGCTTATTTTGTCGATGAAGCCTTCATCCTGCACATAATCACTATTAATATATCAATCACATGACCACTTCAAATGGCTCCTGATTGCTGGTTCAGTTCAAAACTGACAGTGACAGCTGGGATTGAGAGCCACCAGTCGCACAAAAGGTTGACTAGTCGCACTAACAGCGAAAAGGTTTGTTTTGACCCACCTAAAATATATTTTACTGTTATTGCTTTGAAACTGTATCTGGTTGTTATTGTTCTTATGTATTGCTGCAGAAGATGTCAATAACCCTGGTGAGGATGGGAAGGCATGTATGTAAAGCAGCACAGTGACTTACCACTTCCACCTAGCAGCACTAGGGTTGGCGGTTTGAATCCCAAACACAGCACTACCTGCACAGAGTTTGCATAGTCTCCCTCCAAAGACATGCTGGTAGGTTAGATGGCTCCTGTCTAAATTGGCCCTAGTAGATACGAGTTAGGGAGCCTTATGCCCTGTGCACACGGTCGGACATTGATCGGACATTCCGACAACAAAATCCATGGATTTTTTCCGACGGATGTTGGCTCAAACTTATCTTGCATACACACGATCACACAAAGTTGTCGGAAAATCTGATTGTACTAAACGCGGTGACGTAAAACACATACGTCAGGACTATAAACGGGGCAGTAACCAATAGCGATTGGAATTTCCGACAACGGATTTTGTTGTCGGAAAATTTTATAGCCTGCTCTCAAACTTTGTGTGTCGGAAATTCCTATGGAAAATGTGTGATGGAGCCCACACACGGTCAGAATTGCCGACAACGAGGTCCTATCACACATTTTCCGCTGGAAAATCCTATCGTGTGTACAGGGCATAAGAGTGTTAGCTCCTTGAGGGCAGGGACTAATGTGAATGCTCAAAATGTATATATATATATATATATATATATATATATATATATATATATATAGTATCTCACAAAAGTGAGTACACCCCTCACATTTATGTAAATATTTTATTATATCTTTTCATGTGACAACACTGAAGAAATGACAAATTGCTACAATGTAAAGTAGTGAGTGTACAGCTTGTATAACTGTAAAGTTGCTGTCCCCTCAAAATAACTCAACACACAGCCATTAATGTCTAAACTGCTGGCAACAAAAGCGAGTACACCCCTAAGTGATAATGTCCAAATTTGGGCCCAAAGTGTCAATATTTTGTGTGGTCACCATTATTTTCCTGCACTGCCTTAACTCTCTTGGGCATGGAGTTCACCAGAGTTTCACAGGTTGCCACTGGAATCTTCTTCCACTCCTTCATGATGACATCACGGAAATAGTAGAAGTTAGAGAGCTAGCGCTCCTCCACCTTCCGTTTGAGGATGCCCCACAGATGCTCAATAGGGTTTAGGTCTGGAGACATGCTTGGCCAGTCCATCACCTTTACCCTCTGCTTCTTTAGCAAGGCAGTGGTCATCTTGGAGGTGTGTTTGGGGTTGTTATTATGTTGGAATACTGCTCTGTGGCCCAGTCTCTGAAGGGAAGGGATCATGCTCTGCTTCAGTATGTCACAGTACATGTTGGCATTCATGGTTCCCTCAATGAACTGTAGCTCCCCAGTGGCGGCAGCACTCATGCAGCCCCAGACCATGACACTCCCACCACCATGCCTGACTGTAGGCAAGACACACTTGTCTTTGTACTCCTCACCTGGTTGCTGCCACACACGCTTGACATCATCTGAACCAAATAAGTTTATCTTGGTCTCATCAGACCACAGGACATGGTTCAAGTAATCCATGTACTCAGTCTGCTTGTCTTCAACAAACTGTTTGCGGGCCTTCGTGTGCATCACCTTTAGAAGAGGCTTCCTTCTGGGACGACAGCCATGCAGACCAATTTGATGCTGTGTGCGGCGTATGGTCTATATATATATATATATATATATATATATATATATATACAGCGTATACGTTTATTTCCAAAAGACAACCTCTGGATATGATGCTGAGCACATGCTTTTTTGGTCAACCATGGCCAGGCCTGTTCTGAGTGGAACCTGTCCTGTTATACAGTTGTATGGTCTTGGCCACCGTGCTGCAGCTCAGTTTCAGGGTCTTGGCAATCTTCTTATAGCCTAGGCCATCTTTAAGTAGAGCAACAATTCTTTTTTTCAGATCCTCACAGAGTTCTTTGCCATGAGGTGCCATGTTGAACTTCCAGTGACCAGTATGAGAGCGTGAGAGCGATAACACCAAATTTAACACACCTGCTCCCCATTCACACCTGAGACCTTGTAACACTAACGAGTCACATGACACCGGGGAGGGAAAATGGCTAAGTGGGCCCAATTTGGACATTTTCACTTAGGGGTGTACTCACTTTTGTTGTCAGCGGTTAAGACATTAATGGCTGTGTGTTGAGTTATTTTGAGGGGACAGCAAATTTACACTGTTATACAAGCTGTACACTGACTACTCATTGTAGCAAAGTGTCATTCAGGTTAGAAAATTAATTTGAAAGGAACTGGCAGGATCAAGTATTTATGCCCTAATGTAAAAACTGAGAAACAACAGGCTGCTGTTTGGTGACCTCAACATACCTGGCTAGACATATTTAGGCTTAGGGGTTACATACGCTTTAAAACAGCGTTCAACCTAAAGGAGATCGATGGGCTTGAAGTCAAGGCTCTGTGCAGGCCACCAGAGTTCCTCAACACCAAACTTACCAAACTATGTCTTTATAGATCTGACTTTGTGCACAGTAGCAGAGTCATGCTGGAACAGAAAAGGACCTCCTCCAAACTATTGCCACAATTTGGAAGTGCACAACTGTATAAAATGTCTTTGTACTGTAAAATGTAACTTATGCTTGGGGTCTTCATGAGCCTTTTTATATATTAAGCCTGCAGTACTATGTTCAAGGACCACATAAAATTATATTTAAATGTAACATTTTAAAAATATAATCTGTGGGATCTATTTATAAAGGATTTACTGGGAAATGCGCCCAGTGAATCCTTTAGGACTATTTGCCCTTGTGACATTCACCCTATTTATAATAGGATAAACGTTCACCACGCAAATGTGGCAGCTGGTGAACAGCTGTTGAACATCGCAAGTACAGTAAGTTGTCAAAACAGCTTTTAAAACAGCTAGTAAATCTGCCAATCTGAGCTCTCCATAGTGCTGAAACTGTGTATTTTTTTAAATTCTAGTTTACTATCATGTGCTTACTTCACGCACCCCTCTAGACATTCTGTATGTAACCCCTAAAATGAACCTCTCTTATTTGCTCCTTTTTGGTCTGGTAAATGTACCATTGAAAGTGTTTTCTATATGTTTGACATGTGCAAAAAATACCTGTTACTCTTGCTAGAAATTGTGTCTTGCTAGAAAATGTTGTGTTCTCTGTCTGTGCTACATTCAAGTCAGTTACATTGTTCTGAAGACTACAGAACCCCACCCATCTCCATTCTATGGAGAGGAGGAGAAGATGAGACTTATGTAGTCCTATTCTGTTTTTTGTTGTCCTGATAGACTAGGGTAAGTGTAATAAATAGTAGGGGGGGGGGGGGGTGTTGTACAGAATAATGAGCTAATGGAAAAATAAAAGTAATTGTAAAGGTATTTTTATAACAAACGTGACCTGCACTGTGCAACTTTTTATTTTGTAGCACCAATCCTCCTCTTCTGGGGTCCCCCTGGCTTCTACCCCCTGTTAAGTGCCCCCATAGCAAGTCACTTGCTATAGGGGCACTCATGTGGGCTCAATCTCAAGCTGCGCTCTATGTGTCTATAACGGACAGAGCGTGGCTCGGCCCTGCCCCCCCATCTCTGCGGTTTACAGCAGCAGGAACCAATGGTCTCCGCTGTTGCCTCCATGGCCAGTGATGAGAGGGAGAGCAGAGAGTGAATACCTGAATACCGTCCTGTGGTAGTAGTGCACAGTGAATGTGCTCTCAGCACAGAAACATCAGCTGGCTATGGATGCATATGTGCGACACGTGGTCATTAAAGCCCACCTTCTTTGCTGCTGCACACACACCTTACACAGGTCAGCAAAAGTTTAAAGCTAAACGCAAGAGAAAGAAAAAAATGTACCCTTCCCCACACTGCAAAGGTTTAGGTCTACAGGGCCACAAAAAGAAGTTTTACTTACTCGATCCTGCTCTCCAGCAGGCTTCCTCCAGGGCTGCAGCTTCTTCTCACCTATGCTTCAGCAGTTGCAGGTCCTCTGATGTCATCATTTAAATGCTAAGCTTATAGCCCTGCTTTGGACAGGTGGACACCAAGAGACAGTTCACTGCCGAAGCATAGAGGAGTAGAGGAGAATGATGGCTGCTATGGGAGCAGGGATCAGGTAAGTAAATATAGACCTATACAGGTGTTTTGCAGTGCGGCCCCACTAGGAAAGGTTTTCCTTTCATCTAGAGATAGACTTTAACCTGTTCCCGACCGCCCCACGCACATATATTGCGACGGGGCGGCTGTTCCATGCCAGATCATGTAGCTAGTATGTGATCTGACATGTCTGGGGTGTGCGCGCACACCGCAGGTGGCCCTGCTCCTGCTGTGATTATACACAGCGGGAGCCCAGTGGCGGGTACCGACGCCCACCGATTACACAGCACAGAGGCAGAACGACAATCTAACAAGGCAGATTGCCATTCTGTGAGAAGGGAAGGCACAAGCTAAGCAGGAACACTGATATTTGCCTTCCCCCAGTCAAAGCATCTCCCCCATACTCCCTAGACATACATATAATTTATTTATTTTATTTATTTATTTCAGGTACTTATATAGCGCCGTCAATTTACGCAGCGCTTTGCATATACATTGTACATTCACATCAGTCCCTACCCTCAAGGAGCTTACAATCTAAGGTCCCTAACTCACATTCATACATACTAGGGACAATTTAGACAGGATACAATTAACCTACCAGCATGTCTTTGGAGTATGGGAGGAAACCGGAGTACCCAGAGGAAACCCACGCAGGCACAGGGAGAACATGCAAACTCCAGGCAGGTAGTGTCGTGGTTGGGATTTGAACCAGCGACCCTTCTTACTGCTAGGTGAGAGTGCTACCCACCACACTACTGTGCCGCCCATATAACCCTTTGATAGCCCCTGATGTTAACCCCTTCCCTGCCAGTGTCATTAGTACCGTGACAGTGCATATTTTTTAACACTGATCACTGTATTAGTGTCACTGGTCCCCAAAAAGTGTCAGTTAGGCGTCCAATTTGTCTGCCGCAATATCGTAATCCCGCTATAAGTCGCTGATTGCCACCATTACTAGTAAAAAAATTAATAAAAATAAGCCATAGTTTGTAGGCGCTATAACATTTGTGCAAACCAATCATATATACGCTTACTGGGATTTTTTTTTACCAAAAATATGTTTTTTTTACCAAAAATATGTATCATAATACATATTGGCCTAAACTGATGAAGAAATTTCTTACATTAAAAAATACTGTTTTTGTTTCAAAAGTCTTTTTTTGTTTATAGCGCAAAAAATAAAGACCACAGAGGTGATCAAATACCACCAAAAGAAAGCTGTATTTGTGGGGAAAAAAAGGACATACATTTTATTTGGGTACTTTTGTTTTAGGTAATTTATTAGAGCGACTGCGCAATTGTAAGGTAAAGTAAAGCAGTGCCGTATTGCAAGAAGTGGCCTGGTCATGAAGGGAGGGGAGTAAATCTTATGGAGCTGAAGTGGTTAACATCCTTAATAGATAGATAGATAGATAGATAGATAGATAGATAGATAGATAGATAGATAGATAGATAGATAGATAGATAGATAGATAGATAGATAGATAGATAGATAGATAGATAGATAGATAGATATTATATCATTTGTGATTGTTCTTTTAGTACAAAGAAAATGAAAACAAAAATCCGCTGAAAATAAAAGACCTAATTCTTTTCACAGTGCAGAAGTCAGCTGGTTTCAATAAGTTCACAAGGAATTACAAGGCAGCCCTGGGCTGATTGAGCAGAGATAAGTAGGGTAAAAGAAGCATAACAAATGATACAGTTACCTCTACTACTGGCGATAGCAGGAAGCCTTCCAGCAAAGATTAACATTGTAATAAATTTGCACCTTCAACATCTTGGGCTCATTTCATGTAAATGGGAGATAAGCCTTTGCTGCGAGACATACTGTTGGAATTGCAGGAGCATAACATTTTCTAAAGTCACTTTAATGGTGGCAGGGAGCTGCATATGTTGCAGAGAACACAAAGGTGTGAGGGGATATAAAACAGCTTTTTATGGAGCTCATGGAACATAGGGGTTTGTCAGGAAGGAGCAATCTAAGGAATCTGTATACTTATTTAGGAACGCTGCTGAGAAGGCCACCCCTGCTTTTGAAGAACTAGAAGTTCCAGCAGGCCTTGTTACTACTCAGGACTTTTAGCTCTGTAATACAACAACCTAAGGCTGTTTTTTTTTTTTAAATAATCACTTTTTCTTTATTAGGACAAGTTCCAACATACAACATAGAAATACACATTGCACAAAATATCTATATAAATCTTTTTTATTAACATACACCACATTAACATTAACCACATTAACCTCCTCCACCCCGAGAAAACTTGATCATGTCCTCTTCAGAAGAGAAAAAAAAGCCCACCCATTTACCTACCCATAACCAAAACTCAATTTGTGCAAAACATTATTCAAAGTATAACTAAGAAGGGGGGCTTTACAGTGCCCTATTACGTTTGTCAAACAACCAGCAATACAATAAAAAAAAAACTAAAAAAAAAAAAGGTGTATAATTTTGAATTACTATTTTCATGTCCTATTATGTTTAGTGTTTTAATTCAATATAATCTCACTCTACTATTTCATTTTTATACCTCTCCACCTTTCATTTCAATCTACCCTTCTTTATGTGATTCCATTGCGTGTTGCCCATCCCGTGCCTAATTTACTATTATAACTTATCCTCTTCCTTTAATGACATCAATCATCTCTCCACTGTGCCTCCCAGAGGAGGAAAAAGGAAACACAAAAAATTTTTAAAAAAACCCCACCTCCTCCCAATATCCCCCCACAAGATGCATCCCACAGACTATCCAATTTATAAAGCAGCATTGCCCCCAAAAGGGTTTAATCCACCCCTATTTCTGAGTAATACAGCCATCCTGCCCATGTATCTTTACATTTATTCTGTTGGTCTTTAACCATATGTATCCATCTTTCGGCTTCCATTATTTTTTCTACCTCCCTTTTTCCCTTTTCCAATCCATTAAAGTGGGACATACAGACTGTTTCCAAAATCTAGGTATCAATACTTTGGCTGCATTTAGCAAATGGGGAATAACGCTTCTCTTATAAAACCTAGCAGGTGATGGCATCCCATAAAAAAAGAAAATGTAATGGACAGAATTCTATAGGTCTAATGCCGCGTACACACGGTCGGACTTTCCGGCATACTTGGTCCGTCAGACCAGAGTCCGCCAAACAATCCGACCGTGTGTAGGCTCCGGCGGACTTTTCCGGCAGACTTTTTCCCAAAAGCCCGCCGGACCTAGATTTGAAACAAGTTTTAAATCTTTCCGTCGGACTCAGTTTCTGGCGGAAAGTCCGCTCGTCTGTGTGCTGGTCCGACGGAAAGCCCGCTCATCTGTATGCTGGTCCAACGGACCAGATACGACGCAAGAGCAAGGTATTGCATTTCGCGCTCGCTGCAGTAGGAAAAACAAATGTTCCTATTGCGGCAAGCGTGGGGCATACCAGGCCCTTAGGTCTGGTATGGATTATTAAGGGAAACCCCAACGCCGAAAAAAACGGCGTGGGGTCCCCCCTAAAATCCATACCAGACCCTGATCCGAGCACGCAGCCCGGCTGGTCAGGAAAGGGGGTGGGGACGAGCGAGCGCCCCCCCCCTCCTGAACCATACCAGGCCGAATGCTCTCAACATGGGGGGGTGGGTGCTTTGGGGGAGGGGGCTCCCTGCGGGCCCCCCGACCCCAAAGCACCTTGTCCCCATGTTGATGAGGACAAGGGCCTCTTCCCGACAGCCCTGGCCGTTGGTTGTCAGGGTCTGCAGGCGGGGGGCTTATCGGAATCCTGGAGCCCCCTATAATAAGAGGGCCCCCAGATCCCCCAGATGTGGCCTGGTACGGTTCAGCAGGGGGGGGGGGGGCGCTCGCTTGTCCCCACCCCCTTTCCTGACCGGACGGGCTGCGTGCTCGGATCGGGGTCTGGTATGGATTTTAGGGGGGACCCCACGCCGTTTTTCCGGCATAGGGGCTTCCCTTTATAATCCATACTAGACCTAAGGGCCTGGCATGACCCGCGACGGGGCTCGCAAGGTGTCAATCTCGCCGATAAAAGCGGCAAGATTGACTTCCTTTTCTAGTCTCGTGGCACCTGAGTCACGTTCAAAATGAACGGACTTGTCTATGTGTGGAAAAGTCCATTCATTCTGAAAGCCGGAAAGCCCGCCGGAAAGTCCGGTCATGTGTGGGCAAGTCCGTCCGTTTCAAAGTCCGGCGCACCTGGCGGACAAAGTCCGTCAGAAAGTGTGACGGACCAAGTATGCCAAAAAGTCCGATCGTGTGTACGCGGCATAAGGGTAATTTTCTTAATCCAATGGGCTATTTCCTCCCAGAAAACTTTCATCTTTGGGCAATGCCACCATAAATGCAGAAATTAGCCCCTTTGGCTACATCCCCTACAGCAATTAACATCCGCCGATGGATATATCTGAGCCAATCGAGCCGGTGTACGATACCATCTTGTCAGGAACTTGTAAGACATCTACTGTTTATGGGAATTTATTGAAGTATGGTGTGTCGCTCCCATCAGTCTTTTAATTAATCTTATGTTTAATTTCAAGTTTATGTATTTCCTCTAAGAACACAACCATTTCCTTCTGTCTCTCTTTTTTAATATGCAAACCCATTGAAATTAACTCCCCTCTGATGACCGTCTTATGGCCTTCCCATACCACTTGGTCAGACGCCTCCTCTCATATATTGGTCTCAAAGTATAGTGCTAGTGTGCGGGACAAGGATTCCACATTCTTTTTATGATCCAAAATAGATCCATTCAATCGCCATGTTCTTTCCAGGCTCCCAATCGATGACGGACATATCATTAAACTTATTGGAGCATGGTCTGACATGGTGATTGACTCAATAGTTGATGAATTTACATAACTCATATATTATTGATCGATCAACAACATATCGATCCTTGAATATACATTGTGTATTTTGGAGTAATAACTGTAATCCCTGTCCTGCTCATGCAGCACCCTCCAACTGTCCACCAAATGCAGAGTGCGAAGGCACTGTTTAACATATCTTAACGCCTTATGAGACACAAAGGTTTTCCCCAAAGAGATGTCTAGACTAGGATCCAAGGTAATGTTAAAATCCCCTCCAATAACCAATAGACCTCCCTGAAACTTCCCCAGAATATCCAAAGTTTTAGATAGAAATTTAACGGTATGGCTATTGGGGGCATATATAGTAGCTAGGGTATAACACTGGTCCTGGATCATTCCTTTAACAAAAAGAAAGCGTCCCTCAAGGTTCTACTCATATTTCTGTGGGAACTAGGGAACATTGTTTGTGTATAGCTAATATAACTCCTCTAGCCCTAGGAATAGGTGAAGGTGCATGAAACCATTGATTATATGGAAAGAGAGGCATACGAGGGGTTGATCCTGCCATGAAGTGCGTCTCTTGCAAACAAACTATCTCTGCCTTCATGTGAAGCAGTTCATGCCAGAGGTGGCCCCTCTTACCAATCAAACAAAGCTCTCCCCCCATCCCCCCCACCCAAAACATCCCGCCCCCAGTCAATTCTAGTCAATCTGCTCCTTTCCTCTTACCCTTTTTCACTTTACACCCCTATTTAGGCATATCTTTCTATGACCAGATTATAGTCCTGTCTTATCTACATCCACATCAATTGTCCGTCGTTAACATACTGCACCTGCCCTATAGAGGCTGTCTCTGGATTCATCACAAGTCCTTTGCTGATTTTTGCTGATTCACTGCTGGGTTTCCTAGTACCATGACTTTCAACTTTCAGGGATTTAACCATCCCCCTGGGGATTTCTTCTACCTCCTGAAGACACGGTCCCCTCCAATACACTCCCCCTCCAGACCCTCCATTCCAGCGGCATAAACCGAGGTGTCTCTCCCTTCTCTTGGGAGATCCCTTTCCAGGGTTGTACAGCTCTTCTTTGGGCTGAGGTATTTGGCCATTGCCATGTGCTGCCACACACCTTCCAAAGCCTGTCACTCCTCGGCCCTGTACAGGGGGGATCGCATCTGACCCTCCCCAGTCCCCCCCCTCAGATCAGGAGAGCCGAACTTCCTTCCCTCCTGGACCAGGGTTCTTTTAATTGCGCTCCCAGGATCCACATTCACTGCACCAAGAGGTAAGTTCTAAGGCTCTTTCCACCACCACCGGGCAGGAGTACAGCTGTACGGTGGCATGCGGACATGCTTTAGCTGATCTGGAGCCTGCTGAATGCCACAACCTATCTTCCTGGAGCCTGGGGATCACTGAGCAGCATGCTCAGTCAGCATGTCTGTTCATGCCACGCCCATCCCCCTCTCCACTAAGGTTCTCTAACAAATCTCTAACCTAAGGCTGTTTATCAAACAAAAAATGAAAACCCTGTTTCCCCACCACTCGGCTTGTGTGATTTTAAACTGTTTTAGATGTTATTTCTATAAATTTTTAATTTACGAATAAAGCAGATTACATCCGTCACACTGGTTGGTTTTAAAACAGAGAACCCAATGGCAACTGTTTACTTTCAGACTCTCCTCTTCCGATAATATAAATAATATAAAAAAAAAATAAGTTCTGTCTGACACACCTCTGTCTTATTCAACTGTGTGTATATATATATTTCAGCTTTCGCTATTGAGCCAGGTAAGCAACAGGCTTTTGACAGCAGAACAGCTAAGGATAATCTGGAAAATATGAAAAGAAGCCTAGACCACTGCTGGCAGGAAAAGAAAGTGCAAAAAAGTTTATATGCAATATTTCAAATGTACAGTATCTGACTATAAACACATATTTTTCTAAAAATGTAGATCAGAACTTGGCAAATAAAGAGAATATATTCAAAACTACCTTTAAAGTGAAATTCCCCCCTCACCCACTTGCCCCTACTCCTCTGCCCTCCCTCCCTGGATGACATCCCCACAGTATTTTTAATTTTTTTTGCTGATGTCTTCAGGAGGTTCATGACTCATAAGGGATGTGAGGTCCCTTGAGACTAAAGCCTCAAACACATGATCGGATTGTTGGCCAATAAAACCGTGGAATTTGGTCCAAAGGGCGTTGGCCTAAACTTGTCATGCATACACACGGCCACACAATTGTTGGCCAACAATTACAAACGTAGTGACGTACTACGTTGTTTTTCAGCTCTTTGGCGCCACCCTTTGGGCTCCTTCTGCTAATTTCGTGTTAGTAGAAGTTTGGTGAGTGTTGATTCGCACTTTTCATTTTGCACTTTTCAGTTTGTTTCTGAATGGCCGTTCGTCAATCAGTGTTATTTATTATTGGCCTTGAAGTTATTGCTTTGACAATATTTTTTTGGTTGAATAATAATTTGATTTTGTATATTTTCTATATTTTTGGATGCATAGAATGCACTTTTTGGTTAAGTTCTATTGGCAGATAGCATGTCTAATTTTATTTGTTTTCTTTTTTAATGCACAATAAAAAAAATTGTGGAGAATAATACTTGGCTATGTGTTTTACTTCAAATGACAGTTTGGGAGTAGGCAGTTACATTTTAAAAAATACAATGTAAAATTGACAAGGGACACCAACATAGCTGTATCTTTAATCTTAAAAACTACAGGATAATGGTGGTAACATGCCCAAATAAAAAAAAAAAAAAAACATAATAATATTATTCTTGATATCACTAGAAAAAAAAAGCCTTTGAAAATTTGTTTGCAATAACTCCATCAGTATCACCAGCAAAGCAGCTTCATTATTATCCCATTAAAGAAGAAGAGAATATGCGCTGCATTTCAAGATTTCATAATTTTCCACATCACGAATGTTAATTCTCCATTACGAATGCTAGTTTACAAGACCGACCGCTTCTGGCTCGTCCTTGCTTCCAAGCATGCGTGTTAGTACTTTGGACTTTTATCCGACGGACTTGGGTACAAACACCTGGAAAATCCGACAACAGACATTTGTCCGCGGAAAATTTATAAACCTGCCATCCAACATTTGTCCACGGAAAGTTGGCCAACAATTGTCCGATGGAGCGTACACACTTTCCGCCAACAGCCTGTCATCACACAGTTCCCCTCAGAAAATCCGATCGTGTGTATGAGGCTTAAGAGTTAATTAATAGGTAGGTGAATTTTCTCAAATAGCCCCATATTATAACTATCCCCATCAAAATATACACATATTTATAGTGTACACCTCCATTAAATCATTCCCCGCATCTATTACCTTTTCTGCCACCACCCCCTCCGTTTAGAATGTAAGCTCTACGAGCAGGGCCCTCCTGTACCTTTTGTATTGAACTGTACTGTAATTGTGCTGCCCCCCCCCCCCACTCTACATTGTAAAGCGCTGCGTAAACTGTTGGCGCTATATAAATCGTGAATAAAAGTAATAATATAGACTTTGGATGTAAAGGAATGGAGATTTGACTGAGAAGGCGGGCAACATTTATATACAGTATCTCACAAAAGTGAGTACACCCCTCACATTTTTGTAAATATTTTAGTATATCATTTCATGTGACAACACTGAAGAAATGACACTTTGCTACAATGTAAAGTAGTGAGTGTGCAGCTTGTATAACAGTGTAAATTCACTGTCCCCTTAACCAAGTTTTACTGCGGCAGGCTGGCTCCCCTGCGCGAAATCACATTACTGTACGTGATCTCGCGAGGTCCGGATAGCAGGCGCGCATGCTGCACAGCGGAGGTGCTGATGCTTGTGGCCAATGGTTGCGATGACCGCAGGACCACGAGCGATTGTGACCAGGAGACACAGAACAGGGACGAGTGTGTATAAACACACACTTCCCTGTTCTGTTCTGACAGGAAGCTAGGAACCACGATCTGTCACTTCCTGTAGTTAGTCCCTCCCCCTTCAGTTAGAATCACATCCCTAGGACACACAATTAACCCCTTCACCGCCCCCTAGTGTTAACCCCTTCACTGCCAGTGACATTTTTACAGTAATCAATGCATTTTTAATCGCACTGATCGCTGTATTAATGCCAGTGGTTCCAAAAACATGTCAAAATTGTCCGATGTGTCCACCATAATGTAGCAGTCACAATAAAATTCGCAGATCGTCGCCATTACTAGTAAAAAAAAAAATTTATAAAAATGCTATACATCTATCCCCTATTTTGTAGACGCTATAACTTTTGCACAAATCAATTAATATATGCTTATTGCATTTTTTTTTTACCAAAAATATGTAGAAGAATACATATCGGCCTACACTGAGGAAAAAAATTGTTGTTATATATTTCGGGGGATATTTATTATAGCAAAATGTAAAAAATAATGCGTTTTTTTCAAAAATGTTGCTCTTTTTTTGTTTATAGTGCAAAAAATAAAAACTGCAGAGGCGATCAAATACTACCTAAAGAAAGCTCTATTTGTGGGAAAAAAAGGACGTCAATTTTGTTTGGGTACAATGTTGCATGACCACGCAATTGTCAGTTAAAGCGACGCAGTGCTGAATCGCAAAAAAGTGCTCTGGTCAGGAAGGGGGTAAATTCTTCTGGGTCTGAAGTGGTTAAAATAACTCATCACACAGCCATTAATGTCTAAACCGCTGGCAAAAAAAGTGAGTACACCCCTAAGTGAAAATGTCCAAATTGGGCCTAAAGTGTCAATATTTTGTGTGGCCACCATTATTTTCCAGCACTGACTTAACCCTCTTGGGCATGGAGTTCAACAGAGCTTCATAGGTTGCCACTGGAGTCGTCTTCCACTACTCCACTCCCTCACCTTCCATTTGAGGATGTCCCACAGAGTCTCAATAGGGTTTAGGTCTGGAGACATGCTTGGTCAGTCCATCACCTTTGCCCTCAGGTTCTTTAGCAAGGCAGAAATTTTGGGAGCAGGGACCCCAACTCCAAGCTCACCAGGATAAAGTGCAAGTGGACTATCTCAGTACAAGTAGAAAGGGATGTACAGTAAATGTAGAGAGGTGTATATAAAAAAACAGATTTTATTGATACAATAATCAAAACATAATAATACAGACTATATTAAAATATGCGCAGATGACATGGAATTTCGCGGGAAACCCGCTTCATTAGGAAATATGTCTGCGAATGAAATACAATACAATCAGATATACATAATTTAATTTGATTTAAAGGAGGGTATGAAAGATAATACCAAGGCCAATGTCAGCACCCCAGATCCAAAATCTATAAAGTAAAATAAAATAAATATATTAAATGTGATAACAATACTGCCCCAACCACACTCAGAGCTTTACTTTAGCTGGATCTGATCGCAAGGACCATCCGGGTCCCACGCTGGCCTGTAAAGACTGTGGAGCAAAGCCGCAGTGTATGTGTCCTCCAACCCAGTGACGTCACGACAACACCGGTCTCAGCGTGAGGTGGCGTCACAGGGTCAAGGGTCCCGCAGGAAGCGCTTGCGAAATTCTCGCAGGAGACTCTGCCGGGTTTGGGCTCAACACGTTATGTGCCTCAACATGGGTAACCTGCCCTCTACATTTGTTTACAAAATTTCTTTTCCCTGTTTTTCATGCCTTGATATTATCTCTCTTACCCTCTTTTAAATCAAATTAAATCATGTATATCTGATTGTATTGTATTTCATTCGCAGACATATTTCCTGATGAAGCGGGTTTCCCGCGAAACTAGTCGAAATTTCATGTCATCTGCGCATATTTTAATATAGTCTGTATTATTATTATGTTTTGATTATTGTATCAATCTGTTTTTATATACACCTCTCTACTTTTACTGAACATCCCTTTCTACTTGTACCGAGATAGTCCGCTTGCACTTCATCCTGGTGAGTTTGGAGGTGGGGTCCCTGCTCCCAAAATTTCTGTCTTAAATAAATTCAGATGATGGTACAATTTTATTCAACCTACTTGGTTAAGTGAGGCCAGTAAACTCTTCTTATTCTTTAGCAAGGCAGTGGTCATCTTGGAGGTGTGTTTAGGGTCGTTATCATGTGGGAATACTGCCCTGCGGCCCAGTCTCCGAAGGGAAGGGATCATGCTCTGCTTCAGTATGTCAAATACATGTTGGCAGTCATGGTTCCCTCAATTAACTGTAGCTCCACAGTGCCAACAACACTCATGCAGCCCCAGAGAATGACACTCCCACCACCATGCTTGACTGTAGGCAAGACTCACTTGTCTTTGTACTGCTCACCTGGTTGCCACCACACACACTTAACACCATCTGAACCAAATAAGTTTATCTTGGTCTCATCAGACCACAGGACATGGTTCCAGTAATCCATATCCTTAATATGCTTGTCTTCAGCAAGCTGTCTGCGGGCTTTCTTGTGCGTCATCTTTGAGCACTGACAGGCTGATCCCCCACTCCTTCAACCTCTGCAGCAATGCTGGCAGCACTCATACATCTATTTCCCAAAGACAACCTCTGGATATGACGCTGAACACGTGCACTCAACTTTTTTGGTTGACCATGGAGAGGCCTGTTCTGAGTGGAACTTGCCCTGTTAAACCGCTGTATGGTCTTGGCTACCATGCTGCTGCTCAGTTTCAGGGTCTTGGCAATCTTCTTATAGCCTAGGCCATCTTTATGTAGAGCAACAATTCTTTTTTTCAGATCCTCAGAGAGTTCTTTGCCATGAGGTGTCATGTTGAACTTCCAGTGACCAGTATGAGTGAGAGTGATAGCACCAAATTTAACACTCCTGCTCCCCATTCACACTTGAGACCTTGTAAAACTAACGAGTCACATGACAATTTGGAAATTTTCACTTAGGGGTTTACTCACTTTTGTTGCCAGCGGTTTAGACATTAATGGCTGTGTGTTGAGTTATTTTGAGGGGACAGCAAATTTACACTGTTATACAAGCTGTACACTCACTACTTTACATTGTAGCAAAGTGTGATTTCTTTAGTGTTGTCACATGAAAACATATAATAAAATGTTTACAAAAATGTGAAGGGTGTACTCACTTTTGTTAGATACTGTACCAAAGTGCTGGGAACTTGCCTATATGCCCTGGAAATGGAATGGATTAGCCATTATTCTCCAAGTCTGGGGCTGATGCATGTAGTGCACTTCACATTACTATTAAAGCACCCACAGAATGCACCCTGTTCAGTTTTGGTCTTTCTCCTGCATATGAGATTGTTTATACAATTTATAATTTTATAAGGAGGTAAAGGGGGTTACTTTACCTATGCTGAATTCTGACGGGTTGCTATGCACATCTGATTGTTCTCCAAACCACTTTGTAGGGTAAGATGACACTGCTCAACAACAGTAGTGTAAATCTATACTACAAAGGGCATGTATTAAGCTGCCAAATGGCTTAAAGCGGTGTTCTGCAGATTTTTTTTTTTAAGTCAGCAGCTACAAATACTGCAGCTGCTGACTTTTAAAATATGGACACTTACCTGTCCAGGGCGCCCGCGATGTCTGCAACCGAAGCCGATCTGTCCCTCGGCTCTCGGGTGCTGCCGCCGCCATCTAAGGGAATCAGGAAGTGATTCTCTACTGTGCATGCGCAACTCATGCTGCGCAATCCGACTGGTTCCTGCTGTCTCCTGGGACCCGCGTGTGGGACGGGAAGTGGCGTAGATACCCGTGGATGGCGTGGGTATCTATGCCCGGAAGTGGGAGCAAAATATCTGTATTAGACAGGTATCTGCTCCCCCCTCCCCTTGAAAGGTGCCAAATGTGACACCAGAGGGGGGGAGGATTCCGAAAAGCGGAAGTCCATTTCTGGATGGAACTCCGCTTTAAAGGACTTTTGTGGGCGAAAAGATAATATAGCATATAGAATTGCTGCTCAGGCCATATTGTAATTTAATGTTATTAGGAATTACCTTTCAAACTGCAGCCTCTGTAATCTACAAACCTGGAAGATGTTCTGCACACATTTTGTGTATGAAATGCCTCCAAAATTTAATTTCTTGCTTGGGTGGAGAACTCTGCACTAAGTTAAAAGTCAGGTTTTAAGCGATCCAACAGACACCTGAAAGTGCAGCAGCTGATTTTAATTAGTCACTTCCATTCAGAATCACTGTGCACAAGACATAATCTAAAAACAACTATTCCTTCAGAGCAGGAACATGTAGGATTCTGCAACAAAGTTTGTTAAAAATCCCTGCAATGTACAAGTGGAGTTACCCTTTAAAACAAAGCACTTTCTGTATCTTCTATTCTCCATTCCAAAGTACTTGTCATTTTTATTCTGATCAGCCATAACCTTAAGACCACTGTTAGATTATCTCGTACCAATGGCTTCTGAAAGTGGATGGGATATATTAGGCAGCAACTGAACATGTCGTTCTTAAAGTTGATGTGTTGGACACATCAGGGTTCCCAAAGAGCCCCTTCTTTACACCAGGGTCCCCAGAGAGCCTCCCTCTTACATCAGGGTCCCCAGAGAGCCTCCCTCTTACATCAGGGTTCCCAGAGAGCCCCACCTTACATCAGGGTCCTCAGAGAGCCTCCCCTTACATCAGGGTCACCAGAGAGCCTCCCTGCTTACATCAGGGTCTCCAGAGCCCCCCTCATTACATCAGGGTCCCCAGAGAGTCCCTTCCTTACATCAGAGTTCTTAAAGAGCCTTTCCCTTACATCAGGGTCACCAGAGAGCCTCCCCCTTACATCAGGGCCCCCAGAGAGACCCCCTCATTAAATCAGGGTCCCCCCAAAAGCCCCTTCCTTACATCAGGGTCCCCAGAGAGACCCCCTATTACATCAGGGTCCCCCGAAAGCCCCTTCCTTACATCAGGGTGTCCAGAGAACCTCCCCCTTACATCAGGGTTCCCAGAGAGCCCCTCCTTACATCAGGGTCCCCAGAGAGCCTCCCCTTACATCGGGGTTCCCAGAGAGCCTCCCTACTTGCATCAGGGTCCCCAGAGAGCCCCTTTCTTACATCAGGGCCCTTAGAGAGCCTCCCCCTTACATCAGGGTCCCAGAGAGCCCCTCCTTACATCAGGGTCCCCAGAGAGTCTCCCCTTACATCAGGGTCCCCAGAGAGCCTCCCTACTTACATCAGGCTCCCAGAGCCCCCTCATTACATCAGGGTCCCCAGAGAACCCCTTACATCAGGGTCCCCATAGAGCCTCCCCCTTACATCAGGGTGACCAGAGAGCCTCCCTCTTACATCAGGGTCCCCAGAGAGCCCCTTCCTTACATCAGGGTCCCCAGTGAGCCTACCTCTAACATTATGTTCCTCAGAGAGCCTCCCGTTACATCAGGGTCCCCAGATTGCCTCCCCTAAGATCAGGGTCCCCAGAGAGCCCCTTCCTTACATCAGGGTCCCCAAGAGAGCACCCCTCATTACATTAGGGTCCCCAGAGAGCCCCTTCCTTACATCAGGGTCCCCAGTGAGCCTACCCCTAACATTAGGTTCTCCAGAGAGCCTCTCCTTATATCAGGGTCCCCAGATTGCCTCCCCTAACATCAGGGTCCCCAGAGAGCCCCTCCTTACATCAGGGTTCCCATAGAGCCTATCCTTACATCAGGGTCCCCAGAGAGCCTCTCTACTTACATCAGGGTCCCCAGAGAGCCCCTTCAATACATCAGGGTCTCCCAAAAGCCCCTTCCTTACATCAGGATCCCCAGAGAGCCTCCCCCTTACATCAGGGTTCCCGGAGAGCTCCTCCTTACATCAGGGTCCCCAGAGAGCCTCCCCTTACATCAGGGTCCCCAGAGAGCCTCCCTACTTACATCAGGGTCCCCAGAGAGCCTCTCTACTTACATCAGGGTCCCCAGAGAGCCCCTTCAATACATCAGGGTCTCCCAAAAGCCCCTTCCTTACATCAGGATCCCCAGAGAGCCTCCCCCTTACATCAGGGTTCCCGGAGAGCTCCTCCTTACATCAGGGTCCCCAGAGAGCCTCCCCTTACATCAGGGTCCCCAGAGAGCCTCCCTACTTGCATCAGGGTCCCCAGAGAGCCCCTTCTTACATCAGGGTCCCCAGAGAGCCTCCCTATTTACATCAGGCTCCCAGGGCCCTCCTCATTACATCAGGATATCCAGAGAACCACTTCCTTACATCAGGGTCCCCAGAGAGCCTCCCCCTTACACCAGGGTCACCAGAGAGCCGGCCCCCACTTCCAGAGGTTCCCCATGTACCTGGCTTGTCTATGTTCTGCTACGTGTGAGGTTCACGTAGGGTTGAGGATTGGAATCTTCCACTGCGGCACTCGGCGGAGGGGGAGCGGCGTAGCATCAGTGCCTAGTACAAGGCTTCCTGAGCAACAGGTGGTAGATCTCCCCCGGCGCACATAGTATGTCAAGATATAGACACAAGGTGGCTCTGGAAAGCATTGGAGCCCGCATCGGGGACACATCTGGTGGGCTGCGGGGGCTGACAGGGGGCCTGTTCTTTTTGGGCAGCTGGGCTTAAAATAAGGTAGGGGCCTGGAGCTGCCGCTCCAATAGCCCCTATTTTAATCCGACCCTGGCTGCACCTGGTAAGAGACTCGGAGCCATGGGCCCCAGATTCAGGGCTATAGCCCCAGAAGCCACTCCCCAGCAACGCCACTGGTTAGGGGTATCAGAGTAAAGGAGGCTGAATACAAATGCACACCACACTTTTTAGATATTTATTTGTAAAACATTTTAAAAAACATTTATCATTTTTTACAATTATGTGTCACTTTGTGTTGGTCTATCACATGAAATCCCAATAAAATACATTTAAGTTTTTGGTTGTAACATGACAAAATGTGGAACATTTCAAAGAGTATGAATACTTTTTCAAGGCACTGTGTTTAGCGTGTGTGTTTTGTTTTTGCACGTATTTAGCCTAATTTATTTTATTTAATGTGCTTTAAATTTGACGCTTATTTTATTTGTGTATTTGAATGTTGCTTTCAAACTTTTTTTTTATTTACTTTTCTTTGATCTTTTTTTTTCTTTCTGTGAAAAAATTCTATAAAGCAATGTGGCTACTAAAGGGACATTTTTCTTCTTTTTGTACAAGAACAGGTCCGGGATAGTTAAATCGTTCTTCAGTGACCCTTAGGACCCATCACAACCACCTGCACACTTAAAGCAGTATTAAACCAAAAATGTAATATATTGCAGCTTACCATTTATTAGATGTGCTGGCTGCATTCGTTTTCTTTTTAAGGCTTTTTTCCGCCTCCGTTTTCATCTAGTGATCTGGCCAGTAACACACCTCCTGTATAAGAGTGACCCCATGTTAAATGAATGCGCACAGGGGGCACAGCATTTGCCAGTCTGAGGGGAGGGGAGTGTTAAATGTACTAGCAAATTTAAATACACTAACAAAACAAAGCCAAAGGCCAACTCACACTTTCAAGGTTAAAGTAGTTACAGCAAACAGTTTTTTTTTTCTTTTGGGATAAAGGTTTTATGTGAATGAATAAGAGCTGATTATTGTAAGCACCCCTTTCTGTGTTAAATGGTTTGTCTCAACCCTCTAACTTCTACATCTGCAGTACAGCTTGTTCTTTTGAAAAACAACAGACTTATTGGCAGGATCACCATGTGAAAATCAGGGAAAGAAAGCCTAAAAAAGAAAAGAAAATGAGTGCAACCATCACCTCTAAGAATTGGTAAGCTGCAATGTAATAAATGTTTGCTTTTGGGTTTAATACCACTTTAAAAACCACCAACACTACCTATTGACTGCAATGCAATTTCCGGACTCTCCTGATTATTCATGAAAAAACCTGTGTCAATGAAAACTCTTAATTTTGCTCATCCATAGTGACCGGGCTCATTTCTAGTTCCAATCTGGTCCTGCATGTGATACACTACCCCTATATAAGACAATGCTATGAGCTACCTATACATGACATGACAGTACCAGTGTAAGTGATCTGAAAATGGAATCCGATGTTCTCCAGACCCGGGCTGAGACAGTTAAATATTTACACAGGGTAACAAGTAACAACATACATTTTAAATATTATGGCTGGTTCATTTGGAGCGCTCCATGTTAGGAGGTACATAGTTGTCTGGGCAGGTGTTCCCTTTCACACTGTATCCATTTATATCTGAAGTCTTCACCTTTGCAGTAACCTTTTGTGCTTGTGTAGTCTAAGAATATACTTTGTTCCGCAGAGAAGAATAAGATCTTATTCGTACTACGTGAAGACAATTGGATGAAACATTGTTTGAATCAAAAGAAACATATCCCTGCCTTAGAGTGTTGCTCGTATAAAGATACCAGAGCTCAAGGGTTACTTGTCTAAGATGCTTTGTACTATGCATACAGTAACTCGATCGCCAATTGAGGATTTTCAGGCTGAGCTTATGATAGGAACAATATATAAGTATGGATTGGCTTTAGTGAAAATTGCATGTCTATGAACAATCCTCGGAGCCAACGATCACATGCAGTACTTAACCTTTTTCAATTCTATCCCTATTCCTTTCTATCTAACAAGACTCCTTGTTACCCCCTTCCTTATTTCAGCTTTCAGCGCTGTCACACTTTGAATGACACTGCGTGGACATGTAATGATGTACCCAAATTACATTTATATCATTTTTTTCCACACGTTGGGTTTTTTATTGTTTGCTAAAAAAAAAACAAAAAAGACCGTAAATTTGGAAAAAAAAATAAAGTTTTTCCTAGTTCCTGTCAAAATATTTTGTAATTAAATCATTTTTCTCCTTCACTGATGTCCACTGATGAGGTGGCATTGATGGGCACTGTAAGGCCTCATTCACACTCCATTGATCTCCGTTGAGCCGGCGGATAACAGGTCCATCTCTGCTCACTGAGCGGGGAGGGGCCTGTCAGAGTGCCCCGCTGATTCCTATAGAGAGATCGGACGAAATTGGACAGCATGATCGTTTTCCATCAGATCTCATCCAATCCGCCAAGACGGATGGCGACCGTACCGCCATACGTCTGATTTTAGCGGATCGGCTAGCAGACAGGTGTCAGCAAACACATCTCTGCTGACATCCGTCTCCCCATAGGAGTCAATAGATGGCCCGCTCAGATCCACCTGAAAAACAGACAGGCGGATCGCAGTGGGCTTGCCGTGTGAGAGGGGCCTTAGGCTGCACTGATGGTCACTTATAAGGCAGCACTTATCTTTTCTCTCAAATATTGTTCACAAATCTGTCTAAATCTGTGTTAGTGAGCACTTCTCCTTTGCCGAGATAATCCATCCACCTCACAGGTGTGGCATATCAAGATGCTGATTAGACAGAATGATTACTACACAGGTGTCCCTTAGGCTGACCACAATAAGGCCTAATTCACACCTATGCAGGTTGCATTTTGCATATTTCAATACATGCTTTTCATCCTTTGAAGTCTATGGAACCAAAAACCAGAAAAAAGTCCCTGGCCCTTTCCATAAAATGCACAACTGTGAACTACATCCATAGGAAACCATGTTAAATGGACTGTAGTGTGTTTCTGCAAAACTGAAAATGCACTGAAAAATGCATAGGTGTGAACCAGGCCTAAAAGGCCACTCTAAAAAGTGCAGTTTTACTGTATTGGGGGGTTGGAGGGGTGCGAAAACCAGTCAGTATCTGGTGTGACCACCATTTTCCTCATGCAGTGCAGCACATCTCCTTTGCATAGAGTTGATCAGGTTGTTGATTATGGCCTGTTGAATGTTGGTCCATTCCTCTTCAATGGCTGTGTGAAATTGTATTGACAGGAACTGGAACACGCTGTCATATACGCCAATCCAGAGCATCCTAAACATGCTCAATGGGTAACATGTCAGGTGAGTATGCTGGCAATGCAAAAACTGGAATGTTTTCAGCTTCTAGGAATTGTGTACAGATCCTTGTAACATGGGGCTGTGCATTATCATGCTGCAACATGAGGTGATGGTCGTGGATGAATGGCACAACAATGGGTCTCAGGATCTCGTCACGGTATCTCTGTGCATTCAAAATGCCATCAATAAAACGCACCTGTGTTCGTTTGTCCATAGCATACGCCTGCCCATACCATAACCCCAGCGCCACCATGGGCCACTCGATCTACAACGTTGACATCAGCAAACCGCTCACCCACATGACGCCATACACACTGTCTGCCATCTGCCCTGTACAGTGAAAACCGGGATTCATGAAGAGAACACCTCTCCAAAGTGTCAGATGCTATAGAATGTGAGCATTTTCCCAGTCAAGTCGGTTACCACGACGAACTGCAGTCAGGTCGAGACCTCGATGAGGACGACAAGCATGCAGATGAGCTTCCCTGAGACGGTTTATGACAGTTTGGGCAGAAATTCTTTGGTTATGCAAACTGATTGTTGCAGCAGCTGTTCGGGTGGCTGGTCTCAAATGACCTTGAAGGCTGGAAGTGGAGGTCCTGGGCTGGTGTTGGTACACGTGGTCTGCAGTTGTGAGGCCAGTTGGATGTACTGCCGAATACTCTGAAACGCCTTTGAAGATGGCTTATAGTAGAGAAATGAAGATTCAATTCAAGGGCCAGCCTGAGGCACACCTGTGCAATAATCATGCTGTCTAATCAGCATCTCAATATGCCACACCTGTGAGGTGGATGGATTATCTCGGCAAAGGAGAAGTGCTCACTAACACAGATTTGGACAGATTTGTGAACAATATTTGAGAGAAATAGGCCTTTTGTGTACATATAAAAAGTCGCAGATCTTTAAGTTCAGCTCATGATAAATAGGGGAAAACACAAAAGTGTTGCATTTATAATTTTGCTCAGTGTAGATAACAAACATGTCAAGCCTTAAAATTGCACACTCCCATGAAATGATGACAAGCTCCAGTGCCCAAAATTTTCTATAGGCAACATTTAGCCCCTACAGGTCATCAATTTAGAGTTACACAAATAATAGTCCTATTGTCCCATGGTCCTATTGTGCGCAGTGATATGTAACATGTGCAGCGTAACCAACATATTGGTATTTAGGCGCCTCCCAACGCATATGTTACATTCGTATCTGTGTACATGGGGACAGGGCAGGCTCACATTTTTGGGGGGTTGGGTTTACATGCTTGGGTGTACCTAATTTTTTTACACTTTTTTCACTTAACTTTATATTTATCACATAGAGGACCACAAGTCCTCTATGTGATAGCATTTTGTTGTGACTGGCTCTCTTTAATGAGACATCAGGAGCCTTTTAGACCTTTGATGTCTCACCTGCCTCCGACTAAATCGAATGGAGTGCAGATCACACTTCATTAGCCAGTGAAAATTACAGCCGAACTCGGAAGTGATGTAAAGCATGTCACCTTTGTGACCATTCTAGCTAGGGGAGTATTGTATATGGATGTTTGCTGGTCCCCCTCCCCTCTACTCAGTGGCACCAGAAGAAAGCTATGGTCTCAGCATACACTTTCACTTCATAACATCAGCATTGTAATAATAATAATGCAAACAATAGTTATATTTACTTACTTGTTGTAAGTGTTGTCATGTTGTGAGAGCTGCCTGTCTGCTGACCGTCTCTTTCCACAACTCCCCAGATTCCCTGTATGCTTTGCAGCTTATCCTTTGCTGTTTACTTTAAATTTCTAAAGACTACATATCCCATGGTTCCCTGCTGCCAGCAAGTAGTGATTCCTGTACTGACTCCGCCTCCTAAAACTCCTCCTCTCAGCACCCCTGTAGTTTAAAAGGCAGGCTCTGTAAAATGTGTGACACAGCAGTGCCTGCTCACGGGGCATCGTAAGTATGTGTCACAGTATTCAAGGAAGTAAATGTGTGAAGATCTTCACCAAGTAAGTTTACAAACTTCAGAATTGTTTAATAAGATTTAAGATTGTTTCATAGTTTCATAGAGTAGGCTAGAAATAATTGAAATACAATGTGGGAATGAATGTATGATTTTACATTTTAACCATAGATTAAAAGCTTTAAAAAGGTTGTAAAGGCAGAAGGTTTTTTATCTTAATGCATTCTATGCATTAAGATAAAAAACCTTCGCTGTGCAGCAGTTCCCCTCAGTCCCCCTAATACTTACCTGAGCCCCCTCTCTATCCAGCGATGTCCACTAGTCCCTCGGGCCTTCTGGGACTCTCCCTTCTGATTAGCTGAGATACAGCAGCAGCGCCATTAGAGAGAGGGGGCAGGCCGAACCGCACCTCTGTGTATGAATGGACACAGGGAGCTGCAGCTCGGGTGCCCCCATAGCAAACTGCTTTCTGTGAGGGCACTTGACAGAAGAGAGGGGCCAGGAGCGGTGAAGAGGGACCTGAGAAGAGGAGGATCTGGGCTGCTCTGTGCAAATCTACTGCAACAGAGCAAGTAAGTATAACATGTTTGTTATTTTTAAACAAAAAATAGACTTTGCAATCACTTTAAGACCCCTATCAAGTTTGTTTTCGCTGTTTGTTTCTCATTGGGCAGATTTCTCTTTACTTCCTGCCCCAGAGATACAACAGAAAGTAAAAGTAAATCTCTCTAGAGGGAAGAAAACTCTGCCTGCGGATCCACCTGCTCAGTGGGGAATCTGTCTGCTGATCCCCGCTGAGCAGAAGGATGACAGGTCTGTGTCTGCTACACTTATGCAAAGGGGGCACAGGGATAGCCTGCTCTCCTCTATGGGCAGTCAGATAGAAACGAATGGCCTGTCCATTTACAGCTGACTGTCATCTGATCCAATCCACCAGACAGATAGGGAATGGATCCCCCATCCATTGACATCAGCCCCTCTATAGAGAGCAATCAGTGGTCCAAAAACTGACATGCGTACTCCTTCGGCCCGCCCATTTGAAAGGCCTTTTAAATAGACTTTAATCCTTTCCCGCCTAACGGTCAAACAAATGTGAATGCCTAAGCACATTTAAGCAATTTTGACATGTGTTAGTAAAACTATACATATCATCACAGCTACTTTATGCATCTAGGTGGATTATACCTTGTTTTTTCAGGACAAATTGGGTTATCATTTGGTGGTAAATGGTAATGGATATCTCCTAATTTCTTTTTTATTATCAAAGGAAAACTGGTCCAAAATAATATATATATATATAATAATAATATATTTTATTTTATTTTTATTTTTTTTTTTTATTTTGCTGTATATTTCTTAATATTAGCATAACCTACTACCAAAAAACAACCCAAAATAAATTCTCCTGATCCTGATGATCGCAGCAATACCATATATGTGCATGTTAGTTGTTGTATGTACCTGTAGTATAGCCCAGATCAAAAGTGCACATTTTGCTTTTTTTATCCTACCTAAAACACACTGACACTAATACTGATTTAAAAAATGCTTTTTCTAAAATAAATTCTTAGCAAAATAAACTGACCATGACCTTACTTGACCCAAATACTAACCCTGGCACTGACGTAAATCAAACCTTGATCTAGGTTTTTTTGTTTTTGTAATTCCTTTATTTATTTTCAAGGTGATACAGTTTAACAGTCAAAAACAGATGACAGTGGTTATAATAAAAACAGAAATGTGTAACAGATAGGGTTAGATGTTATATCAGCAATGTCAAATGTCGATTCCCCCGGTTATGCACTCTGTAATGTACATGTAAGGGTGAAGCTGTGTGACGAAGCTGTCCATGCACTATACCGGAGAGGCTTCCAGACTGTTACCTTAATAACCCACTACGGCTAGCATAGCTACCAGGGCCATACAGTAATAAACACATTCACAGCTGTCTGGGAGGGTTACCTCCCAGCTGAGCCCAGCCATGGGACATAACAGACGGGTGATGTAGAATAGGATATTCATGTTATCTGACTAAACCAGCCCATGACTGGGAGCAAATTAGGGAAGGGAGGACAAGGGGAGAGAGGGAGGGCGCTCCCCGGTTGGGGGGGGTAAAGGGGGGGGTAGAGTGGAGGGTAGGGGAAAGGGTAGTAGGGTAGAGGAGTGAAAGAGGGGGGAGAAAGGAAAAGGAAGACCGTGCCCACCGACTAGGGAGACCACTCCAAAAGTCAAGCGGGGGGTCTGTAGCAGACACCCCCGCTTCTGCTGTGAATTGGCTGTCTGGGCCCAGAAAGTTGTGAAGGTAAAGCCGCCCCCCTCCCGCAGTCAAACGCCCAAAAATAGGATTTAGACAGCCGGGTGGGAAGTACCCAAGACTGGCATCATAGGGGAGGGCATCGGGGATATTGAGGAGTGTTGGAAGGCATCTCTGGCCACCAGTATTGTGCTGCCTAGCGTGGGATGGTCAGTGAGTTCCCTTGGCAGAGGGGTGGTGATCCATGGCCAGCTCTTGGCCATTTCGTCGGAGTCCTCCAACTCCATCGCCATCCACTGTTTAGCCTCTGCATGGCAATGGCAGTTGACCACTCTAGTAAGATGCGCCGCCCTGTAGTAGGCCTTCATGTCTGGGAGGCCAACTCCGCCCCTGTGCTTTGCCATATGAAGGAGTTGCAGTCTGAAACGCGGTTTACGGTTGCGACCAGACAAAGTCGTGAAACATCGAGTCGATTTGCTTAAAAAATGGAGGGGGGTGGCGGATGGGAGGGACTTGTAATAGGTATAATACCCTAGGCAAGGCGGTCATCTTAATGGCATTGCAAACCATGTTAAAGTAAGGAAATGCCAGTGGTGGAGGTCCGTTTTGAGACAGAAAAGTAGTGGGGCGAAGTTCGCCTGATACAGGTCAGAAGGGTCGGAGGTAATGTTGACTCCCAAATAGGGAATAGTGTTGGTCGCCCAGCGTATTTGGTACTCTGAACGCAGGCGACGGACAATATCTTTACCCACTGTGATGTTAAGGAGGGAGGATTTGTATAGGTTGATTTGAAACAAAGAGAGGGCTTCGTACTCCTGTTTGAGTGAAGTAGGTTAGGGAGCGAGGTGAGTGGATCTGAAGAAAATTAGGTCATCCGCAAAGGCGGCCACTTTGTGGGACCCAGAAGATTTGTGATAACCGATAATGCCTGAATTCGCACTTATTCTGCATAAATAGAGGGGCTCCAGTGAGAGTATGAAGATCAGCGGGGACAGGGGGCAGCACTGTCGTGTACCATTGCGAATGTTAAAGTAGCTGGACCCTGTCTCATTGACTTTGACAGCAGCCATAGGGTGGGAGTAAAGAGACAAGATCCAGCTGAGCATCGATTAATGAAGTCCAATGGGTGGCCTGTATAAAGGACCAATCTACACTGTCAAAAGCCTTCTCCGCGTCGGTTGACAGCAAGAGAAGAGGTCGCCCTGATGTCTTGGTCGCATGGATTAGGTTTAACACCCTGATGGTATTATCACGGGGTTCCCTTTGTGGTACAAAACCCACTTGGTCCCTATGGATTAGGCTTGGTATATGTAATAGTATCCTATTGGCCAGTATCTTGGCAAACAGTTTTAGGTCAGTGTTCAAGAGAGCTATCGGGCGGTCTTTCCTCTCCTGCGGGATAAGGGATATGTATGCTCTTAAAGTGTCTATCGGGAAGAAATTGCCTTCTGTGATCGAGTTGTGGGCCGATACCAAAGGTTGAGAAAGCATCTCGAAGAAGGCTTTGTAGTATGTTGAAGCCATCAGGGCTGGGGGGCCTTCTTTTGTTTTGAGTTTGCCAGCGCTAAGCCCAATTCCACTGTTGTAATAGGTTCCTGCAGTTCCTCCTGAACCGCGCTCGGGAGTGAGGGCATGCCAGATGTGGCTAGATATGACCGTGGAGTAAATCCCCCAGCTGAGTTAGGGTCATCAGGAGGTGGCCTGTGTAAATTGTAAAGGCCGTCATAGAACAATCGGAACTCCGCCGCCATATCAGATGATGTTGTCACTTTTTGGCAAGAGAACGTCAGGAAATGGGAGATATAGGTTGTAGTGCTCTAGCCACCAGCGTACCACGTTTATTGGAGAATTCGTACATCGTACAGTGTGCCCATGCCAGTTTTTGTTGCCTTTTATGAAATAGAAGCGAGCGAAGTTCTTTGCATGCTTTGAAGAGTTCCTGGTTGGTAGAACGGCGAGACAAGCTTTATGGGAGCACTCTAGGGAATGGATCTGGGTAAGGAGTTCATCTGTACGATGTGTTCTCTTCCGTTTAAGGCGGGCCCCTATTTTAATTAGGGTGCCCCTTACAACCGTCTTGTGGGCCTCCCATACCATCAGGGGGTTGGTGACTGAGGCTTTGGTAATGGAGAAATACTCCTGCAGCGTGGCCAGTACCTCTGAGCGGGTCTCCTCCGTTTGCAGCAGAGTGTCAGAGAATCTAATTGACCAGACTGTGTGGACTACACAGAGGAAACCCAAAACACATATAAGTGAAATAATGGTGTTTAATAAATAAGTGACAAGTAAAGAAATATAAACAGTGCAAAACCAACACAACAAACCCACTACAAACAACAATATATACAAGGAAATGGAGATACCGTAATCGTAAACAAAGCCAGGCCAAGGTCATACACAGGGAGATCAAACCAGCAGGACAGGAAGAGGGTGGATGGATGGGATACAGGGCAGGGATCCAAGGTAACCAGGAACAGAGGGGATAGGCTCAGGATAGGGATGGGATCAGATCAGGTCAGGTCAGGACAAGGCAGATGCAGGCTCAAGGTCAAAGTAACGGGCAGCAAGGTTAGAGTGCAGGGAGAGAGATACCAAGGCAAGCCTATGAGGGCTTGCCGGGTATTTATAAGGCTGGTAATTGACCTAATGTCACAGCTGAGCGCAGTGTGTGTTGTCTGCTCCATACTGCCGGGATCCATCCGCTGGTGGACATCAGTACTGCGGCCAAAAGATGACATGACACCAGCAGGGAAATATTCTCCTGACAGTTCAACACTGCCAGGAGACACCTGCTGGTGGACCCCAGTACTGCATGCCAAATGATATATCTTACCAGCGGATGGACCCTTTCCTGACACAGAGCCTCATTCAGTCTCCACGAAGGAGGAGTCCGGGTCACCGGGCCCATCTGAAGTGTCAGGTGTATCGTTGCATGTTCCAAGAAAGAGATGACATCAATGGAGGTGGACACCACCCTAGATAAGTCTTTATGTAAAAACAACAAATAGTCAAGTCTCGAATAGGAGTGATGAACTTGGGAGAAAAATGAATAGTCCCGGTCCTGGGGATGTAGAAGTCGCCAGGGGTCTATCAGATGCAGGGCGTGGAGATCTGCTTTTATCCGCCTAAGACGCGCAAACAAGAGATTGGAGGCGCCGTGTGAGGCGTCCAATGATGGGTCCATCGTAAAATTGAGGTCCCCCGAAGATGAGCATCCCCTCCGAGAACTCCAGCAGCTGAGGTAGCAGCTTCCACAGAAATTGCGGGTGATCCACGTTGGGGAGTTATACATTGACGAAGGCGACCAGCACATAAAACACCCTCCCTTTTAGGAGAAGGAAGCGGCCGGTGGATCCACTCGCTGCGCCTCAAACGTCCATGGTACCGACTTAGCTGGGAGAATGCTGACCCCCTTGGACTTGGAGATGGGCGATGTGCTGTGGTATGCCGTCGGGAAGGCCCCATTGGTCAATTTAGGGATACGTTCACCATGGAAGTGCGCTTCCTGTAGAAAGGCAACTTGGGTTTGCCTTTGCGCAAGTCAGCTAGAAGCTGCCAGCGCTTTTCTGGTATGTTGAGGCCACATACATTGAGGGTGGTGACCTTCAGGAGACCCATAATGCCATCCAGTGTGGTGGTGACCACCGTTAACAGTAAGAAGAAAGTAACCTCCCCTAGCCGAGGGGCAATACCACCAGAGGGAGAAAGGGGTATTGAGAGGGAGAGAGGAATAGGGAAAGGAGAAAAAAAGGGGGGAGGGGGAGAGGGAGAAGGGGTAGGGGGAGCTGGTCTTCAAATGCGATTACTCTATGGACCCCCGATTAGCACTGGTGGTGCCCAAATGGGGGGCCGCCCTAATTGGGGGTGGTCAGAGCGGTAAGGGTTGCTTTAAACCAAGCAATGGCTTACCAACAGGTAAATAGAAACAAAAGAATCATTACGTTAGAAGATGCACAAGATGAAGGCAGTGAGAACCACTTAAAAGATAACATTAGAACCAACTTAACAACATATATGGACAACTGGTGTTTATGCAGCAAATAATGAGGTCTAGCATCTGGAGCTGCACAGTGTTGATGCGCTGGGGGATCCCTGGAGCGATAGGACACCGCGTGCGCGACAAACACTAACAGGTAGAGTACGTACAGAGTCCCAACGCCCCGCCCCCCAGGCACCAGGACCGAGGCACTATCCTCATGTGTAAATAAACACTTGCTGTATTAAGGAGAAAAAATATGGTTAGGAATGCAAGGACAAGACTAGCGACATTGGTAATGACATTATGGCAGCCTAATAGAGGCCTTTCTGCCGGACAGGCCCCACTACTTCCTTTGGGAAGGTCCACATCCAATGCCCGATGGGGGGGGGGGGCTAGGGTTCAGTGAACACCCAGGTGGACCCAGAAAAAGGGTCTCTCCGTGTTGTGGTTAGGCATGGCCATTGTATCGGTTGCCATAGGAGACTAAATATGGCCCATGATTCAGGGTGTGAGACCTGTCCGCCGGACCCCAGCCTACATAGTCAACCCCCCTATCGCATGCCAGAGGGGAATGCAGGCTGGGGGGGTGGCAAGCAAGTCTATGTGAGCCAACTTAATCTGCGGCCTAGTACCATGTAGAGCAAAATCCATCCAGGGAACCCCCCAGAAGAGACATTGCGTGTCTCTTCTGCAATAAAAAGCAATAAAAAGCATGTCCGTTCATAATTTTTTTGTATTTTCCATTTGTTTCCACCTTAACAAAAAATGCTACACAGTAGCTCAGTGATAAAGTTATCCAGTCGCACGATGCACCACGTGTCTCAAATTACTGTGAAATATTAAAGTTTTACCTATGATTTCAAGAGGCTATGGGGGAAAAAAAATGTCCCAGCCTCTGGTATCTTCTGTCCTTGGTCTTTCCCGGAAAATTCCTTAGCTGATTATATGCATCATTTTTCAACAGCGCCAGCTTTGTTAGATGTACACTCATCCTGCCCAGGATCATTGCACAAACTATTTTCTCAGAATGTATTCTGCCGGTCACAAAGTACTGTAATGGAAGATTGATTTCAGAAGATGAATAAGTCAAATGTAACCTAAATAGACTCAGCTCATTATTATCTCCTATGGGCATACAATACGCATATTGAATGTTATGCAGAAGAACTGTCCTGTAAGGCAACAAGAAAGAGGAAGGAATGGGACTTTGTATGAGGCTTGTCACTGAATTAATACCTTGTTCATATTGATCATTGAATTATTTATTGGTTACAAATCACCTTTTAAAAGTGTCAGTCTTTAGTAAAGGACACAATGGGGTTTATTTACGAAAGTCAAATCCACTTTGCACTTCAAGTGCACTTGGAAGTGCACTGAAAGTGCACTTGGAAGTGCAGTCGCTCTAAATTTAAGGGGTAGATCTGAAATGAGTGGAAGCTCTGCTGATTTTATCATCCAATCATGTGCAAGCTAAAATGTTGTTTTTTATTTTCCTTGCATGTCCCCATCGGATCTACAGCAACTGCACTTCCAAGTGCACTTTTAGTGCATTTTCAAGCACTTGCACTGCAAAGTGGATTTTCCTTTAGTAAATAACCCCCAATGTACTGTAAATAACAGTTCACTTGTATGAATATACAATTATTATACAAAGTAAAAAAAAATGATTAGCAGTACAATTTCATAAAACACTCATCTATTGATAATAATTAGACACACATAAATATAAGCAATTGCTCTTAGTGAGCCAAACTTGTCTGGGCATCAGTTCAATGTATACTCGACACACGTTTCATGGCTCACGCCAATCATCAGCAGTAAAATGCTATGAAATTAAATCAATAAGATATCTATAAATATAGGATACCCTTTAAATGGAGAACAATCTCTCAAAAATAGGTCTATAACTTACAATGTGGCCCAATAGTGATGCCCAACCTATGTCCAAGGGAGGACGGGGGACAGGGATGATGATCTCCCCCGGTGCTGAGGTGAGGTATCCCATCCAGACCAGAGACAGCAGCCAGGTGAAGACCAGGTGACCATATCATGACCATGTGAATCTTGTGTATGCTTGACAGCCCACACTGCTCTGGAAGGATATGGGGATGAAACCATCATCCCTGTGTCCTTTACTAAAGTTTGACACTTTTTAACTTGATTTGTAATCAGTAAACAATTCAATGCTCAATATGAACAAGGTATTAATTCAGTGACATGCCTCATACAAAGTCCCTTTCCTTCCTCTTTCTTGTTGTCTAAAGGCCCGTACACACGATCGGACTTTTTGACAACAAACATGCAAATTAGCTGTTTTGGAGCAACATCCGACTGTGTGTACGCTCCATTAGACAAACTTTTTCTGTTTCCATCAGACTTTTGTTGGCTGTGCGAACGCACAAACTTTCCGGCAACAAAAGTCAGACGGAGCAAAGTCCGATCGTGTGTACACAAAACCATCGGACTTTTGTACAAACTACAGTACGCAGCCACGAGAATGTTTCCAGTGCGAACCCATCGCGCTGGTTCTCGGCGACAGGGTACTGTACATCTTGCGCTGGCTGCAATAGGAAAAACACAATGTGTCTGCGCTAGAAAAAATCGCTGCACTCAAAGTGCAGTACTGGTAAACATAAACAACATGGGTGTTGATATATATGTGCATGCGTAAAAATACCCCTAGGTGCTAAAGTATAAAGTGCACAGTGCTATGTGAAACACAGCAAGTGAGTGATCAAACAAAACAACATATCCTTTAAAATATCAAAATAAAATACAAGAGGATATAACAAACAGTGAATAAATGAAGTCCAAAAACGTGTATATCCAATGATATAAAAGTGCCCAAATAAATTAGTCCAAAAATTTGGTGAATTTCACATATCCTATCTTCCAAACTGTGCCACCAAAAAACATGCTGTGGTGTCTTCCAGCCGCCCCCACAGGTGTATATGCTCACCTTACACCTTACACACAGGAAGGTGAGCATATACACCTGTGGGGGCGGCTGGAAGACACCACAGCATGTTTTTTGGTGGCACAGTTTGGAAGATAGGATATGTGAAATTCACCAAATTTTTGGACTAATTTATTTGGGCACTTTTATATCATTGGATATACACGTTTTTGGACTTCATTTATTCACTGTTTGTTATATCCTCTTGTATTTTATTTTGATATTTTAAAGGATATGTTGTTTTGTTTGATCACTCACTTGCTGTGTTTCACATAGCACTGTGCACTTTATACTTTAGCACCTAGGGGTATTTTTACGCATGCACATATATATCAACACCCATGTTGTTTATGTTTACCAGTACTGCACTTTGAGTGCAGCGATTTTTTCTAGCGCAGACACATTGTTTTTTTTTTATTTTAATACTTTGCACGAATATGGAACGTGACTGAGTGTTTGCAGCTGGTCTCCACTGTTCACTTATTATTTTGTAGGCATTTATCCGTAAGTGGCTCGCAGGGTTTCATATATATTTAATAGGAAAAACACATTTTCCTATTGCGGTGAGCGCGAGAGGGAATTCCCCTCTGCGGGCATACCAGACCCTTAGGTCTGGTATGGATCTTAAGGGGAACCCCCTACGCTGAAAAAACGGCGTGGGGGTCCCCCCCAAATCCATTCCAGACCCTTATCCGAGCACGCAGTCCAGCCGGCCAGGAAAAGGGGGCGAGCGCCCCCCTCCTGAACCGTACCAGGCCGCCTGCCCTCAACATGGGGGATGGGTGCTTTGGGGGAGGGGGGTGCCCTGCAGGCCCCCCACCGCAAAGCACCTTGATGAGGACAAGGGCCTCTTCCCGACAACCCTGGCCGTTGGTTGTCGGGGTCTGCGGGCAGGGGGCTTATCGGAATCCGGGAGCCCCGTTTAATAAGGGAACCCCCAGATCCCGGCCCCCCACCCTATGTAAATGAGTATGGGGTACATCGTACCCCTACCCATTCAACTAGGGAAAAAATTGTCAATAAAAAAACACACTACACAGGTTTTTAAAGTAATTTATTAGGCAGCTCCGGGGGTCTTCTTCCGACTTCGGGAGTCTCTCCGGCATCTTCTCCCGATGTCAGATTCTTCTCAGCTCTCCCTGGCCTCTTCTCCCAATGTTCGGTTCTTCTCCTGGTGTTCGGCCTCTTCTCCAGCTCTCCGGTTCTTCTGCCGGGCTCCTCCGCTATCTTCTGCTCTTTTGCCGCTCTTTTGCTAGCGGTGGCCCTGTCTTCTTTGTCGTCTTCTCCCCTCTTCTCTTCTTCCGATGTTGACACGACGCTCTCTCCTGCTGTAATGCTGTGTGGAGTGCTCAGCAATGACTTATATAGGCGGTGACCCCACCCCCTTATGACCTCACAGTCCTGGGGCATGCTGGGACTGTGAGGTCATAAGGGGGCGTGGTCATCGGATAACATGACCACGCCCCCTTATGACCTCACAGTCCCAGCATGCCCTGGAAGAAGAAAAGAGGGAAGAAGACGACGCAGAAGTCCAGGCCACCGCTAGCAAAAGAGCGGCAGAAGATAGCGGAGGAGCCGGAAGAAGAACCGGACAACGGGAGAAGAGGTCGAACACCGGGAGAAGAGGCCAGTAGGAGTCAAACTGACGCCAGTGGCGTCAAACTGGCAGTAGCGCACACAAAACAATATGGAGTTAAACTGGAAGTAATGCACACAGAAGTAAATGGTGTTAAACCTGCAGTAACACACACAGAACTATATGGCGTTAAACTGCCAGTAACGCGCGCAAAACTATATGGCATTAAACTGGCAGTAACGCACACAGAAGTAAATGGCGTTAAACTGGCAGTAACGCACACAGAAGTAAATGGCGTTAAACTGGCAGTAACGCACAAAACTTTATAGCATTAAACTTGCAGTAACGCACACAGAAGTAAATGGCGTTAAACTGGCAGTAACGCAATCAAATAGATGATGTTCAACCGTCACTACACTGACGCTATCTGAACTGTCCCTACTCTAGCTATACACTAATGTAAAGATTACTGACACAATCTCACAATCTCACTACACTACAGTGAAACTATCTGAGCTGTCCCTACTCTAGCTGCACACTATGCAAAGCTGAATGATGGTCCTCCTCACTACACTCACACTATCCCTAGACTGACACTGGTCAGATGAGACAGTTACTGGTAGCAAGTCAAGCAGGCCCGGGACGGATTAGGTGCAGGAGGAAAGACAGAAGTGTGGTCAGGGTACAAGCCGGGTCTGGAACCAATCAGTAAAGCAGAAGTCAATGAAACACACAGGGGCAGAGGTCAGAGGACAAGCCAAAGTCAGTGCAGGCAGAGTTTAGAGGGTGGTCAGGACAAGCCGGATCAATAACTAATCCTGAGTACAGGCACAGTTTAAAAAGCCCGTCTGGTGGCAACATCTGTTACAAGTTCACGTGAGCACATCGATGCGCACAGGTACGTGCACCATTCTGCGTGCGCATATTTTCATTCATTTCAATAGAGCTTTCTTTTGGTGGTATTTGATCACCTCCTTCTGCTGGGTTTTTTTTTTTTTTTTGCGCTATAAACAAAAAAAGGCCGACAATTTTGGAAAACAAAACACCATTTTTTTTTCGTTTCTGCTATAATACATATCCCAAAAAAATAAATAAATAAATAAATAAATGTATTCATCAGTTTAGGCCGATATGTATTCTTCTACCTATTTTTGGTAAAAAAATCACAATAGGCGTATATTGATTGGTTTGTGCAAAAGTTATCGCGTCTACAAACTACGGGATAGATTTAGGGACTTTTCTTTTTTTATTGTTTTTACTAGTAATGGCGGCGATCTGCGATTATTAGCAGGACTGTGACATTTCGGCGGACAAAACTGACCACAAATGACACTTTTTGGGGACAAGTGACATTATTACATTGATCAGTTCTATAAAAATGCACTGATCAATGTAAAAATTACACCGGCATGGAAGGGGTTAACACTAAGGGGCGATCAAGGGGTGTTCTAACTGTAGGGGGGGTGGGCTCACTGGGACATGACAGAGATCACTGTTCCCGATCACTGGGAACAGAAGATCTCTAACATGTCATTAGACAGAACGGGGAATCGCCTTGTTCCCCGTTCTGCCTCTGTACACAGCGATCGCGGGATGCCGGCAGACATCGAGTCCGCAGGACTCGCAGACACACTCCCGCTATCCTGCTTGCACGGACCGATGTACAGGTATGTCGGTTCGTGCAGGAGAGCCAACCTGCCGCAGTAAATGTACGTGAGCTGGTCGGCAAGTGGTTAAAGCACCAAGTCTCCAAATTTACAAACTTATGGCTAAATTCAGCATTTTGGCTTTTATTAATAACTGTAGCCATTACTGAATCATAAATTTAGCAAGCTCAAGTCTTCCAAATAGTTTTGTAATTTTTTTTCAAATAACCGCAGTATAAATATATGATAAAATTAAAGTGACCCTGTTGTTACACTAAATTTCCCAATGCAGGCATTCCTCCATTTGGTAGAAGTCTCCCCCCTAAGCCTCCTGGGGAACCAACACTTCTTGGGAGTGTCTTGGGTCCTCTGCAGCTTTCACTAGTCCCTCCTGAAACTTCATTCCACATCATCCACATCATTGACTGGTTCCTCCTATAACCTTCACATCATTAAAGGATTCAGCAGTGATGTGGAAGTTGACGGGAAGAAGCAATGAAAACTGTGAGGGACCAAGGAGAACAACACCGCTTGGCCCCTCAGTTTCCTGTCAACACTTGTAGGCCTTTAGTTTTTTGTCAGTTTTCCAGTGAAATGTAGGGGGGATGATTTCTACTGGGTAGAGTGGTATGCAGAGACTCAGGCATCAGGAAAGGTAATTATTTACATTCTTCTATTTCAGGGACACTTTGCACTGGGAAGCTAAGTGTAGCAAGAGGGTCCCTTTAAAAGATGTTCCTATTTCTCTGTATTTTCTTGATTTTTTATTCTTAATTGTTTTGTTGCTCTGTGATTGCCATGGCGACCACAGAGGACATGCCTCTGTTGTGTCCAATTTACCAAAACATCATACTCACCTAACTTCGCAAGTTATTTACTCGCCCTACACTGAGTCGCGGTGAGATGACGTCATCGCTTCATCATATGCGATGACGCCCTCTATGGACGCTAATAAACAACGCTGATAGTAGCCAAATAGACAACTGCGCATGCACCGGCGGCCTTTAAAGTCCGCGGATGGCACGCTGATCAGTCCAGATTTTTGCCTCATAGGACCAACAACGTCCCTGCTATGTGTGCTTACAGACCCACTTGAAGTCCGTAATAACACCTTTTTCTTCCTGCTAGCTTTATTTTCCTTTTTATATACTTAAATGATACTCGCAGAGGGAAAGAATTTTCTTTCCCCCTTTCCTTTGCTCCCATTATAAGAACTCTAAGCTATAAACATTGTACCCTGCCATTAAGATGAATGTTTTCTGCAATATGTTTACTATGAAGCCCTACATAGCTTGAATGGCTACAATATTAGCATTTTTTGTGCATACACATATATTTTTTTATTACAATGGGATATCTGATCATTCCGTAGAGTTTTTTCTGTGGATGTACCATGAGGGCCTCTTTGTGGGGATCTTTGTGAGGGCTATTCCGACCCCAGACGGGGTTGATCGCCTTTGATGGACAGACAGACAAACTTACCTTCCTATGAAACTTTGATTTTAAAGTACCTGCATGAAAATTCCTTACAATCCAATGTCGGTATGTATGTTGGACACAACAATTGGGCACAACAATGTGCTACAATGTTGATGCTGCCTTAAAACGTTGTCTTGAAACTATTATTCCTGCTTTTTTTTCAGAATGTATCTGCACTCTCTCCTATAATGCCTCTGAGGAAGGGATATTTTTCCTGAAACATGTCAGGCCAAAGCGAGAAAATCTACGTTCATTGGAATTTGTAATAACTCACGATGAGCATTTTTGTCTTTCCATATAAATGTACTGTACAAACTGCTGCTATAATTGTCATTATACATGTGTTTTTAAAACAAAAATAATTTTTCTAATAAATGATATTTTATGATACATGATTTTCCTTCTGTTCGCCCATAAAGTCCCAATGTACCAATGGTACTTGTGTCCCTTATGTAGGGTGCCTATCTACAAAATGTCTGGGATGTTGGCAACACTTTAAGTGAGAATAAGAATAATTCTCCTTGTGGCTCACCACTTATACTTTAAAAGCTCCCCAAGTATCTCTAAGACTAGGGACTCCAAAGTGATTCCAATATGGGTAAACTTGACTTTTTGAAAATCACCAAAAAATTAACATTTCTCTAAACTTTTGCCAAGCTAGAAGATGTTCACAGTTTTTGGCATAGTTATTTTTTTAGAGTGGAGATTTTGAAGCATCAGCCAGATTTGTGTTGGCCGTAGATCACACCTGCTGTTCTCAGCTTGGATTTGACACTGCGTCAGTAGAGTCACATAGAAAGAAGCGGTATATAGAATTTCTTCCAAAGACTCTTCTCTCGGTTTGCAGATATCTCAATCAGTGGGGGTCTCAGTTGACTATTTTTTTTTTCAGTGCGCACTTGTTAGTTGTATGTTTGAATGATTAGACATTTGAGTGATTCTTTCATCTCTTGCAGGGGGCTTCCCGAGACCCTCTGAACTAAGATGACAGGATTTGGAACCTGAGAGTATGCTCTTTTTGTTCGGACTAGCCTATCATCAGTCAAATCCAGTGTGCAGGTTAATAAGGCTTAAGCTGAAAGGAATGGTGAGCTCCTGATTGACAAGCTTGAGAACAAAAAGTTTGGAGGAAGCTCTGGTGAGGTGAAGCAGATATTAATTGGATCATACATGACAGGAAAAATAACGGGCAAGCTGGTTTCAAAGTGGGGAATTCTGAACAGCTTTGGCATAATTACATAATCTCACGTCTTCCAAGTGGAAATAGATGGGAGTTTTGTATGAGGTCTACAGGAAAGTTGCAACCAGAAATCGATCAACTAGCATTATATTTCATATTTGCCTATATTTAACACAAAACTCTGAGCTAGTTGCATCTAAACTAGCCACATAAGCCCAATGCAATTTTAGAAAACAACCCAGCCTGAGAAAATGCAGTTATAGAGGTATGAAAAAAAGTAACATAAAAATGCTCACATGTGGCCCAAAATACTCGTGGCCATTCATACTACATAGTTACATATTTGTTGAATATTGTAGGTCAGTTGAACGCATCTAAAAATATGGGGAACAGAATGTTTTAACATTTGCCCAAATTTTTCAAATTCTGATATATATAAAAAAATCACATCAAAGATTTGACTTTTTACTGCAAGCTATATCCATGCCTTTAAAGAAACCCTTATAACACAAATCAGTGCATCACAAAAGAGTCAATCGATATAAAGCAACAGTAAAACAAGCCCATAAAGACAATATGTCATGAAGGTATCAAGATGTCAGCCACTGTGGAAAGAGGTGTCCAATACTAAATATGCAAGTGTTAAAGGTGAATTCAGCCCATCCACCACAGTCAACATCTGTCTCTCACTTCCTTGATTCGACCAGAACGGTCAAAAATGTACTTTTCCATACCATGGTGTGGAAACCTCCAATTATCGGCTCACGATGTAGCTATCACTCACACCACAGGGCATGTGTATGTAAGTAGAAATAAAACAATCTAGCGCTCTTTATATAAAAACTTTTTATTTAAAAGGATTAAAAATAACTTGCAGGCAAAGCACTTCAGGCAAGTGCATGTGTATAGGCATTTCTGTGTACAAGCAGTCTAAACAAAAAAGATGGCCATGGCATGGGTGACGTCATATGTAGCTCCTCCATCCGTACGCGTTACATCCGTAGGCTTCGTCAGCGGGATTTTAACGTGTACGGGGGGAGGAAAGTGTGTTCTGTCTCTTGTGCTGCACTGATTTGTGTTATACATGTTACCAAGGGGTTGTGCTTTGTCCTTGTAGTGTTCAGCTGGCAATCATTATTCATATATTATATATCTGCACTGAATATTGTCTCTACTGGTTATTTACCCGCTTCTGGATCGCCTACTGCACATTTACTGTAGCAGGATTGCCCGGCTCTGTGAAACAACATACCTGTATGATGTTGTTTCTTCCAGGTCTGGAGCATGTGCGCGCATCTGCCAGACCCGCTGATTGGCTCCAATCACAGCGGGAGCCAATCAGAGGGTCTGGCAAACGTGATGTCTGCCGGGACCCGCTGATCATTGACAGGAAAGGCAGAACGGCGGTCTGCCTATGTAAACAAGGCAGACCGCCGTTCTGTCAGAGAGGTTAGGCAGAACTTTCTCCAGTTAAGCCATCCCCCACACAGTGAGAAAGCACTCCCTAGGAGCACACTTAACCCTTTGGTCACCCCTGATGTTAACCCCTTCCCTGCCAGTGTCATTAGTACATGACCGTGCATTTTTTAGCCATGATCACTGTATTAGTGTCATTGGTCCCGAAAAAGTGTCAGTTAGTGTGCGATTTGTTCGCTGCAATGTTGCAGTTGTGCTAAAAATCACTGATCGCCACCATTACTAGTAAAAACAAAAATAAAAATGCCATAAAAATATCCCATAGATTGTAGACGCAATAACTTTTGTGCAAACCAATCAATATACGCTTATTGGGATTTTTTTACCAAAAATATGTAGCAGAATACATATTAGGCCTAAATTGATGAAGGAATTAGATTTTTTACATTTTTTATTGGATATGTTTTATAGCAGAAAGTAAAAAAATATTGTGTTTTTTTTTTTTTTCAAAATTATTGTTCTTTTTTTTGTTTATACCACAAAAAATAAAAACCGAAGGGGTGATCAAATACCACCAAAAAATGACACAAATTTTGTTTAGGTATAGCGTTGCAATTGCATGAATGCGCAATTGTCAATTAAAGCAACGCAGTGCCATATTGCAAAAAATGGCCTGGTCAGGAAGGGGGTGAAACCTTCCGGGGCTGAAGTGGTTAGAGAAACCCTGTCACCAACTTAAAAACTCGAAGCATACATCCAAACCAACAAAATAATGGCTTCACCAGAAGAAGATTAAAGTTTTGGAATGGCCCAGCCAGAGCCCAGACCTGAATCCGATAGAAAATCTGTGGGGTGATCTGAAGAGGGCTGTGCAAAGGAGATGCCCTCGCAATCTGACAGATTTGGAGTGTTTTTGCCAAATATAGCCAAGTCAAGATGTACCATGCTGATAGACTCATACCCAAAAAGACTGAGTGCTGTAATAAAATCAAAAGGTCAACAAACAAACAACAAAGTAGTAGTTTAAGGGTGTGCACACTAATGCAACCATATTATTTTAGTTATTTATTTTTACTTCCCTCCACCTAAAAGATTTCAGTTTGTTGTTCAATTGAGTTGTACAGTTTATAAGTCACATTAAAAAAAGGAAAAAGTTCTGGAATGATTTATCTTTGTTTTATTTTTTTACATCACAGAAACCTGACATTTTAACAGGGGTGTGTAGATTTTCTATCCATTGTAACTTCTATCCACAAAACCACTTGGGTATACAATGCTTGTGGATCCACCTCCTGGCTATTAGTGCCCACTTCATGTGCGAGGTCCCTTTAAGAATTCCAAAGTCGCTCAGCTAACGAAGAAGCAGTAGTAAGACACCATCAAACAATGCCTTGCTGTCCAGGGGAGAGGCTGTACAGAGTGTGGAAGTAAGAACACAATTTTGTGAGTTGAGGCAGCAAGTTTCTGGCAGAATATTTTTCTTTCTTTATTATGGACAGAATATAATTTTTTTAGGAAATTGTTCCTTTTTTTTCTCATGCAAATTTTAAATATGTTGTATGATTATTCATCATTTTTATTTCCAGACAGCAGGTGGGACTCTGGGTTCCTTTACAAACATTTACCTGTCTATTACTTTTGCTGCTTTTTTGAAAAAGCCTGTTGTGTACAGAACTCTAAAGCTCAAGCTCACATTTATACATAAGCTTGTTTAGGGCCCTCTATGTTCTGTTCAGATAGGACAGTATGGAGTTTCAATCAGAGAGAGCGTCTCTGGCAAACAGCTTCTGTTGTGCACTCTCTTGATTAAATCCACCATGCTATATACATCCAATGCCATATGGTACAGCAATTACAACCTAATGTCATTTATTTTCTAATGCCATTGGTATAGCATGTATGACCTTGCATGATGTATTTATTTTTAAAATGAATATTTTATATAACAGTAAAAAAACATACAAAATCGATATATATAAAAAGAAAAACGTTTTAATGATAAAATCCTAAAGGTCATGTATTTAGTTGTTGCCTCAGGTTTCCAATCCCCCCCCCCCCCAACCATCTCCCCCACTACTCTGACATCTCTTGAATTGGGAACCATCCAGTTCACTGAAGCATCAGCTGTTGTTAATATCTGTAACTTTGGCTTATCATTTAGTTAATTGTCCTTTTGACCACAGATAACTTAAGGCCAACAAATAAGTGAGAACAGGAACCCCATAGGTAGAGGTAGGCATTGTGAAATTATAATAATAATAACGCACTGGACATTACCTTTAATACTCGCCATACAGGGATTTTTTTTAAATACACCTTCAATTCTTAGATATTTTTATCTCTGTACATAATGGGTTTGTGTTGCTAGTCTGAAACACCCATAATTAGACCAGCTGGTGGGCCAGATTTGCAGACAGATGCAAGGTGGCAGATTCTGTAACACAGAGTCTTATGATCTCATTTCTTCAACTCTTCAGCTGTACGTGTACGGTACCATTTATTTAAAGAGCTGGGAATAGCTGAGAACAATTTATAATTCATTTTTCCCATTCTACAATAAATCAATTTATTTGCCATTTTAAATACTTGTCATTTTTTCCCACCTATATCTTTATTCACATTTTCCACCAGGGTTGCCTAAATTAGTCACCTGATAAAAATTTTAAATAGCCATTAATTATTAATACGTCAATGGTTTAGGTCACAACTTGGCCTGTTGTCTGAAACAGTATGTTCAACGTTCCGTAAGTTGAAGGAGATGTTTATAATGTAAACATCTACTCACACAATCAGCAGTATAATATAAATTTCATATAAAGTGAATGGCACAATATACTATGCTATTAACACAAATAAGGGATATAGTCATGAATTTTGGAGATTTGGACTTGAAAAGTGGACATCTTAAAGAATCCAGTCAAGTTTACCTGTTTGGAAGACAAGACAGCAACTAATACACACTATACATGTACAAAGTATAGCGCTTGTTCATGCATGGTTCACCATTCTGCCAAGGAGTTCTACAGCTGTGAACAGATTCTGTTGCCTGTTGGTTTCAAGTCTCAGGCAGCAACGCTGAACGCATTCAGTTTACAGTTCTGGATCCAGCATTTTGCTTAGTACCCTTAAAGTGATATTAAACAGAAAAGTGTTAATTGCCATAGTTAATTCACATAAATCATATACAGTGGGGACGAAAAGTATTCAGACCCCTTAAATTTTTCACTCTTTGTTATATTGCAGCCATTTGATAAAATTATTTAAGCTCATTTTTTTCCTCATTAATGTACACACAGCACCCCATATTGACAGAAAAACACAGAATTGTTGACATTTTTGCAGATTTATTAAAAAATAAAAACGGAAATATCACATGGTCCTAAGTATTCAGACCCTTTGCTGTGACACTCATATATTTAACTCAGGTGCTGTCCATTTCTTCTGATCATCCTTGAGATGGTTCTACACCTTCATTTGAGTCCAGCTGTGTTTGATTATACTGATTGCACTTGATTAGGAAAGCCACTCACCTGTCTATATAAGACCTTACGGGTCAGCTCACACTGAGGCAGCACGACTTGAAGCACGACTGCCTCAGGCGACCCAGGACACGACTCAGAGGCGACTTGCAAAAGGACTTCTGTATAGAAGTCAATGCAAGTCGCCCCTAAAGTAGTACAGGAACCTTTTTCTAAGTCGGAGCGACTTGCATCGCTCCGATTAGAACGGTTCCATTGCACAGAATGGGACGCTACTTGTCAGGCGACTAGGTCGTCCCAGTGTGAACCGAGGGTACAGCTCACAGTGCATGTCAGAGCAAATGAGAATCATGAGGTCAAAGGAACTGCCTGAAGAGTTCATAGACAGAATTGTGGCAAGGCATAGATCTGGCCAAGGTTACCAAAAAATTCTGTTGCACTTAAGGTTCCTAAGAGCACAGTGGCCTCCATAATCCTTAAATGGAAGACGTTTGGGACGACCAGAACCCTTCCTAGAGCTGGCTGTCCGGCCAAACTAAGCTATGGGGGGAGAGTAGCCTTGGTGAGAGAGGTAAAGAAGAACCCAACGATCACTGTGGCTGAGCTCCAGAGATGCAGTCGGGAGATGGGAGAAAGTTGTAGAAAGTCAACCATCACTGCAGCCCTCCACTAGTCGGGGCTTTATGGCAGAGTGGCCCGACGGAAGCCTCTCCTCAGTGCATGGAGTTTGCTAAAAAAAAACCTGAAGGACTCCAAGATGGTGAGAAATAAGATTCTCTGGTCTGATGAGACCAAGATAGAACTTTTTGGCCTTAATTCTAAGCGGTATGTGTGGAGAAGACCAGGCACTGCTCATCACCTGTCCAATACAGTCCCAACAGTGAAGCATGATGGTGGCAGCATCACGCTGTGGGGGTGTTTTTCAGCTGCAGGGACAGGACGACTGGTTGCAATCGAGGGAAAAGATGAATGCGGCCAAGTACAGGGATATCCTGGATGAAAACCTTCTCCAGAGTGCTCAGGACCTCAAACTGGGCCGAAGGTTTACCTTCCAACAAGACAATGACCCTAAGCACACAGCTAAAATACTAAAGAAGTGGCTTCACAACAACTCCATGACTGTTCTTGAATGGCCCAGCCAGAGCCCTGACTTAAAAGCAATTGAGCATCTCTGGAGAGACCTAAAAATGGCTGTCCACCAACGTTTACCATCCAATCTGACAGAACTGGAGAGGATCTGCAAGGAGGAATGGCAGAGGATCCCCAAATCCAGGTGTGAAAAACTTGTTGCATCTTTCCCAAAAAGACTCATGGCTGTATTAGATCAAAAGGGTGCTTCTACTAAATACTGAGCAAAGGGTCTGAATACTTAGGACCATGTGATATTTCAGTTTTTCTTTTTTAATAAACCTGCAAAAATGTCAACAATTCTGTGTTTTTCTGTCAATATGGGGTGCTGTGTGTACATTAGTGAGGAAAACAATGAACTTAAATGATTTTAGCAAATGGCTGCAATATAACAAAGAGTGAAAAATTTAAGGGGGTCTGAATACTTTCCGTCCCCACTGTATATCATGCCACATTTTTTTCATTTTTTTAAATCCTTTCAGTACCTTATTCATGCACCGCTGTTGTGTGGTCACATGATCTTTCCCTGTTCTTTCGCATCTGCAGGGACTTCTATTACTCTTGATTACCAAGAAGGGAACGGCACCAACATGCTAATCTAATTAAATGATCATAAACCAGTGCTGCCCCTAGAATTAGTGAGATACTAATAACAATCGAGAAAATGTTAGCGCCCTTTTTTAATTTTTTCCACTTCTATAAAGATGATTGACACAATTTTTTTCTACTTTTACTGTTTTCGTTGACTGCCTACTTAGTTAGGTACTGCTCTTTTGGATGTGTGGTCATGTTTTGTTTTGTACTTTTACATTTTTGTATTTTACTTGTAAAATGAATAAATATGATTTAAAAAAAAAAAAAAGATGATTGACACTAGCTTTCATTTTGTACAGATGGCATCTGCATCCAAGGCTCTTTTTTAACTTTAAAGGTATTAGCAATTACATTTGATATATTTAATACTAATATATAATAAAATTATGCTTTTTTTTTCTTTCTTAGTCAATGTAATCAATCAGCATACTATATCATAGTATTTAGCAATAGGAGGACATGGAGGTGGAGGGAGCGAGGGGCGTATCACTGTGAATACGCCCAGATGTGTGACTCTATAGTCACATGGGCTGCTAAGATAAGAGCAAGGAGGAAATGAAGAGCTTAGAACTGACCATGCTCAGTAGAGGACACCAACTGGTCTACACAATCTAAGCCTGCAATGGGGACACAGAGAAGATGGGAGGGACAGCTGAAGACAGATTCAACCAGTTATATTTCACTGTACACAAAACAAATGCTTTAGTGGCTTTGTGAGTATGAACACTCTGTTATATAGCATGTAGTGAGAGTTTTTCAGAGTCTGGGTTTAATGACACTTTAAATTCTTATGTTTGAGAAATAGTACCACCATGGCAGTATCATAAAGAGGAATTAATATTTTCCTGAGAACATAGCTCAGTAGCAATACTCTTGTATTCAGGACTTGGGCTGATTAATGGTATTAGTTAGACAACCCACTTGTGAGCATGAGAGAAGTTTATGGTGCCGATGGTGAGCTTGCATTTTTTGACCAAAATACAAACTATAAACAGGAATTTTTTGGGGTGATCTGGTTTACTGGGGAACATTTAAAATCTATCTGCCATTGCAGAAGTTGAACACACTGAATTTGTGTTAGAATTTTATCTCGGAAATAAATAAACCTATTGATTGAAAGATAAACAGCATGACAAAAATGAATTTATTATTGTTACATAATCTACAAATAGAGCACCTTGGCACCCATACACCTATGGCAGATGGCTTTTTTCTGACAAATACAATGCATTCTAAACCACAACCATCTAATTGGGTGTCAATGAAGGTTAAAGAACCCCTGTAGCTTAGAGAGCACTGCAACGCTGAGGGGTCTGTGTGGAGATATATTCTCCACAGGTGGAAAATCAAGGCTTCCATTTCCAATGGGAAAAAGGCAACAATAGAGATGTGAGTTCTATTTTCAACCAGAAACCCTTTTGGCAAAATTATCCAAACATATAATCTCCTCTCTGTTTATCCATTGAAACCAGAAGTCAAAACGCAGTGTAAGTTCAATGAGTGGGAGCTTAAAGTGGTTCTAAAGGCAGAAGGTTTTTTATCTTAATGCATTCTATGCATTAAGATTAAAAACCTTCATTGTGCATCAGCCCCCCCTTATACTTACTTGAGCCCCATCTCGATCCAGCGATGTTGCATTATAGCCTCAGCTGTCCAGGACTCTCCCACCTGATTGGCTGAGACACAGCAGTGGGTGCCACTGGCTCCCACTGTTATCAATCAAAGTCAGTGAGCCAATGAGGAGAGAAAGGGGGCGGGACCGAGCCATGGCTCTGTGTCTAAATGGACACACACAGCTGTGTCTTGGCTTGGGTGCCCCCATAGCAAGCTGCTTGCTGTTGGGGAATGCAACAGGAGTGCCGGCGAGGGACCTGAGAAAGAGGATCCGGGCTCCTTTTTGCAAAACCACAGCACAGAGCATGTAAGTATATCATGTTTGTTATTTTTAAACAAAAATAAATAAAAAACAAGATTTTTATATCAATTTATTGATGTAACCTCTGCCTCCTACATGTGTATCAGAATTCGGGTCAAGAATTTTAACCTGGAAGGAGGTCAAATTCACCTCAACACATGAAAGCACCAATGAAACATGCCACCTATCAGGGACCATGAATCAGACCGAGATAGAAGTATAGTTAAATCACACTTGTTTAATAATAATAATAATAAGGTAAACAGAGTAAGCACAGTCAAAACAAGCCAGAGTTCAGAAAGCGGATCGGGTAGTCAGCCAAGCAAATGTCAGAGAGCCAGAGATAAACGTAGTAGTACAGCAAGCAGGATCAGGAGCCAGAAGGAACATCAGCCGAGCGAGTCTTCAACAGGAACGCAGGAGAAAGTCTCTGTGATGTTGACAAAGGTGAAGGAAGAGATCAAGTGAGCTGAAAGACTTTAAGAAGACAGGACTGATGAGCAGAATCAACAACAGCTGGGTAACTGTGGAGAGAGATGGGAGCTGGCAATTAGCCCAGAGCTGAGCGGCCAGCTCAGAGAAGGAAGGGCTGACCCCAGCCCTGACACTGCTCCAGGTGAGTGAGTATCTGGTTAATCCCCACACACACTAGTCAGGTGCTAGCCCAGCTCGCATGCTGTGTAACATAAGTAAATTCTTCTGCATGGCTGCACTTCCAAAATTCCTTTTATTGAAGCTTCATATGACAAGTGGTTGACAAAAAGCAGGGGACAAAAAGGTAGATGCGTTTCGCGCAAATGTTAGCCCTTAGACCCCTTTCACACTGGGGCGGTTTGCAGGCGTTATTGCGCTAAAAATACCACCTGCAAACCGCCCCTAAACAGCCTCCGCTGTTTGTTCAGTGTGAAAGCCCGAGGGCTTTCACACTGAAGCGGTGCGCTGACAGGACGGTGAAAAAAGTCCTGCAAACCGCTTCTTTGGAGCGGGGAAGGAGCGGTGTATTCACCGCTCCTTCCCCGCTCCTGCCCATTGAAATCAATGGGACAGCGCGGCTATACCGCGGCAATACTGCGGCTATAGCCGCACTGTACGAGGGATTTGAACCCTTTTTTGGCCGCCAGCGGGGGGTAAAACCGCACCGCTAGCGGCCAAATACAGCTGCAAGAACGACGGTACAGCATCGCTAAAAATAGCGCTGTTGTACCGCCGACGCCCCCACCGCCCCAGTGAGAAAGGGGCCTTAGTCATAGTCATGAAAGCACCAGATATTTACAGAGGGCTCCAATGGAGAAGAGGGGTATAGCAGTCAAGATGAGTATCAGCCAGTGAGGACTGTTCTTACAATAGAACCTTGTAAGAAGAGCAAAAGAACCACACTCTGGAAAATCAAAATCTGGTGCAGCCGTGCATGGTAGCCAATCAGCTTCTAACTTTAGCTTGTTTACTTTGACAAAAAATAAAACTATAAGCTGATTGGTTTCTATGCAGAGCTGCACCAAATTTTGCTCTCTCCAGTTTCAGTAAATCAACCCCAATGTGTATGGTGTCAGGACAGCATCTGTCAGACTTCAGGTCACCTTTCATCTCCTGATTCAAGATAAGGAGTCACAGAAGGGCAAAGTAAATAATGCCGAATGAGGAGGCAAATGTAAATCCTATATAAGTAAGGCTAAGGCTACACGGGCAATTAAATGTCTTCGATACTTATTGCCAGTCTTCTCATTTGCCTTGAAATCAACGTGATGCTAATGAGATAACTGTCAGCAAGAAGCTAAATCTCTTAGTAGCAATGTGATTTAATCATGAAGCACTAGGTTAAGCCTGCAAAATTATAATAAAGTTTGAATATTTATTCTTTCATAAGCCCAGTCACCACTGTTTTCTTTTTCTTTAAAATGTGTCAGTCAATCCAATGTCGATAATGATTAAATTATATTATACCCTTTCTCAGCTATGTGGGCCTAAAAACCTTGAGTAATATATACTTTAAGACTTAAATATGTGTGTACTGAGCTAAATAACTTAACCATGCAACTGCGGCTGGGAGGTACAATGTGAGGACCTGGATGCAGCCCCCCCGGAAAAAAAAAATCACACCCACCAAAAGGCCCCCACATTAATTATTTTATATAATGATAACTAAAATTTAAGTCATCAGAAAATCAGATTAAAAATGCCATAAATCTATTACCTATTTTGTAGACGCTATAACTTTTACGCAAAGAAATCAATATACGCTTGTTGCAATTTTTTTAACTAAAAATATGTAGCAGAATACATATTGGCCTAAACTGATGAATACATTTTTTATAGCCAATATCTATAGGAGGGGTTTCCACCATCCCTGCTAAGTATGTCTTATTTTCAGTCTGATGTGTATTATTTGTGAAGTTGCATATCAGAGACCGGTATTGTCGTAATATTGAAGCCTATTGAGAATTCCATACATTAGAGGATTCCACCATTATTGTTAAGTTATTGATCAGTAAGTTAGCGCTGCACTTTTTTTCGTGGTGTGGGAACACATAACAGTGCTTAGCGGCAAGCCTTTTACTGACACTTATTTTATTTTACCTCCAGTATCAACAGATTTCAGTTGTGCCCCACCAGGCCGCCGCCACCCTTGTGCACAATGTGCCTGGCTGCCGAGTTCATCACCCCATCCCTGCACTCAGTTCACTGATTGGCACTGATTGCCAGCAGTGACAGGCAGCAATGATTGGCACTGATAGGTGGCACTGATTGGCACTAATAGAAAGCAATGATTGGCACTGATTGGCACTGACAGGTGACACTGATTGCCACTGATTGGCAGTGACAGGTGGCACTGATTGACACTGACAGGTGACACTGATTTGCACTGGCAGGTGATGCTGATTGGCACTGATTGGCTCTGACTGGTGGCACTGATTGACACGGACAGGTCGCACTGATTGGCACTGACAGGTGGCACTGATTGGCACTGACAGGTGGCACTTATTGGTACTGACAGAGGAGAGGGAGTTTCACACTGAGCCCATATTGATGCTTGCTAGAGCCGCTCAGTGTGTGAAACTGACATGTAATGTAACTTCATGCAGAGAGAGACCAGTTGTCAAAATTCAGCAGTGATGTTGGGGGTGGGCGGGACCTAGCAGCTATCAAACACCAGCCAATGATTGGGCTGCTTAAGAAAGGGGGCAGGGCCACATATACATAGTGGCCTGCCCAGATCCCATCCCATTGGCTGATGTTTGATAGCTGCTGGGTCCTGCCCACCCCCGGCATCAACGCTCAATTTTGACAGCTGGTCTCTGTCTGCATTCAGTTATATTACATGACAGTGTAACACACTCAGCGGCTCTTACAAGCAGAACGATCTACTAAGTGTGAAACTGTCTCACAGGCAGCACGGACTGCACACTCATTGGATGCAGCCTTTCACAGCAGTCCCACAGGCAGATCTCCAGAGACAGTCAGCACGGGTGGCTGCCCCTCTTAAAATGCTGCCTGGGACCATCGGCCCACTGGGTCCAATGGTAGGGCCAGCCCTGCCTGGATGTTATCAGTCTAATAATTTCCAAAGCTTACCCCAGCAGCTTTTAGCTGCTTCCTCTACTTCTATTATACCAACTGATCCATAAGGTCTTCTTCTACATACCTGACTTTGCAGGAAGTCCTCTCTTTGCAGTATGTTTTTTGGACTAGAACTACCACCTGACCCTTCAGTGTCCTGGATTATGTAGCCTCAAGTGACCTCATTACTGTGGTAAATCCTGTAGAATGCATGGTGACCCTAAACATTAAAGTATACTCACCTGCAATTAAAACTTTTTCACTTCTGCTAGGTCTTTGCATAAGTAAGGTACACTGGCTGCCAAGAGCTACCACTTCCTGCACAGCCAAAACTTGTAACTTGTGCCCAAGGGAATTTAGAATTAGGCCTTACTTGTTCACATCAGTGTATTTATTAACACCCATTGTGGAGTGGCTTTATCTTAATGAACATTTAATATTTTTGTCCCTGTCAAGATAAGCACACCTTGTACCATGTGCTGTTAATTACACTAATGGGAGCTCCAACCTCTGTTCAATAAGTGGAAATGACTACTTCAGGCCACAGGCTGGCTCTCAGATAGCTGTGTACCCTTCATACACATACATCCAAAACTCTGACTTTGTTGAACTTTATATACCTACCTTACAACCCCCCTCACTCCACACACCGCCACACACCACCATATTTCATATGCACGGTACTGTTCAACATATACACCTCATTCATAATTGGAACCCTGTGTATTCTACATATTTACATAGTTACATAGTAGGTGAGGTTGAAAAAAGACACAAGTCCATCAAGTCCAACCTATGTGTGTGATTATGTGTCAGTATTACCTTACATATCCCTGTATGTTGCGGTCGTTCAGGTGCTTATCTAATAGTTTCTTGAAGCTATCAATGCTCCCCGCTGAGACCACCGCCTGTGGAAGGGAATTCCACATCCTTACCGCTCTTACAGTAAAGAACCCTCTACCCTGTGCATTATATTTACCCCCTTTATATTATACAGTATGCTCGCAACTGTACATCATCTAAACCCTAATAATCATTATATACAATCCATTAAAAAACTGTTGTGAAATATTTACATCTTCCTATTCATTATATATACACCTTATCTATATTACTGTACAGTATATACAGTCCCCTGTATGTTATATTCACCCTTTTACATTATATTTAATTTTCTTCTTTTATTATGCACTTCCTGTGCATGCAGACTTGCCTGTTTAAATGATTATTGTGCAAAAGAAGTAATTGGCAAACTTAACAATATAATGATGGAAAAGGGGTCATTGCTTCTTTCTGGTGAGTTAGGAACAGAGCTACTGTGAATTCCAGCATCCTAACAGCCCTGAGGTATGTTTTTTTTTTCTATTAATGCTGTAAATCAAGGTTGCTCAACCTGTGGCCCTTGGAGCCTTTGAATGTGGCCCTCAACCTCAAACCAGTGAAGCCCACTTCTGTTTTATCCTGCAGGTTTGGTGTGCTTTCTGAAAGTGCACCAAAACTTATGACTGCAGGAGTTTTGGTGCACTTTCAGAAAGTGCACCACACCCGCAAAATATAGTAGAAGTCCCTGACAAAGTGCAGCTAACTCGCAGGAAAGTTACAGGTACACTGCACTGCACCTGTCAGGGCACCATTGGCACCGAACCGGGGCGTCGGCGTACGCCTATGCGCCGGCGCGCGCCGTTGCGCGCTATTCAGCAAAGGCCTGCTGTTCCCGGGCATCAGCGCGGCGCTAGGGCGCGCGCGGGTTCGCGGCGCTTGGGCGCGCGCGCGTGTGCACGTGGGCGCGGACGGGCGTGCGCGCGTTCGCGATAGCGCCGGTTTGGCGCCAAAGTGCATTTAAAAGCCCCTCTGTGCTGTGACACATTGCTGCTTCGTCTCAGCTTCGTGATTCTAGTGTTTGTGATCTGTTTGCTTGCTACCTATCTGACCCGGCTTGTTTGACCATCCGTCCTGCTCCAATCCGACCCGGCTTGTCTGACTACTCTTGTGATACCTACCTGATACCGTTGCCGAACTCTGCCTGCCTACTGACTCTGCCTGCTGTACTTACCTGCCTTACTTCCCAGCTGACCCGGATCGTCTGACCCTGCTTGTTCCTGTTGTCCTTGCTGTTGCACCTTCAGCTTCAGCTCCAGTGACCTCTGCACATTCAAGTGTTCCAGTCTGCTGCTTCCAGTCTCATCTGATCTGCAGTCCAGCCATCCCTGCGGGATCATCATCCTCTTCTGCATCAGAGACTCAGCTCAACAGGCACTCCTACCCCACTGCGCTCAGGAGACCACTGTCCCCACTCCAGTGGCCCCTGAACCAGCGTTGTATGAGAGGTCTTCTCCTACAAGTCAGGCTCTCCTACCAGGTACCTAACAGTACGAAGCAGCCATGTCTGAGCCTGCAGGAGATACCTCTCCATTGAAGGAGATATGCACACACCTGGCAGCCCTCACCCAAGCAGTGCAGGCTCTTCAGGACAATTACAATAGACTGGAAGGTCAAGTCCAGAACCTCGCAGGGGTTTTTCTGCAATAATCGCACCAATCACACAACTAACCAAACAGAATACCCGTTTTTCCTGGAATCACTTAGCCCAAGAGGCTTTTGAGAACCTCAAGAGACTATTCACCTCAGCACCTATCCTCAGTCATCCTGAACCATCTTTGCCATTTATTTTGGAAGTGGACGCTTCTGAAATAGCGGTCGGAGCGATACTCTCACAACGAAGGGGCAGTAAAGACGATATGCATCCCGTAGGATTCTTCTCCCGAAAACTCTCCCCTGCAGAAAGAAACTATGATGTCGGTGATCGAGAGCTTCTCGCCATCAAGACTGCATTAGAGGAGTGGAGGTACCTGTTGGAGGGGGCTGTGCATCCAGTACTAATTTACACTGATCATAAGAACCTAGAATATTTGCGATCCGCTAAAAGGTTGAAACCCCGTCAAGCCCGCTGGGCGCTGTTTTTCTCACGCTTTGCCTTCCACATTACGTATCGACCGGGTTCAAGAAATGTTAAACCAGACGCATTATCTCGAATGCATGACAACCCAAAGGATCTATCTGCCCCAGACACCATTTTACCTGCAAACAATTTTTTGCTCATTCAAGCTGATCTTCTTTCTCAGATTAAGGAAGCATCTTCTGAAGCAACCAGACCCTCAGGCCCTACCCTAAGTAGCAAGGACGGACTGTTCTGGAAAGGTAGTCAAATTTTCGTTCCTGAGGAGGTTCGGGTCAAGGTCCTGGCACTCCTTCACGATCACCCACTGGCAGGTCACTTTGGGGTTCGTAAAACCTTGGAATTGGTACAGCGTACTTTCTGGTGGCCCAATTTGAAGGACTTTTGTGAGAGATACGTCAAATCTTGCCCTATCTGTACCCAGAATAAGATATCCAGGAGTAGAGCTTGGGGTCTGTTAAAACCCTTGCCTGTACCCGATAGGCCCTGGAAGATGATATCCATGGACTTTATTGTGGAACTCCCATGTTCAGAAGGTTGTTCTGCTATTTTTGTGATAGTAGACCGTTTTACCAAGATGGCCCACTTTCTCCCATTAAAAGGAACTCCGTCAGCTATGGAAACAGCTCATATTTTCATTAAAGAAATCATTAGACTCCACGGAATTCCTGTAAACATAACCTCTGACAGGGGGGTACAATTTACCTCACGTTTTTGGAGAGCCCTGTGTGAATCTTTAAAAATCAAACTGGCTCTGTCTCCGGCCTATCACCCTCAGACCAACGGTCAGACGGAAAGGACCAATCAGACTCTTGAGCAGTACATCAGATGTTTTACCTCTTTCTCACAGGACGATTGGGTGTCCTTGCTGCCACTAGCAGAATTTGCCTACAACAACGCCAAGCACTCAGCCACCGGTCAATCCCCCTTTTTTGCCAATTATGGTTTCCATCTAACCTTTTTACCTGATTTCCTTCCAGAGTCTTCAGTCCCGGCAGTGCAGAGTACGGTGGACTTCATCAACCACAACAACCAGATGTTGCGGGAAGCTGTATCCAAGGCTCAGGCGGACAGCAAGAGGATCTTTGACCGAAAGAGAAGAGGGGAGTTGAAGCTTCAGCTTGGTGACCAGGTATGGCTATCTACAAGTAACATTAAACTAGCATGTCCCTCTAAGAAGTTGGCACCTAGATTTATGGGACCATTTCCGGTCAAAAGAAAGATCAATGAAGTTTCATATGAACTGTCTTTACCTGACTCTCTCAAAATACACCCCGTGTTTCATGTGTCATTGCTCAAACCTGCTGTACCTGATCCCTTCCCCGGCAGAGGAACTAGACCTCCTGAGCCCATTGTGGTCGATGGTAACGAGGAGTTCGAGGTCGAGGCTATCCTGGATTGCAGGAAAAGACAAGGTCAGATCCAGTTCTTAATTAAGTGGAGGGGCTACGGCCCAGAAAGTAATTCTTGGGAACCAGATTGTAATGTACATGCCAGACGTTTAGTGCAAGCCTATTTTTCTAGTCATCCGGAGAAGAGAAGGCTTTTGGGCACCCGGAGGTTGCCCCTTGGGGGGGGGCAATGTCAGGGCACCATTGGCACCGAACCGGGGCGTCGGCGTACGCCTATGCGCCGGCGCGCGCCGTTGCGCGCTATTCAGCAAAGGCCTGCTGTTCCCGGGCATCAGCGCGGCGCTAGGGCGCGCGCGGGTTCGCGGCGCTTGGGCGCGCGCGCGTGTGCACGTGGGCGCGGACGGGCGTGCGCGCGTTCGCGATAGCGCCGGTTTGGCGCCAAAGTGCATTTAAAAGCCCCTCTGTGCTGTGACACATTGCTGCTTCGTCTCAGCTTCGTGATTCTAGTGTTTGTGATCTGTTTGCTTGCTACCTATCTGACCCGGCTTGTTTGACCATCCGTCCTGCTCCAATCCGACCCGGCTTGTCTGACTACTCTTGTGATACCTACCTGATACCGTTGCCGAACTCTGCCTGCCTACTGACTCTGCCTGCTGTACTTACCTGCCTTACTTCCCAGCTGACCCGGATCGTCTGACCCTGCTTGTTCCTGTTGTCCTTGCTGTTGCACCTTCAGCTTCAGCTCCAGTGACCTCTGCACATTCAAGTGTTCCAGTCTGCTGCTTCCAGTCTCATCTGATCTGCAGTCCAGCCATCCCTGCGGGATCATCATCCTCTTCTGCATCAGAGACTCAGCTCAACAGGCACTCCTACCCCACTGCGCTCAGGAGACCACTGTCCCCACTCCAGTGGCCCCTGAACCAGCGTTGTATGAGAGGTCTTCTCCTACAAGTCAGGCTCTCCTACCAGGTACCTAACAGCACCTCCGGTGCAGGTAAATCATAGCTCATCAGTGTGAAAGCAGCTTTACAGAGGGTCAGGACAGTAAGGGCTCAGTAAGATTTGTGGTTTGGGGGTGGTAAAAACCCCATAGTTGAGACATGTTTTTACCACCCCCAGCCACTGGTATAGTTGTCAGGGGTCGCAATGGGGACCCTGCCCCACTGTTTTACACTTGGACAGGAGGGGCTGTGGGGGCAGCGTATACAAGATCTGATCCTCTCAGTTTTCCTCCTGCAACAGCTGAAAGCCAGCTTCTCCTAATCCCCCCGCCCCCCCTCACCTGCATTCAGCAGCTTCAGGAGGAAAATATTCATTTTGCTATTCAGAATAAGAAAATTCTAAATTCTGAACCATTTCATTGTGGCCCACGAACAGTTACCAAATCACTTAAGTGATCCTCACTCTTCAAAAGGTAGAGCACCCTTCTGTAAATCATTTAATTTTTATATATACCATGCATCCTTAAATGGCGGCCCGCGGTCCACTGCTGAGAGTATCACAGCAGAGCGGAGAGGCAGGCTAGATCGCCCAGAGGCACAGCTGCTTAAGATTGGAGGGCAGGAGCTGCCAGAGTTAACTTTTGAAGTTAATCAGCCGGTGATTGGTTGTTAGGATGCAGGGTGATCCCAGCAACCAATCACCTGGTGGTTAACTTGAAAAGTTAACTCTTGCAGCTGCCGATCTCGCACTCCATCCAGAGCTGTGTATACTCTCACCCTCTGCTCCGTGCCTGAGTAAGGTAGAAGAGCGAAAAAACAGAGCTTCAAGGGCTGTAGTGTGAATGCAGGGGCTGGAGTGACTGGGGGGGCAGAGCTGGGGGGGCTATAAAGTAAATTGGGGAGACAGAGCTGTGGGGGGTGCAGAGCTGCAGGGGCTGTATTGGGGGGACAGTAATGTGAATCACGGGCACAGCTGCAATGTAAAGTGGGGGGACAGAGCTAGGTGTATAGTAATGTGAATGGGGGGGGGGGGGCAGAGCTGCAGGGGCTGTAATGTAAATTGGGGGGACAGAGCTACAGGGGCAGTAATGTGAATGGGGGGGGCAGAGCTTCAGGGGTGGTAATGTGAATAAGGTGGGCAGAACTGCAGAGGCTGTAATATGAATGGGGGGCAGAGCTGCAGGAGCTGCAATGTAAAGTGGGGGGAGGGCAGAGCTATGGGGAGAGGTAATGTGAATGGGGGCAGAGTTGCAGGGGCTGTAATGTGAATGGGAGGGACGAGGCTACAATGTAAATTATGAGTGCAGATCTGTGAGGGGACTGTAATGTGAATGGGGGGGCAGAGCTGCAGGGGCAGTAATGTGAATGGGGGGGGCAGAGCTTCAGGGGTGGTAATGTGAATAAGGTGGGCAGAAGTGCATAGGCTGTAATATGAATGGGGGGCAGAGCTGCAGGAGCTGCAATGTAAAGTGGGGGGAGGGCAGAGCTATGGGGAGAGATAATGTGAATGGGGGCAGAGTTGCAGGGGCTGTAATGTGAATGGGAGGGGCGAGGCTACAATGTAAATTATGAGTGCAGATCTGTGAGGGGACTGTAATGTGAATGGGGGGGCAGAGCTGCAGGGGCGTAATGTGAATGGGGGGTGGCAGAGCTGCAAGGGCTGCAATGTGAATGAGGGGACAGAGCTGTGGGGGGGCTGTGATGTGAATGGGAGGCAGAGCCATAGGGGGCTGTGATGGGAAGGAGAGACAGAGAACACTGCTGTGGGAAGGGCAGTGGGAAGGGGATGCTGTAAAGGAGGGAAGAGGACACCACTGTGGGGGGGCGTCATTAGTGGGGCAGAGGTTACTGACGTAAGAGGGGAGTTGATATTAGAAAAGGGGGGCTGTGATGAGAAGGATCTGAGTCATCGCACATACTTGCGATTCGGACCTCTGCTGGCAGAACATTTTTCTGATCGGACCTCCATGATATTTAATTCATTACCCCTGATATCTACTGTACTGTTTCATGGCAAAGAAAGAAACTTCATGGCCCTAGCGAATCAAGGGATGCCAGATTTTATCTGGTTTGTATCACCATTGATTTTCAGGGGTGAGGTTCTCTCACACAGACTGTATTCTCAGGAACTGTTAGGGCCATGTGTAGCTCAAAACAAATATTTTTGAACAGATTATTATTTCTCTACAAACTGCATGGGGGCAATTTAGATGGGACGTACTAAACTGCATATTGGGATGATGGGATGATTGGATTATTGGCTGCAATACTGAGAACTCTCACTAGATGTCAGTGTGCTTTATACATATATATCTGGTAATGACTCAGTTGTTTCTCAAAATATGTTATTCTTTCCTACAGTGCTTGATACAATGTTGCAAGAAGCAGTTGCTAATGTTTAACTGTTCACTTGCTGATATTTATGCAGCTGTACAAGAGCATCATAGTAAATTATACAAAAGTAATGTAAAAATTACATTTGACCTGTTTTTGATGGGAATATGGGTAGAATAATTATTTCTCATGGGGTTTATACGTCGCAAGATAGATACAAAAACTGCTCTTCTAAAATTATTGAAAATCAGCATCCGAAATAAAAGGGCAAATACTAATAACACAATTGTTTCAAAATGTAAGTTTTTATTGCTGCATCCCTACTGGGAGATTTGCACTCACTGGTCTGGAAGACAAGCTGCACTCAAAGATAAGTCCACTTTTTTTGAAAAAATAATAATAAATGTACCCACTTTGTGCATTTATTATTTTTTAGCTTATGTGCCTGCAAAAGCATTGATCAGTAAATGACACAGCTGCGAAGGCCGCAACATGCACATCCGCGCCAAATTTAAAAAGTAATAGCAGGGTAGGGGGTGGGCAATTTGGGGTGGGGGGGGGGGTTGTCATGACACTATGTTACACCCTAATTATGGGTGTACCATGGTATAAAATGTTGACTTCGTTTCTAACTATAAAAAAAAAATTGAAGCATTTTTCTTGATGTTTCTTTCCCCATCAGAGTTATTTTTACTGTCCCTGATACAGCCAGCAATAGAAAGCCAATAGAGGTTCTAACTCATCCACACCCTATTCAAAACTAAAGCCTCGTACACACGATCTGATTTTTGGCTGGGAATTGTGTGATGACAGACTGTTGGCCTAAAATCCGACTGTTAGTACGCTCCATCAGACAATTGTTGCCAACTTTCGGCCAACAAATGTTGGATAGCAGGCTAGTAAATTTTCGGCGGACAACGGTCTGTTGTCAGATTTTTGTATCGTGTGTACACAAGTCCATCACACAAAAGTCCAAAGTGCAAACACGCATGCTCGGAAGCAAGGACGAGCTGGAAGCGGTCGGTCTTGTAAACTAGCATTCATAATGGAGATTTAACATTCGTGACGTAGCAAATTATGAGTTGGCGAAATGCAGCGCACAATTCTCTTTTTCATTAATGGGATAATAATGAAGCTGCTTTGTTGGTGATACTGATGGAGTTATGGCAAACGTAATTGAAAATTCTTTTGTTTTCTAGTGATATCAAGAATAATATTATTATGCTTGTATTTTTTTTTGGCCAAGTTACCACAACACTATTATCCTGTAGTTTTTAATCTCAAAGATACAACTATGTTGGTGTCCCTAGTTAATTTTACATTGTATTTTTGAAAATGTACTGGCCTACTCCCAAACTGTCATTTGAAGTAAAACACATAGCCAAGTATTATTCTACACAATTTTTTTAGTGTGCATTAAAAAAAGAAAACAAAAAAAAATTAGACAAGCTATCTGCCAATAGAAAATTGAATTCTTTGCATCCAAAAATATAGAAAATATAACACATGCATGTGTCCTGCTTCTTAATATAGGGGGTCAACAATGCCAAGAGTTGGTGAAATCAGAGGTCCGTCATCCGGAGATAATTTCAAAAATCATCCGGATTATTCTTGTGGAGCTCCCACAGCAAAGGCATATGACATAATTGGTCACGATTAAGCAACCAATTTTTGGTCCAAGAAATCCTCCTCCTCCTGTTCCTGGACTGGACTTGGGCCAAAGCAATAACTCCAAGGCCAATAATAGCACGTTCCTTCCTGTGATTCTGCAACATGGCTGATTGACGAACGGACATTCAGAAAGGAACTGAAAAGTGCAAACTGAAAAGCGCAAACTGAATAGCGCGAAATGATAAGCGCGAATCAACACTCACCAAACTTCTACTAACACGAAATTAGCAGAAGAAGCCCAAAAGGTGGCACCTGACAATTGAACTTCCTCTTTATCAGCTCGTAGTACGTCTAGTACATCACTACGTTCGTGTTTGTTGGCTGACAATTGTGTACCGTTTGTATGCATGACAAGTTCCCGGCACACGCCCTTTGGACAAAAGTCTGATGCTCTGTAGGCCAACAATCGGATCGTGTGCACGAGGCTTAAGGCTCCATTCACACTTGTACGACTCCAAAGCTGCGCCGACTTTGTTATGCAACTTTGACGCAACTTTGGATGGCTGCCACTTGGATACGACTTTGGCTTTGACCAGTGATAATGGACAACTGTTGCATTGTATAACATTCAGGTACGACTTTCATGCAAATGTTGAGGGTTAACATTGAAATCTATGGCCCTCGAGTTACATGAAAGCCGGACCAAAGTAGTGCATGAACTACTCTGAAGTTCCTGCAACTTTAAGTTGCACATATATGAATGGTTATCATTGGAAAACATGGGGAACGACTTGTCATGTAACTTTGAAGTCCAGGTTTGAATGGAGCCTTAAGCCTCGTACACACGATCAGACTTTCCGACGATAAATGTTTGTTGACAGGCTGTTGGTGGAAAATCCGACCGTGTGTATGCTCCATCGGACAATTGTTGTTGGACTTTACGCCAACAAATGTTGGCTAGCAGGTTTTCAAATTTTCCGTATACAAATGTGTGTTGTTGGATTTTCCGAGCGTGTGTACACAAGTCCGTCGGACAAAAGTCCAAAGTACAAACATGCATGCTTGGAAGCAAGGACGAGCCAGAAGCGGTTGGTCTTGTAAACTAGCGTTCGTAATGGAGAATTAACATTCGTGACGTGGCAAATTATGATATTGAAATGCAGCGCACAATTCTCTTTTTCTTTAATGGAGTAATAATGAAGCTGCTTTGCTGGTGATACTGATGGAGTTTTTGCAAACAAATTTTCAAAGGCTTTTTTTTTTCTAGTGATATCAAGAATAATATTATTATGCTTTTTTTATTTTTTTTTGCTTTTTTTTTTGTTATTTGGGCAAGTTACCACAACACCATTATCCCGTTGTTTTTAAGATCAAAGATACAACTATGTTGGTGTCCCTTGTCAATTTTACATTGTATTTTTTTAAATGTTGCTGCCTACTCACAAACTGTAATTTGAAGTAAAACACATAGCCAAGTATTATTCACCGCAATTTTTTTATTGTGCATTTAAAAAAGAAAACAAATAAAATTAGACATGCTATCTGCCAATAGAACTTAACCAAAAAGTGCATTCTATGCATCCAAAAATATAGAAAATATACCAAATCAAATCATTATTCAACCAAAAAAATAATGTCAAAGCAATAACTCCAAGGCCAATAATAAATAACACGTTATCTCCTCCGATTCTACAACATGGCTGATTGACGAACGGCCGTTCAGAAATGAACTGAAAAGTGCGAAATGAAAAGTGCAAAATGAAAAGCACGAATCAACACTCACTAAACTTCTACTAACACGAAATTAGCAGAAGGAGCCCAAAGGTTAGCGTTCGTCATTGTTGGCCAACAACTGTGTGGCCATGTGTATGCAAGCTAAGTTTGGGCCAACGTCCTTCGCACAAAATTCCACGGTTTTGTTGGCCAACAATCCGATCGTGTGTATGAGGCTTAAAAGAAAGCTTGAGTTAAAGTCGGGCTTAAAGTGAAGGCTTTCTTTTGAAAAAAATAAAAATAAACATGTTATACTTACCAGCTCTGTGCAGTGGTTTTGCATAGAGCAGCCCTGATCCTCCTTTCTTGTGTCCCTTGTCGGCGCTCTTGGCCCCTCCCCCCTACCGAGTGCCCCCAGAGCAAACAGCTTGCAATAGGGGCACCCAACCAAGCCCTGTACCGAGTCATCATTAGGAGGAATTGTGCCACGTCATTGGTGTCTGTGGGAGGAATTGTGCCTCATCGTTGGTGTCATTGGGAGGAATTGTGCTCCCTCGTTGGTGTCATTGGGAGGAATTGTGCCCCATCGTTGGTGTCATAGGGAGAAATTATGCCCCATTGTAGGTGTCATTGGGAGGCAGTGGCGGCTGGTGGTATATTTTTGGGGGGAACAGTAATCCGTCCCACCCTTTTTTGAAGCTAATTAGAGCCTCAAGCTTTAATCATGTGCTTCTAAAAAAAAATTCTTGGTGTAATTGGGAGGATTTGTGCCTCTTTGTTGGTGTCAGGAATTAAATAGTTCCCCAAAGGCCGAATAAAAGCAAGCAAAGGGCCACATCCAGCCCCCGGGCAGCAGTTTGAAGACCACTGCTCTAGGTTGTTGGTGGGCCCTTGCCATCTAGCCATCCTCAGATACAATGCAGGACCCTTTTATGGTAAATCTGGCAATAATTGATTGCTTTTCACTACATTGACTGATTATGCAAGACTGAATTAAAGGTGAAAATGATGGGACTGGGCTGAAAACTGATTGTTTGGTGTACAAAATCTAAACAATTCTTTTTTTTATGCTTTTTCAATAAATTTCTCTCATTGTAACTGATCAGATGGATAATGGCAAATTCAATCCTTTTATATGACTGGTTGAATAAAAAAACTGGTTCGGAAATTTAATTGCATGACAAATTGTACATGTATGGTGACCCTAACAGAAACTACATGGTTATATGGTTTGGTTGAAAAAATACACAAGTCCAATAATTTCAATCAATATTGAACGACTGTAAATAATTTGGATGTAATGGATGCTCAATCTTTTTGTGCAGTGCTGAAAAACACCCAGGAGCTTTTTGGTCGCTCATATATCTTATTATTGGACTTTTAGGAAAGAGTTTTATCATGGCTTACAATAGGGTGGGCTAGAGAATGTTTGGTAACTGGACATGCTGGGACTTGTATATCTACTACACCTGGAGACTCACAGGTTGCCTGAGCTCAATCTGCAAACTGTTACACAGCCCTCTGGTGTATTGCTTGTCCTTCAGACAGCAGACTTAACAGTACTTGGTTTCAGATATTATATTCACTGTAAGGTCATGGGTCATCCTCACAGTTCTTTTGCCATCTGTATCTATTTGGAGCGAAAAAATATTAGGTTTTAAATTTAATTTTAAAAAGTAGGGCCCACGACTTCTATGGATAATAATGTTAAGGAAACTGCTGTTAAACTTTTTCCGTCATGATTGGATTACAACTGCCCTAGCATCTGGTAAACTGTTTTCAATATTTCATAGCAAAATTGGCTAATTGCAGTAGGCCAAATGGTAGGATAGGCAATCTTGCTTAAGGCTATCAGCGTTTCCATAAAAGAAAACACTTACTATGTAAGATATTACCACATTTGCCATCATCAGCGCTGTCTTTCATTGAGAAGTTGCAGCAGGCCATTTAAGTACAAAACAATATTCGGCCATTTTAAATACCACACTATTTGAAAGTCTTCCAAAGAGATTTTCTTTATTTTTGTTTTGTTTTGGATGGAGTGGGTAGGTTTTAACATTTCTGTACATGTTTTTCTGTCTTTGGTCACACTGGGGAGATTACCTTTTAAATCTTGTCCCGGTAACACCAGGACAAGAAATGGGGGGAATTGGTCATCACTGAAAGAGAAAGGCAAAGAAAACAATAAGAACATTTTCAAAAGCTCCAACCCTTCCACGCACTACTAAAAATGTGTTTTTCTTTTTGTTTGTAATTACATTGGAAAATTTCCCATCACTTCCTGTCCTCACAGGAAAGGGAAGAAGGAGGGAAATCTCTCTCTCTAATGCCGCGTACACACGGTCCGACTTTTCGGCTACAAAAGTCCGACAGCCCACCCGACAGACTTTCGACTGACTTTTGGCGGACTTGCGGCGGACTTGCGGCAGACTTTCTAACGAACGGACTTGCCTACATACGATCACACAAAAGTTCAACGGATTCGTACGTGATGACGTACACCAGACTAAAATAAGGAAGTTGATAGCCAGTAGCCAATAGCTGCCCTAGCGTGGGTTTTTGTCCGTCGGACTAGCATACAGACAAGCGGATTTCTGGGTCCGGCGGCGTTACGACGTAAGGATTTGAAGCATGTTCCAAATCTAAAGTCCATCAGATTTGTGGCTGGAAAAGTCAGTCGAAAGTCCGGGAAGTCCACACACGATCAGATTGTCAGCCGGCTTTGGTCCGTCGGCGTCCGTCGGACTTTTGTAGACGAAAAGTCCGACCGTGTGTACGCGGCATAACTCTTTTGGCTGCCGTTGGGCTTTAATATACTAACAGTATCATTATGCTTTTCAGTTCTCTTATGGCAGCTGTTCCATAATGCCCTGCAGAAATTGACAAAGAAGCTACATTTATTCTGAGTTTTGTAACCAGGCAATCTAAACTCAGAATAAACATAGACGCATTTACTTCTCAGCATGTTTAACAGTAAATATAAAGAAGAAAGCATTAAAAAAGTTCCTGTTGTTTTCATAATAGAAACCCAGGTTACCTCCTAGGCCTATTACATATGCAATGCTGTGTCACTGCTCTCCAAATAGGTCTCTCACTATGTAAAGGATTTTAGCCCTAGGTCATAATAGTGTTCATGCAGAGCAATTGGCTGGCTGTGTTGTTCTGGTTCAGCAAAGACTTTGCATTGCTTTAAAAAGCGTGTGTGGGGCTTTTAAAGTGTAACTGTGGCGATGGACATTTGTGTTTACACGTTCTTAAAAAGCAATCAATGATCTTTAAAACAAACCATCACTGACATCAGTAACTACAGGCACTGTGGAGCAATACATCCTCAAATTTCACAACAGAAGTACTAAAGTCATTTATGTCATTCACTAAGCAGCTGATCTCTTCTTGCTCTAAATTAGAGAATTAAAATTGCTATGGGAAGGAGCATGGTGAAATGAGCTGCAAAGTGATCGCTGGGAAGGAGAGCAGGGTATACTTAATTCAGTGCTTCTTCTGTGACCTTAGAGGATGCTTTGCTCCACAGTGCCTCCAGAGGTCAGTGAGGGCTTGTTTTAAAGCTCATTTACTACTTACGAATATCTGAGTGCTTGAATGCCCATAGCCTGGCCACAGCTGTCAGTACAGGGTTGCATGTACCCAAAACTAGACCTGATTATTAAAATAAGAAAAATACTTAACTGGGCTACCAGAACTGAAAAGTATATTTCCCTTCTTCTTTTAGCAGGTATGGTTTTGGGTGCAAGTGAACGTGTGCTAAAAGGGACACTTAATGCGTGTGTCAAGCTAAAATAGAAGAAAAAAAGGAAAACATACACAGTATGTATCTGCAATACAGAGACATTTTCCTGTGTTTCATCTCTTTTGAGACCCTACAAGTAAAGAAAAAAAAATACTCTTTCATCTGCCAGAAATGCACTTAGCTCCAGGTTGTGAGCTGACAAAACACAGCATTTTTGTGAGTACTGTCAGCTCTGCCCACTGTTAACCTACTCAACCAATCCCACTCTCAGATCTCTACAACCTAAAGTGGGCCTTCACCCTTTTCCTCATGTTCCTTTTATTCAAACCCAACTCCCATCCTGTAGAAGTATCAGGCTTTTTTTTTCTTTCCTTTTTTTTTTTTTTTTTAGAAAAAAAGGTCGACCCCTCCCTTCCCATATGCATCACTCGCCTTAGGCGAGCAACGCGCATCCTGCCCGCTGTGCCTCCTGGGATATGCACGTTACATATGTCAGGAGGCTTAGCTGTCCATTCAAAGAAAGAGGAGGAGGTGAGCCTATCGGTGTGTCATCGAGAGGCTCGTCTGCTGAACCCGGAAGAGCTGGCGGGCCTTTCAAAGATGTCAGACTGAACATGGCGGCGCGGGATGGAGCTGTGGCTGGGTGTAAGAGGATATCAGCGGGACAATGCTGGATCCACAGCATGGGTGAGTATCTGAAATGTGCAGATACCACCTTCAGGTTAGCAGGGTCATAAAAAAAAAAATGGGGGGGGGGGGGGTCTGACGGGGGTCCTCTTTAGAGGCTAATTATCCTGTAGTCTAAGATAAGATCTAGAAGAACTCCTTGAAGTGTGGAGCACACAGACCAGCTCTGATTTACCGACAATGTCAACAGTTTTTATTTTTTGCACTTATCGAATAGATATAACAAAACACTTTCAATAGTATATTATATTACTATTATTATTATTATTATTATTATTATTATTATATAACAGGCCAAAAGGGTGCAAATGAAAGATGCTCATTGTTAGGGCTTGTTTAGACTTGTGTTTAGAAGGCAGTAAATCCAGGATGTTGAGCTGCGTTTTTACCCGCCCCCCCCCAAACACCATCTTAAGCTTCTAAATCATGAGGGTGAAGGTAAATTATCCCCCTGCCATGTTTAGCGTGCAGTACCACTGCCGAACAAGACCCATTTAAGCAAACCGCATGCAGTATACAAGGTTGCGGTGCAGTGATGGCAGTTACAGGGTTAAAACAGGCCTCTCAAATGCCACTGACGTGTGATTTACTGTGAATCGCTTTTCAAAAGTGTGGCAATAACAACTGAATGTCTAAAAACAGCCTTAGGAGTACGTACACTTTTTCAAAGACTTTGATGGAAAAACGACATTTACTTAGAAGTCCATTCCCATTTTGGGAGGATTATTTGCATACATTGCCCAAAGAGCTTGATCTTTAGTTTCTTTTCTTGCACCTAGTACTTTAGCAAAGAGAAGTAAATTATTAACAATATAAATATTCAAATGGTAGGATTATTCAGAGTTGCTCATATTATCTGTAGCTTTTATTTCAATATACAGCATGTGTTTATAATGTGTGTATTAATATAAGACGCAGTAAAAGTAGCGGATTGTGCTCATACAGCTGCAGGCTCTTACATTGCCCTAGGAGATTACAGTACCACACAGCACCCACTAATTTTTACACCTTATAGCACTTATTATACATTTAAGTATAAAATTGAATTTGGCTAGCCATTAATGGTCCACAGCAGATGGTCAGCAACATCTCAGCATGTCGGCCTGGATAGCATCTGTGGTGACGCGGTGATGTTTATCTTGAGCTGACAGCTGCCCTGTACTGTAACTGTTTTAGTTTTGTATTTCTGTCAGCTGGAAAAATCTTATATTTCATTTAAAGGACAACTAAACACAAAATGAAAATGTTACAAACATTAAATGCCATGGAGGAGCTTCCATTAACATTCATAAATAGGCATGTAAGATGTTGTACACCTGTCTACAAACTGAGATATTGGACATTTGTGTAACTTTGCTCTATAGTCTGGTAATATATTGTATATTAGTTGGCATTTTAGGCATAGTTACCAAATGTCAATGATTTCAAGGGAAATCTGGGGATCTGAATATTTGTACCTAGAAATGTCCCTGGCCTTTAGACATAACTAGGTTTATTATCAAATCTTGGGTTGCCTGCATGCAAGGTTCAGTTATTTTTATTTATGGCCTGTTGGCCTTTTAAAGCCCAATTCCAGCTTGGGCCAAATTAAAGTATCTAAACCCCGCACTCACCTTATCTCTAGTGCTGTCCTCCACAGGCTCACCGATCCTGCAATGTGTTGAAGCTCCTCTTCCAAGTAGAACAATGCCAGGAATCATTACATTCACTTCCTGTAAGCCCAAGGTGTCAAGACTCCATCCCTCCGCTCTGAACTTACAAAAGAATGGATCCACCCACCTCCAATGGAATTAGAGGGGGAAGAGGGCCTGTTATCACCTGACCAAAGAATCACCGATCCTGATATGTATGGCAGCTCAATTTCGAGGTTGAATGATGCCAAGAATCATTCAATTAGTTTGTTTTAAAGAAGATCTGGAAGCATTCCTAAATGCACAAAATGTAACTGGACATTCATATTCATGGTTAATAAAAACAGGGGTAGTTGTTTCAGGGAAAATCCAACTGTCTTCTGGGGGATCAGGAAGGAAATAAGTCCCCCCCCCCCCCGAAGCATATTGGACCATGATTTATAGCAGTGGTCTCCAAACTGGGAGACCTAGGGGCCGGATGTGGCCCTCTGCTTGCCTTTATCTGGCCCTTGGGGAACTATTCCACCAATCCACACCAATAATGAGGCACCATTCCCCCTACCGACACCATCATTGGGTTCCTATTTTCCCATTGATACCAACAATGGGGTACTATTCCTCCCATTAAAACCAATGTTGGGGCACTGATGCTGGGGCATTTTCTACTTCCACTGGCCACAGTCCGGCCCCAATTAATCCTGAGTGACAGTAAATTCAGTCCGTCTTCCCGCCCAGGGCTTCAGCCTGGGTGGATGTATGTACAGTTCCTGGCTGCTAGGCCTGGAGCCTGAGGCCTATCGAGGTGGCTGCCAGCTGCTAGGCCTGTCCAAAGCCTATCCGGATGTTCAAGTTTATACAGAGGAAAGCCTGCCAAAGATCCAGAAACAATTCTAAGAGGGATGGAGTTCTAAAGAAAAAGAGCTGCACAAACTGTTGGTGCTATATAAATCCTGTACAGTGGAACCTCGGATTGCAAGTAACGCGATTAATGAGCGTTTCGCAATACGAGCACTGTATTTTTAAAAATCGTAACCCGGTTTGCGAGTGTTGTCTCGCAAAACGAGCACAATTCAGACCCAAGCAGTGTGCAGTACCGCTTTTGGCCTGAGGTGCCGGAGCCGAGCAGAGCCGAACGTCGCCAATCGCAGCCAATCGGCACTGTTCAGAAATGCACGGAAAGGCCCGAGGACAGCATGGCTGACCTCAGCAAATCTCGGGTAGGAAGTCTTTCCGAGGTTTGCCGAGGTCAGCCGAAGTGTCCTCGGGCATTTTGGGCCGTTTCCGAGGCTCTCCAGGGCACCCCCCGCCTCTGGCCGCATGCGGTATTGCATCCCATTAAAGTCAATGCGGAACAGATTATTTTCATTTCCATTGACTTCAATGGGAAAACTCGCTTTGATATGCGAGTACTTTGGATTACGAGCATACTCCTGGAATGGACTATTCTCGTAATCCGAGATTCCACTGTATTATAATAATAATAAAGAAGGTGACTCTTCACGGAACAGGGGTCCATGAGGTGGCTGGGAGATCTTTAAGAGAGAACTCATCCAAAAGAATTCAGTATGCTGCAGTGAGTAAAGTTCAGTTATTAGAGGAGACAGCCATTCCTACAAAGTACAGATGTGCTGGTTCAGCTTAAAGGCTCTTATTCCTGTTCTGCTGTCTGCCTTATCTCACCTATTGTTTTCCAAGGAGTCAATTTGCCTGTTGCTGATCATTATTAAGGGTGTCCTGTGCCCAGTCCCCTCTCTCCCACATTTTTCCTGTTTGAGAAATAAACTTCTCTTTTGTTTAAACATAAAAGTGGCTGGCGCCCAATGTTCTTTTCTTGTTCATCACCCACCATGCCCACAAACCTGCACCCTCAGAATGTATGTCAGCCATTCCTACCCCCCGGTAGTCACCATCAGGTTCCTGGAAAATCGGTGTAAGCCCTACAATATTATAATTCTTTAAATAAAATTAGGCTAAAGAAGATCGAAAAGCTCACAGTAGTACCGAACAAGACCTGCGATCATAGGCCAGATTATAGGGCCAATGCTAACATTGTCTGAGAGCCATTCCAGGGCTGATAATGATACTGAAACAAGTTATTATTATTAAAGCAGATATGCAGATGTGTAATAGTCAATCTGGTGTTCTATAGATATAAGATTGTACATCTAACCTTATTTGGGTGGTAGTTGTTTTTCACATAAAATAGATGAAAATCAATGAAGTTGAATGGAAGGGCACTGAGCAGGATGGTTGATAAAAGCCGGGAGAGAATGTGTAAAAGAGGAAATCACATCAAAGATAAAAGTAGTTTCAGCAAAAGCTAGTAGTATGAAAGACAAAATCTCTTAATGCATTAGCACGGCAGGAGGTCTGACTGAGAATAGGAGAGGGATGGCGGATTTTCCAAGCCTTCATTATTATTTCATTGTTTCCAGATGGACTGTTTTTGAGCACAGTGGACAGAGGTGATTTTAAGGTTAAAATGGCATTGGTTCTTGACTGGCTTTGACTATCTCTTTTAGTATCATGGAAGTAACATCCTATTACAAATTAATAGAACTCTGGGAAATACACAGAGGCTTACTTTTTTTTTCAATTCATTTTTATTGATGTTTTAAGGTTTACAAAGTAAAGAACCAAGAACAAGAAGGAAAAGAGAAGTTTGGACAAGATGCAATGTACATCAAAAAGAAATATTAGCAGTGTGCACAGCAATTTAATGCACATATCTTAGATGTCTCTACTATAAAAAAGATAAGATAAAATAAAAGTCTAGGCTTACTATTAAAGCTGAACTCCGGGCAGAGGAGAAACAAATGAATGCAGCTCTGTAATTAATGCAGTGGAAGTACTTAAAGTTGACTTGGCATCAACTTTTTGCAGTCCTGGTACAGCAAAGCTTAGACTGGGGGAGGGAGAAGAAACACAAGGTACCAATCAATTGTGTTAAAATACAAGGGGCATACTGAGAGAAGAAGTGAGCAGAGTGAAAAAAAGATGAGCTTATCAGTCTGCTGTTTCTCTTTTCACTGTTCTGTCACAGGCCATGGGAGAGACAAGACCCATAAGTGTCATTTAACTGCAGCAGAGTAAAATCAGGTCTCCTGTCCTTCCAGACAGCACTGTGAAGTGGCAGGGCTGTGCAAATCCCAGTTCTTTTTTTTTTCCTTTATAAGAGATAAAAGAGTACAAGCAAATAGACAATATGACAGAAACACATAGTACAAATCAGATGGCAGTTGACAGGGTATATTAGAGGTTAAGCTTTTAAACTTTGTACTTCAAAATGTCAATCATGGTTACATTGAAGAGAGTTAACCTTGAATCAATGGGGATTGAAACCGATTGGGTTTCTTGGATGTTGGTAGGACTTGTGAGTGTGTAGATTCGAGTCAATGCGGTAACCGTTAAAGAAACATTAGGTATGTTCGGGTTAAGCCGAGGTGTCTTAAGAAAGACTCGGATTGTGTAAAAGAAGTCAGAATGGTATCAGCATATGGGTTTCTGTTTGTTTAAGGTGGTGTTTGTGCGGGGGGGGTATCGGTAGGGTAAGGGGGATAGGGGGGTGGAGAGAGTAGGGATGGGTGGGGGGGGGAAATGTGGGTGTTGTCCATCTCTCATTCCCTCTGGTGGAGGGAGGCAGGGGGACTGATGAATGTTACGTGATTGTAGCTAGTTGGGGTAGATCATTGTGTTTGTTATTATTACAGGTTGTAATGGTCTGGGTTTGGGTGAATGTGGGGAAAAGATTTTAGGCGGGTTGTGTGATGTTGATGGTAAGGTCTTTGTAGTCTGTCGTCTGAAAGTGGGTCCAGCATGCCCACTTGGTTAAGAATTTAACTGGGGTGTCATGAGCAATGCTAATAAGACGTTCCATTTCAGCTATCCTGGAGACTCTGTTTAGCCATTCTTTGATTGTTGGGGCATGTGTGGTGCCCCAGTGTACTGGGATGCACTGCTTTGCTGCATTTACCATGTGCATGGCTAGGGATTTAAAGTAAGTGATGTTTGGTAAGGTGCTAATGTGTAAGAGGAATATCGCTGGAGAGAAGTTCAGTGTGTAGGTAGTGACTTTCTTTATAATTTGGGGGACTTCGCTCCAGAAAGCTTGAATGGGGGGACAGTTCCACCAAATGTGCTGCAGGGTTCCTTCATCCTGTTTGCATCTCCAGCATACGTCTGGAATGTCTGGATTGAATTTGTGGATAAAGGAAGGTGTGCAATACCAACGTGTCTGGATTTTGTATCCATTTTCCTGTGTGGAGACGTTTATGGATCCTTTGTGAATGCTCAGGTAGACTCTTTCCCATACTTCCGGTAACAGGGCTAAGGAAAGTTCATTTTCCGATGTTTTACAAGCCCGACCACTGTTGGAGGGGACTTCCGAGAATAAGAGGGAGTGCAGTGTGGAGATCATGTGACTTCGAGGGGATTGTTTTGTGCATAGTGTCTCGAAGGGGAAGAGGGGTCTGGAGACCTTAAATTTCCTGTCAACTGCAAATAAGTAGTGTGAGAGTAGTGTGTGATTCCATGGGGAGACATAGATGCCGACGTCCTTAGATGGATGCTTCTCACATTGCAGAAGCTTGTCTTGTGAGAAGAAATGGTGTATCTGAATGTCTCTGTGTGGCCAGATGTCATTTAGGAAGTTATTGTGCATTCCAGGATTAAGACGGAGGGAGGTGAGGGGGTCTGGTGTAAAGGATAGACTGGTAGACTTGCAGGTGTTGTGGAAGTATTTGATTGTTGGGCCGGTTAAGGGATGATTCCAAATTTTGGGCGGTATGTGTTTTTGGATGTTCCAGGGCAATAGATGGAGGGGGGAATGAGGCTTCAAGGGTAACCCAGTCTTTGTATTTGTAGTGGATGTTCCAGTCAAGAACTCTGGAAAGGTGACAGGCAGTGTAGTAATTTTTTAGGTCTGGGAGTCCAATCCCTCCTTTCTGTTTTGGTAAAGAGAGGTGCTGGTAGCTAATTCTTGGTCTCTTATTTCCCCAAAGAAATTTAGAGCATAGACTTTTGTAGTTGTTGAAAAAGGTAGCAGGGATGTGGATTGGGACCGTTTGCAGTATGTAGAGTAAGCGAGGTAGGGCGTTCATTTTTAGTATGGCCGCCCTACCGAACCATGAGAAGACGGGCTTGTTCCAGCGTTTTAAATCAGTGGTGAGATTTTGTAGGATGAGTAGGTAGTTTTTGCTGTAAAGGTCGGAAAGGTGTCGGGGAAGTTGGATTCCTAGATAGGTTATTGCGTCGTCCTTCCAGTGGAAGGGGAAGTTTCTCTGACATTGGGTGACTGCATGTTTGGGTAATGATATGTTTAAGGCGCACGATTTGGAAAAATTGATCTTGAGATTGGAGATTAGTCTAAAATGGCGGAATTCTGTTAGTAGGTTGGGAAGGGAGATGTGCGGTTCAGTAAGAAAGAGAAGTATGTCATTGACAAAGGCCGCTAGTTTGTATTCTTTATCCACTGTATGTATCCCTCCAATGTTTGGGTTGGCTTTAAGGCAGCGTAAAAGGGGTTCTAGGGTGAGTGTAAACAGTAACGGGGAGAGGGGGCAACCTTGTCTCGTACCGTTACAAATAGGGAAGGCATTCCACAGGGAGCCGTTAACCCGGACCTGTGCTATGGGATTGATGTATAGGGCCATTATGAAGTTTAATAGGCGATTACTCAAACCCATGAATCGAAGAACTGCTTCCATGTAGTCCCAGGCTACCCTGTTGAATGCCTTCTCCGCATCGAGCGATAAGAAAAAAATGGTTTGCTTGAAGGAGGTTAGAAGGTGGTGCAGGTTGAGCGCTTTAATCGTGTTGTCCCTGGCTTCCCTTCCAGGGATAAAACCAACTTGGTCACGGGAGATAGTATGGGGGAGGAGGGGGAGTAAGCGGTTGGCTAGTATTTTGGCTAGTATTTTGGCAAATAGTTTGATGTCTACATTTAGTAGGGAAATTGGCCTGTAGTTGGACATTTGGGTGGGATCCTTTCCGTCTTTGAGAATAACTGAAATGTGTGCTTCCAATAAGCCCGGGGAGAGTGGGGTGGAGGCTGATAGGGAATTGAATGCTTTAAGAAAGTGGGTCGATAGAACTTCAGAGACAGTTCTACAGTAAACTGCCGATAGCCCATCTGGACCTGGGCTCTTGCCTGGTTTCATGTTTTTAAGGGCCTTGTCCCATTCTTGTGTGGTGATTGGGTGTTCTAAGTCTGTGGGGTTGTCTGAAGTGATTAGCTTGGGGCAGTGTTTTTCCAGGAAGTTCTGTATAAGTATGGATCTGGGAGTGGATTCGGGTGTGTGCGCTTCAGTGGCCGAAAGATTATATAGATTAGCATAATACTGTTCGAACGCTAGGGCTATATCCGGGTTACTCTTAAGTGTGTCTCCTGATGGGGTCTGTATCTGGTATACTGTCGATTTGGCTTTTCTTGAGTGTAAAGCTTGTGCTAAGAGGTAACCACTTTTATTGCTGTGCTCATAAAAGAGTTTCTGAGAGAGAGTATATTTTTTCCTCATCTTTTGACCCAGTTCTTCTAGTAGGAGTTTGCGGGTTTCTGTCAGTTCTTGGCTTTTTCTAGTGTTTGTATTTTGATAAGAAGGTTGCTAACTTTTTTCTGTTTTTCTCATTTGAGAGATCAGTTCCCCCGTATCACGCACTTATGTGGTTCCCATTGGGTGAGACAAGATGTGTCGGGAGTATCGTTGTCTTGAAAATAATTGGAAATAGTGGTTCACATTTTGGCGACCTTTACTTTGTCAGTCAGGCGGTTTGCGTCGAGTCTCCAGATTTTGTGTCAGGTACTCACCAAGGCCAAGTTGCTGAGAGAGGCTCCCCTTGCAGCTGGACGCACAATACCCTATGGAAGTGGCATAGTGGGTATTGGGCACGAAGAAGCACGGGTCGCCAGCATGTAGTAGAGTAGCTGGGCGGTTCTTCAGGTAGAGAAGAGATCCGTGCAGGGTGGCTGACACCTCACCGGAGCCGACTGAGCAGGAATCTGGAGGTGAAGGCTGAAGCCGGATGCAGAGGGTCAAACACAAGGCAGAAGTCTAGGAACGGGTCAGGGGTCAAACACAGGTAGTCAAGCAAGCAGATAATCCAACACTGGGGTGAAGCAGAGACAAAGTCCAAGAGCAAGCTGGGGGTCAAACACAAGTAGTCAAGCAGGCAGATGATCCACACTAGGATGAGGCAGAGGCAAGTCCAGGAGCAGGCCGAGGGTCAAACACGGGTAGATCAGGCAGGTAGAGAAGTCCAGAAGGCAGCCGAGGGTCAAGCACAAGTGAGGTTCAAGCAAGGTCAAGGTCAATCCGGGTCACAACGGGCAGGCACAGGTACACAGGTTCAGGAACAGATCACAGGAGCTGAAAAGACAAACCAGCAACAAACACAGGACATAGCTGTCTTTATATAGGCCCGCCAGGGGAACGTCCCATTGTACACGCACGCGTTCGTACTGATGCGCTGCGTCGTGCACCCACGTGAGTTGATCTGTTCGGGACACGCACTCGTACCCGCTGATTGTGAAATGGTACGCGCTGATGTGCAATTCTACCACGCAGGCGCATGGGGAAATGCCTATACTGACAGGCTCTGATTCTGACATTTCCCTGATAGTGCCCCCCCCCCCAAGGGGCAACCTCTGGGTGCCCAACCTAGCTCGGATCCCAGGATGTCTTTTGTGAAACTCCCGCACTAAACGAGGGGCATGGATATTGCTAGCAGGCTCCCAAGAATTGTCCTCCGGGGGATACCCTTTCCACTTAACTAAGTACTGTTCCTGTCCCCCCCCTCCATTTGTAATCTACTATTGCCTCCACTTCGAATTCTTCTTCTCCTTCAATCCGGATTAGTGGGGGAGGCAGTTCTTCTCTTCCTGGAAAAGAGTTGGGGGTGACCGGCTTTAATAAAGAGGCATGGAACACCGGATGTATCCTATAAGAGTTAGGCAAGGTCAGTTCGAAGGCCACGGGGTTTATAACCCTCTTAATCTCAAAAGGACCAATGAATTTTGGGCCTAGTTTGCGTGATGGGCAAGGTAATTTGAGGTTGATGGCCGATAGCCATACTTTAGCTCCAACCTTGAAACTTGGGCTACTTTTTCTTCCCCTGTTATAGTACTCTTCATAGCTCTTTTGGGCTTTCTTCATTGTTTCCTGATTTTGCAAAAAGTTTGTTTGGATAAAATGTATACGGTCTTGTACTGCAGGAGTTGAGACTTCGGTAATGGAATCCGGGAGAAAGGAAGGGTGAAAACCATAGTTTGCCCAGAAAGGTGTTTGGTTGTTGGCGGAATGTATAGAATTGTTGTAGGCGAACTCTGCACATGGTAAGAGAGAAGACCAGTTGTCTTGGGAACAGGAGCAGAAACACCGAAGGTATTGCTCTAGAGATTGATTCGTTCTTTCTGTCTGGCCATTACTTTGTGGATGATAGAGAGGGATGTCTTGATTTCTAAGGACTTACACATATCCTTCCAGAATCTTAACGTGAACTGAATCCCCCTATCGGATACAATGTTGTGGGGAACGCCATGGAGTCTTACTACTTCTTTTATAAAGACTTCTGCAGTTGTGGAAGCAGAAGGGGTGCCTACTAAGGGCAGGAAGTGGGCCATCTTCGAAAGGCGGTCGACAACCACTAAGATAGTAGTAAACTTCTCGGAAGGGGGCAGATCAACAATAAAGTCCATAGAGACCTCCGTCCAGGGACGTTCAGGTACAGATAAAGATTTTAAAAGTCCACACAACTTGGCATTGGATCCCTTATTACGTTGGCAAGTAATGCAAGATTGTATATATCTTTTGCAGTCTTGTCTCCAACCCGGCCACCAGAAAGAGCGATTAATTAGTTCGGAGGTCTTCTGTATACCAAAGTGTCCTGCCAACTTGTGATTGTGAAAAGTTTCTCTGAAGTCTTACCGGGGGTGGAACGAATACCTTGTCCTGGGCCCACAACAGACTGTCTTTCTTTTCTAGGAAGGATACTTCAGGTTCCGTACATTGACTGGAGGCTTGTATAATAACTGACCTAAGATTGGGCTGAACGAGGCTAAGAAAGTTGTGAGGAGATAGAATGGTTCCAGGTTCTTCTGATCCACTGGTTTCTGGGAACATACGGGAAAGCGCGTCCACCTTCCCGTTCTTAGAGCCAGGTCAGTAGGTAATATGAAAGTTGAACCTGGAGAAGAACAAGGCCCAACGGGCCTGACAAGGTCTGAGGCGTTTAGCTGTTCGAAGATACTCTAGGTTACGGTGGTCAGTGAAGATCATGATGGGTTGAGATGCCCCTTCCAGTAGATATCTCCACTCTTCTAAGGCAAATTTTATAGCAAGTAACTCTCGATCCCCAACATCATAATTCTTCTCCGGAGGGTTGAGTTTACGAGAGGCAAAGGCCACCGGATGAAGCAGGGCTTTTTGGCCACTTCTCTGAGACAGGATTGCCCCTATTGCTGACTCCGAAGCATCCACTTCAAGCACATAGGGTAAGACTAGATTGTGATGTTGGAGAATAGGAGCCGATATAAAAAGTCTCTTTAGTTCATCAAAGGCTTCTTGAGTAGGGATGAGCTTCGTGTTCGAGTCGAACCCATGTTCGACTCGAACATCGGCTGTTCGACCGTCCGTCGAATTGCGAACGATATGGGCCGTTCGCGCCAAATTCGTGTGGCGCGTCACGGCCCATAATTCACTGCGGCATCGCAGTGCATTGCTGGCTGATGATTGGCCAAGCATGCACTATGACCCGCATGCTTGGCCAATCACAGCGCCGCCTGAACAGAGAGCCGTAATTGGCCAAAGCCAAGGAGGCTTTGGCCAATTATGGCTCAGGGGATTTAGTACACGCCCCACACTATATAAGGCCGCCTGCACGGCGGCCCTGTGTAGTGTGTGTTCCGGCGTTGAAAGAGATAGACAGAGAGACAGTGTTTGATTTGAGTTAGATAGATTAGGCAGAACAGTCAGTCAGTTAGCTGCACTTACAGTGTATTGTGTATATATATGCATCCCAGGTGTTGCATATATATATATACACTGTATTCAGTTTAGCTAGATCCGTTCCTGTTATCTTCTATCTAGACTATTTACATTCAGTGCAGTGTGTCCTGCTCACAGTGTTCAGCTAGATCCGTTCCTGCTATTTACATTCAGTACAGTGCTTCCTGCTCACAGTGTTCAGCTAGATCCGTTCCTGCTATTTACATTCAGTGCAGTGCGTGCTGCTCACAGTGTTCAGCTAGATCCGTTCCTGCTATTTACATTCAGTGCAGTGCGTGCTGCTCACAGTGTTCAGCTAGATCCGTTCCTGCTATTTACATTCAGTGCAGTGCGTCCTGCTCACAGTGTTCAGCTAGATCCGTTCCTGCTATTTACATTCAGTGCAGTGCGTCCTGCTCACAGTGTTCAGCTAGATCCGTTCCTGCTATTTACATTCAGTGCAGTGCGTGCTGCTCACAGTGTTCAGCTAGATCCGTTCCTGCTATTTACATTCAGTGCAGTGCGTCCTGCTCACAGTGTTCAGCTAGATCCGTTCCTGTTATCTTCCTACTGACAGGCAGGCTTGTCTGGTTACAGTATATAAAGCTACCTGAAGAAAATTACAGGTGTTCTTTTTGATCCTATTAGTACCACGGTCAGGCAGCTAGACTATTTACATTTAGTACAGTGTGTCCTGCTCACAGTGTTCAGCTAGATCCGTTCCTGTTATTTACATTCAGTGCAGTGTGTCCTGCTCACAGTGTTCAGCTAGATCCGTTCCTGCTATTTACATTCAGTACAGTGCGTGCTGCTCACAGTGTTCAGCTAGATCCGTTCCTGCTATATACATTTAGTGCAGTACGTCCTGCTCACAGTGTTCAGCTAGATCCGTTCCTGTTATCTTCCTACTGACAGGCAGGCTTGTCTGGTTACAGTATATAAAGCTACCTGAAGAAAATTACAGGTGTTCTTTTTGATCCTATTAGTACCACGGTCAGGCAGCTAGACTATTTACATTTAGTACAGTGTGTCCTGCTCACAGTGTTCAGCTAGATCCGTTCCTGTTATTTACATTCAGTGCAGTGTGTCCTGCTCACAGTGTTCAGCTAGATCCGTTCCTGCTATTTACATTCAGTACAGTGCGTCCTGCTCACAGTGTTCAGCTAGATCCGTTCCTGCTATTTACATTCAGTGCAGTGCGTGCTGCTCACAGTGTTCAGCTAGATCCGTTCCTGCTATATACATTTAGTGCAGTACGTCCTGCTCACAGTGTTCAGCTAGATCCGTTCCTGTTATCTTCCTACTGACAGGCAGGCTTGTCTGGTTACAGTATATAAAGCTACCTGAAGAAAATTACAGGTGTTCTATCCCAGCTTAGTGCAGCTACAGGCCATTAGTATGTCTGGAAGGCCAAGAAGGAGAGGCAGACAGTCACAAGCCAATAAGAGAGGGCAAGCAGGCTCTGTGTCTAGTGCTGGTCGTGGAGACGGTGCATCCTCATCAGCACGTGGCCATGGGACACGCTTGGCCTTTTTTTCGGCAGCTGGCCGTGTTGAGCCGCAACATGCGGAAGACTTGGTCGAGTGGATGACCAAGCCGTCCTCATCCTCCTCATCCTCTCTCACCCATGCCCAGGGTGCTTTGTCTGGCAAAGCAGCGGCCTCTTCCCTCAGCTCAATGTCATCAGTGACTCCTTCCCTAGCCCCACCATGTCCTCCTGAGGATTCCCTCGAACTGTTTGACCACAGTGTTGGGTACATGCTCCAGGAGGATGCCCAGCGTTTGGAAGGCTCTGATGATGATACTGAGCTCAATGAAGGCAGTAACATGAGCACGGACAGAGGGGGTGCCCAAGAAGGACAGCAATCTGGCAGTCATGCTCCCCCTGCTGCAGCATACTGCCAGGTTTGCTCCAGTGATGAGGAGGGAGGGGATGATGAGGTCACTGACTCAACGTGGGTGCCTGATAGGAGAGAGGAGGAGGAGGAGGAGGAGGAGGAGGAGGAGGAGGAGGTGGCACATCACCAACTAGGCAGGATGCCCTCCAGGGGCCAGCCTAAGGGCAGCACATTGACTGCATCACACCCCAAAGCTCCACATGTGCAGGGCGCTGCAGTCTCTGCGCGTTATTCAAAAAGTTCTTTGGTGTGGGCCTTTTTTGAGACGAGTGCATCAGATCGCACCGCTGCTATTTGCAATATATGTCTCAAGCGTATCTCGCGTGGCCAAAACATCTCCCGCTTGGGTACCACATGCTTGACCAGACATATGTTGACCTGCCATGCAGTTCGTTGGCAAGCGTATCTAAAAGACCCACACCAAAGAACAAAGACGATCTCTCCTTGCTCCTCATCAGCTGAGATTTCCAACCCCACTAGACCTTCAGTCCTCTCTGCGACCTGCAGTGAGAGGAATGAAGGTGTAGAATTAGGTGTGTCACAGCCAAGTACTTATGGGCAATCTGCTTTTGGTACACCGACGTCAGATTGTACCAGGCAAATTTCCCTGCCCCAGCTGCTGCACCGCCGAAAGAAGTTTGCTCCCAGCCATCCACATGCCCAGCGGTTGAATGCTAGCTTGGCAAAATTGCTAGCACTTCAACTGCTGCCTTTTCAGTTGGTAGACTCTGCCCCCTTCCGTGAGTTTGTGGAATGTGCGGTTCCTCAGTGGCAGGTACCCAAACGCCACTTTTTCTCACGGAAGGCGATTCCGGCTCTCTACCGGCATGTGGAAGGCAATGTCCATGCCTCGCTGGACAGGGCGGTCAGCGGTAAGGTGCATATTACCGCTGACTCATGGTCCAGCAGGCATGGACAGGGACGTTACTTAAGTTTCACGGCGCATTGGGTGACTCTGCTGGCAGCTGGGAAGGATGCAGGACAAGGTGCAGTAGTGTTGGAGGTTGTTCCGCCACCACGCCTCCAAAATGCTGATTGTGACACACCTCTCTCCTCCACCCCCTCCTCTTCTTCTTCCTCCATGGCCTCTTCCTCGGAACCAGCGGTGCTCCGTAGGCGTTCAAGGGGCTACGCAAGTACGCAGGCCAAAAGATGCCATGCGGTGCTTGAGCTGGTGTGCTTGGGGGACAGGAGCCACACTGGGGCAGAGGTTCTGTCAGCTCTGCAGGGGCAGGTTCAGAGGTGGTTGACGCCACGCCAACTTAAGGCAGGAATGGTGGTTTGCGACAATGGCACCAACCTCCTCTCTGCCCTCCGACAGGGACAACTGACCCATGTGCCCTGTTTGGCTCACGTCCTTAACTTGGTGGTGCAGCGGTTCTTGGGCAGGTACCCGGGCTTACAGGATGTCCTGAGGCAGGCCAGGAAAGTCTGTGTGCATTTCCGCCGGTCATATAATGCCAGTGCTCGGCTGACGGACCTCCAAAAGGAGTTTAACCTGCCCAAGAACCGCCTAATCTGTGACATGCCCACCAGGTGGAACTCGACGTTGGCCATGCTGCAGCGGCTGCACACGCAGCAGAGGGCCATCAATGAGTACCTGTGCGACTATGGCACCAGGACAGGGTCAGGGGACCTTGGTTTTTTTTCCCCACGCCAGTGGGCCATGATCAGGGATGCATGCACTGTCCTGTCACCATTCGAGGAGGCCACGAGGATGGTGAGCACTGACAGTGCATGCATCAGTGACACTGTCCCCCTTGTCCACCTGTTGGAGCACACGCTGCGTGGGATAATGGACAGGGCACTTGAGGCAGAACAGAGGCAGGAAGAGGAGGACTTCCTTAGCTCTCAAGGCCCCCTTTATCCAGACAGTGTTCCTGCGTGCCCGCCGATCACACAGGAAGAGGACGAGGAGGAGGAGGAGGAGGAGGAGGAAGATTGTGTCAGTATGGAGGTGGAGCCTGGCACTCAGCATCAGCAGTCTTTAAGGGATCAGTCCCAAGGAACACATGGACTTGTACGTGGCTGGGAGGAGGTGGCTGCGGACGTTGTTGTCCTTAGTGACCCAGAGGACTCCGGACCGAATGCCTCAGCAAACCTACGCTGCATGGCCTCCCTGATCCTGCAAAGCCTGCGTAAGGATCCTCGTATTCGTGGTATCAAGGAGAAGGACCAATACTGGCTGGCAACCCTCCTTGATCCACGTTACAAGGGTAAGGTTGCGGACCTTATCTTGCCATCGCAGAGGGAGCAGAGGATGAAACATCTTCGGGAGGCCTTGCAGAAAGGTCTGTGCAACGCGTTCCCAGAGACTGGGAGGTTACAAACTCCTGTTTCTGGACAACGTGTTGCTGAGGCTTCGGTCAGTCAAAGAAGGAGCGGTGGAGAAGGTGGCCGTCTGACCGATGCGTTCAGACAATTTTTTGGTCCGCAGCCCCAAGGTATGATCGGTTCCAGCAACCATCGCCAGCGTCTGTTTTACATGGTGCAGGAATACCTAGGGGCAAGATCAGACTTGGACACCTTTCCCACCGAAAATCCTCTGGGTTACTGGGTCTTGAGGATGGATCACTGGCCAGAGCTTGCACAGTATGCAATTGAGCTACTGGCCTGTCCTGCATCCAGCGTTCTTTCGGAACGCACATTCAGTGCTGCTGGAGGCGTGGTAACCGATCACAGGGTGCGTCTGTCCACCGACTCGGTCGATCGGCTGACCTTCATAAAAATGAATCAGTCTTGGATCACCACCAGCTACCAAGCACCTGATGCAGATGTAACCGAATAATTTTTTTTGAAATCTCAGATCCCTTCAAAGACTGCCTATGCTGATGCTGAGTGACTATCCCTGAGTAATTATCCTCTTCCTCCTCAATCATCACGCTGATAGCTTGTAAGAACATTTTTGGTTCTGGGCGCCACCACCAGTGCCTAAGGCACAATTTTTCAGCCCCTGTTTAACAGGGGCGTGTAATTACAATTTTTGATGTAATACTTTGCAGCAGGGCTCGTTCCTGCATTCCAACTAGAGTGTCTGTGAGGGGTTGCAGTGTTGTGGCACCAGCACCAGTGCCTAAGACCCAATTTTTCTGCCCCTGTCTAACAGGGGCGTGTAATTACAATTTTTGATGCAATACTTTGCAGCAGGGCTTGTTCCTGCATTCCAACTAGAGTGTCTGTGAGGGGTTGCAGTGTTGTGGCACCAGCACCAGTGCCTAAGACCCAATTTTTCAGCCCCTGTCTAACAGGGGCGTGTAATTACAATTTTTGATGCAATACTTTGCAGCAGGGCTTGTTCCTGCGTTTCAACTAGAGTGTCTGTGAGGGGTTGCAGTGTTGTGGCACCAGCACCAGTGCCTAAGACCCAATTTTTCAGCCCCTGTCTAACAGGGGCGTGTAATTACAATTTTTGATGCAATACTTTGCAGCTGGGCTTGTTCCTGCGTTTCAACTAGAGTGTCTGTGAGGGGTTGCAGTGTTGTGGCACCAGCACCAGTGCCTAAGGCCTAATTTTTCAGCTCCTGTTCAACAGGGGCATGTAATTACAATTCTTGATCTAATATTTCACAGCAGGGCCCTGTGAGGGCTTACAGTGTTTTGGCCACAGCAACACCTAAGGCCCAAATTTCTGCTGAGTATATAGGGCAGGACCCTACTTTCAAACATCTAACTTACAAACGACTCCTACTTGCAAACGGAAGGAGACAACAGGAAGTGAGATGAAATCTACCCCTAAGGAAGGGAAATTCTCTCCTGTAAGAGTTAATATGGGAAAACAATTTTTCCTTTCCACTGATGCTTTCCAATCCTTGTTCCACAAAAAAACCCAAATTTTCAAAAAACATTTTTCATTGGGACAAAAAAGTGAGGTGAAATCTTCTGAAGAGGAGGAAAGACGCAAAACAAATGTCACAGGGGTGATAACCCTTCCCTATGTTTTCCAAAAAGCTTAGAAAAGATTTTTTGGCTGGAGCTAAACACATTAAAAATGTTCAAAATTACAAACAGATTCTACTTAACAACAAACCTACAGTCCCTGTCTTGTTTGCACCGCCTGTATACTGCTGTTCAGAGTATATAGGGACCTTTCCTTATTTTAATTTGGGTGCGGGGTTCCCCTTAATATCCATACAAGACCCAAAGGGCCTGGTAATGGACTGGGGGGTACCCATGCCGTTTGTCTCACTGATTTTCATCCATATTGCCATGACCCGACATGACATTAAACCCGCAAGCAGTTTTAAATGAGATTTTTTCCTTTAAAAATGACATTTGGTGCAGGGACTGTTCTAAACATGGGAAACACGCGTCACTTTACAGGCATACTATAGACACCCCCCAGGTACGATATTTAAAGGAATATTTCACTTTTTTTTTTTTACTTTAAGCATCATTAAAATCACTGCTCCCGAAAAAACGGCCGTTTTTAAAAGTTTTTTTTGCATTGATACATGTCCCCTGGGGTAGGACCCGGGTCCCCAAACCCTTTTTAGGACAATACCATGCAAATTAGCCTTTAAAATGAGCACTTTTGATTTCGAACGTTCGAGTCCCATAGACGTCAATGGGGTTCTAACGTTCGTGCGAACTTGCGGTCCGTTCGCGGGTTCTGGTGCGAACCGAACCGGGGGGTGTTCGGCTCATCCCTATTCTTGAGCTTCCGGGGACCATTGGAATCTAGTCTGCTGGCAAGTTAGTTGAGTAATAGGGGAGATGATAGAGGAGAAACCTTTAATAAATCTGCGATAAAAATTAGCGAAGCCAACGAATTGCTGAATTCCCTTCTTATCTACGGGAGCTGGCCATTCCTGGATGGCCCTAACTTTCTGCGGATCCATTGCGACCCCTCCTACTGAGATAATGAACCCAAGGAACTGGGTGGTGTCTTTCTCGAATTCACATTTTTCCCCCTTTAAATATAGACCATGTTTTCTGAGGATCGAGAGTACTTTCTTCACATGGGTGCGATGTATTTCTAAAGTGGTGGAAAAGATCAGGATGTCATCGAGATAAACAATTACAAAGTTATCTAGATACTCACGGAAGATGTCGTTGACTAAATGTTGAAAAGTAGCCGGGGCATTGCAGAGGCCAAAGGGCATCACCAAATATTCGAAGTGCCCGAATCTGGACCGGAAAGCTGTCTTCCATTCATCTCCTTCACGTATCCGAACCAGATTGTATGCTCCCCGGAGATCTAATTTGGTGAAGACTTGAGCGGCTCGGAGACGCTGGAAAAGTTCAGGAATAAGGGGGAGCGGGTACCTGTTCTTGATGGTAATTTTGTTAAGCTCCCTATAGTCCACACAAGGCCTCAAGGATCCATCCTTCTTCTCGACGAAAAATATTCCTGCTCCAGCTGGGGAAGAAGAATGGATGAATCCCTTTTCAAGATTTTCGTCGATGTAGGAGCGAAGGGCTTCTAGCTCGATCTCTGATAGAGGAAAAATGTCCAAAAGGGATCTTGGATCCGGGTAGGAGGTCAAGGGACAATCATAAGGTCAATGAGGTGGTAGACTGTCAGCTTTCTTCTTATCAAAGATGTCCAGGAATTCATGGTATGCTGCGGGGACATGTTGAAGATTATCCGGTGCTGGTTGTAGAGTTAGACAAGGAGCCGTTCTGTCGTATCTTAGTGAAAGGCAATGCTGAGAGCAGTACGAGGAAGAGAAAAGGACTTCTTTCTTGCTCCAACTTACCTGAGGATCATGGGCCTGCAACCACGGAAACCCCAGAATGATGGGAAACATAGGTGAACTTATAATGTCAAAGCGAAGAAATTCTGAATGGTCAGAGTCCGTGCAGGTGAGGATAGGCTTAGTTTCCTGCGTGACAGGCCCAGAGCAGGGTAGGGACCCATCTGCCAGATGGATCTGTAGGTGTTGCTTCTTGACTTGTAGAGGAATGTGCAGGCTTTGGGCTAAAGATGCATCCAGGAAGCCACTGCAGGCTCCTGAGTCAACGATGGCTGACAACCGGACCTTCTCTTCCGCCACCTGTAATGAGATCATGAGGACAAGGTGAGACTGGCTTGAACTAGCAATTTGAAAGTTCGTGGCAGACCATGGGTGGCACTTACTGGGTCTAACAGGGCAGTTGTTTAAGAAGTGAGCGGACCCTCCACAATATAGACAAAGGTTAGCCTGGCGCCGGCGGAGCTTTTCGTCAGGAGAGAGTGGGGGTCGAACTAAACCCAGTTGCATGGGCACACCATGGGAGGATGAAGAAGAGGCTGTAGAAGGTGCAGGAACAGGTGGTACCCGCGGCATCATCCAAGTGGGTCTTGGGGACTGGAAATGCTCGCTGCGAGGCTCCCGTAAGCGTCTGTCAAGTTTATTAGCGAGCTGGATCAGGTCTTCCAGGGGGACCGGGGTATCTACTCAAGCCAGTTCATCCTTTAGGGACTCTGAGAGTCCCTGGCGATACTGATATTTTAGAGCGGCCTCATTCCAATTGGTGTCCCCTGACCATTTTCGAAATTCCACAGTGTAATCTTCCATCGGTCTTTTTCCCTGGGTCAGGGTATGCAGGATGGACTCAGCCGTGGCGGTGCGCTGTGGATCGTCATATAGCTGGGCCATGGAGTCAAAAAATGTATCTGCTGAGTCAAGGAGGGGGCTCTTCTGCTCAAGAAGGTTGTGAGCCCAGGATTGCGGTTCGTCAGAAAGCAAAGAGATGATAAACCCCACTTTCACAGTTTCAGAATAAAAAGTTCTGGGTTGAAGGGCAAAGTATAGTAAACAAGCATTTCTAAATGCCCTGTACTTCTTCCGGTTTCCGGAGAATCGTTCCGGAATGGGAACCCTGGGTTCAGGTAAGACCATTACTGCTGCAGGAGCTGGGTTAGCTTGATCCCGAAAAGGAAGATGTCCCACTGGCAGACGCTGACACGGTGTCCGAGGGGCTAGGAAACATAGTTAGATGTTGGAGACGACCCTCAATCTGCAAATACAGTACCTGACCGCGAGATTGTGTTTCCAGCGCGATACCATCGCGCTGGTTCTCGCCGACAGGGTACTGTGCATGTCGCGCTGGCTCACTCATCGGGAGAGGAAAACTTTGTTTTCCTTCCGCGATGAGTGACAGGCAGCGCTGACAGCTGTCTGGTATGTATCCTGAGGCGGGAACACCGCGCCAATTTTTAAATGACAAAAACGGCGTGGGTTCCCCCCCAGGATCATACCAGGCCCTTAGGTCTGGCATGGATTGTAAGGGGAACCCCCTACGCCGAAAAATCCAGGCCGCATGCCCTCAACATGAGGGGGGTGGGTGCCTTGGGGGAGGGAGGGCGCCCTGTAGGGGCCCCCCCACCCCAAAGCACCTTGTCCCCATATTGATGAGGACAAGGGCCTCTTCCCTGGCCGTTGGTTGTCGGGGTCTGCGGGCGGGGGGCTTATCGGAATCCGGGAGCCCCCTTTAATAAGGGGGCCCCCAGATCCCGGCCCCCCACCCTGTGAGAATGTGTATGGGGTACATGGTACCCCTACCCATTCACCTAGGGAAAAGTGTCAATATAAAAAAAACACACTACACAGGTTTTAAGAGTAATTTATTAGTCAGCCTCCCCCAAGGCACCCATCCCCCCATGTTGAGGGCATGCGGCCTGGTACAGCTCAGGAGGGGGGGGGCTCTCGCTCGTCCCCACACCCTTTCCTGGCCGGCCGGGCTGCGTGCTCAGATAAGGGTCTGGTATGGATTTGGGGGGACCCCACGCCGATTTTTCGGCGTAGGGGGTTCCCCTTACAATCCATGCCAGACCTAAGGGCCTGGTATGATCCTAGGGGGGGACCCACGCCGGTTTTTTCATTTAAAAATTGGCGCGGTGTTCCCGCCTCAGGATACATACCAGACAGCTGTCAGCGCTGCCTGTCACTCATCGCGGAAGGAAAACAAAGTTTTCCTCTCCCGATGAGTGAGCCATCTCGGTGCTGGCTCCTGCGACAGGGCTCACAGGTGTCAAATCTCGCCGAGAAATGACACAATATCGCGGTCACCTACTGTAGCTGTCTTGGAGTCTCTGGACAGCCTGGGTGAGGGCTGTAACCTGCTGGCAGAGTGCCTCAAGGGGAGAGCCCGCTCTGTCGGCCTCACTCATGGCTGGTTTGTACTGTCAGGTACTCACCAAGGCCGAGTTGCTGAGAGAGGCTCCCCTTGCAGTTGGGCGCACGATACCCTCTGGGAGTGGCACAGCGGGTATTGGGCACGAAGAAGCAGGGGTCGCCAGCAGGTAGTAGAGTAGCTGGGCGGTTCTTCAGGTAGAGAAGAGATTCGTGCAGGGTGGCTGACACCTCACCGGAGCCGACTGAGCAGGAATCTGGAGATGAAGGCTGAAGCCAGATGCAGAGGGTCAAACACAAGGCAGAAGTCCAGGAACGGGCCAGGGGTCAAACACAGGTAGTCAAGCAAGCAGATAATCCAACACTGGGGTGAAGCAGAGACAAAGTCCAAGAGCAAGCCGGGGGTCAAACACAGGTAGTCAAGCAGGCAGATGATCCACACTAGGATGAGGCAGAGGCAAGTCCAGGAGCAGGCCGAGAGTCAAACACGGGTAGATCAGGCAGGTAGAGGAGTTCAGAAGGCAGCCGAGGGTCAAGCACAAGTGAGGTTCAAGCAAGGTCAAGGTCAATCCGGGTCACAACGGGCAGGCACAGGTACACAGGTTCAGGAACAGATCACAGGAGCTGAAAAGACAAACCAGCAACAAACACAGGACATAGCTGTCTTTATATAGGCCCGCCAGGGGAACGTCCCATTGTGCGCACACACGTTCGTACTGATGCGCTGCGTCGTGCACCCACGTGAGCTGATCCGTTCGGGACACGCGCTCGTACCCGCTGATTGTGAAACGGTACGCGCTGATGTGCAATTATACCACGCAGGCGCATGGGGAAATGCCTATACTGACTGGAAGTCCGAGCGTAGAATATGGGTTTGGGGGGATTTTTGTGGAGCACTGGGAAGGGAGAGGATGGGTAGTTGGGTTAGGAGAAGGTGTCACATAGAGGTAGGTTTTATGTTAGGTATCATCAGGTCGGCCTGTGTGCAATCGAGGCAGTATATTGGTGTGTCCAATTAGCTTTGGGAGCAGATAGGTGTATCGATGTCAGGTAGGGTAAAGAGAGAGAGGTAAAAAATAATAGTCCATGTCAAACAGTGTACGTGGTTAAGCAGGTTTAACCTCCCTGACGGTATGATTATTTTGGATTTTAGGTGCTGAAAGCGGTACAATTATTTTGCATGGAAATATGGCGTTTTATATTGTAGGCCTGTAATTCTTAACAATAACGCACTTAAATCTGTCCAAACAAGAGTCTAGTAGATATCCTGGGTATGATAAAGTTTGAAACACAAAAACAGAAATTATAACTTAATAAAAAAAATAAATAAATAAAATAATAATAAAATAAATTTCCCCACGATTCACTATCACTCAATTCTGCAAGTGTTCTAATTTACTATCGCTGTTCTCTAGCTGGTCTAAAGCCACTTTTGACGTAAAGGGACACTTTTTGGTTGCTATGGACAATCTCCAGTTTCCAGGCAGAAAGAACAGTATATATAATATAAAACTGCATGCAGGGCATAGGACAAAGCACTGGGGACAAAAGGGATGTGACATGATTTCATACAGTACTGTAATCTGTAAGATTACAGTACTGTATGTGTTATGATTTTTACAATTTTTTAAATTTGCCGCCAGGCTCCACCCCCGAGCGTCGTGATGCTCGCAGGGAACGGAGCCTGGCAAGGAGAGGCTTCGAAGGAGGACACAGCCCACGGACACTGCGGGGGACATCGCAGGATCCTGGGGACAAGGTAAGTAACGCTGCACCAGGATCCTGCAATGTGATCCCGAGTGTGGCTCGGGGTTACCGCTAATGGGACTGAATTTTAACCCCGAGCCACACTCGGGAATACCGCTGGGGAGGTTAACAGGTTGAACAATTTAAACATTTTTACCAGTATGAACATTGTCAGAGGAGTCAAAAACCATAACAACAACTATAACTAGATAAGTGGTGGGGCTTCAGCCAATGCAACATTCTGACTTAAAGGTTAAAGGCATGTGTGGGGGGGTCCCTGGGAGGAATCCAATGGTAACAGGATCGATCTGCCAGAGGAATGTTGGTCGACTACTGGTAAACTTCTTTGTTTCAACTGGTTTACTGTAGGTACAAGAAGGAGTTAACGGTTATGAGTAAGGGAGGGTAGGAAAGGCCGGGTTGGCCAACGAGGTAGGAACTGAGAAGTTCCTGAAGTTCGGTTTATCTGGTTATGGATCCTCCCCGAGCCCCACCCACTGGTGCTGTATTAGGTGCATCACCACGATACAAGGCAGTTAAAGTATTGACCCAGGGAGGAAGCCCAATCTATTCTCCTCCTCCCTGGTCAATAGCCTATGTCTTACTGCAAAAAATAAGATAAGATAAGTAAGTTGTCCTAGAATAAAACCGTGCTAGGATGACAATATTTGTACTTATTCCTAGCACATTATCTTGTATTCCGGGGGGGGGGGAGGGATAGGGGGGGAAGGTATAGGGACGAGAGAAGAGGGGTGAGGGGGGGGGAGAAAAAAGAGGTGGTAGTCCAGATTTATGGTAGAAAAATGGGATGAGCCACTAGGTGTAATTCAATACTTCTTCCGTTCTAAGCGTCAATAATAGTGGAAATTGTTTGTAGAGGTAAACAGGCGATATAGAAGAACATTCAGTTCCTTTTGACTGAACGAATGAAGGAATGGGGTTGTTCATAGGTCGGTAAGTCAGCTGTTTAGGATTTGCAAACCATTGTGGTCATGTTAGGAATGGACACATGCAGAACAAATTATTCAATATTATTATTATTATTATTATACAAGATTTATATAGCGGCAACAGTTTACACAGCGCTTTACAATGTATAAGGGGGACAACACAATTACAGTACAATACAAAAGGTACAGGAGGGCCCTGCTCGTAGAGCTTACATTCTAAAGAGAGGGGTGGTGGTACAAAAGGTAATAATATAATATTACAATATAATACAATAATACAATACAATATTATACAATAATACAATATAATAGGACAATATAAGTCCTAGGAGAGGAAATAGGTCCTTGGTTTGAGTTGTGTGGCTTGTAAAGGTGATAGTTTCAGATGAGCTGCGCTGGAGGCTATAGTAGTGGGAACGAGCGAGTATGGGAAAGCATATCCATAGTAAAATGGGAGCTTGCTAGAGGGCCGTTTAATATTTTAGGGGCCCTCAGTTTGAGGTAAGCCATCATCCAGGGGGTGGAATGTTCGTGAATGCCAGAATCAGGGGTAAATCCATTGGGATAAGTGGGGGGTGGTATTGCTTGTTTATGGGAATGGGTACGGTTAAGTAGTGACGGGGGGAAGGGCAAACAGTAGGGGAGGAAGTTCGTTTGTGATAGTCTCTAGGACAGCCTACGAGATTGGTGTACTGACCTTAGATCATAGGGTGCAATCCGTAAGGATTTGGATTCAGTTCTTAGGCTGATAGGCGGGCCCTTCTATGGGCTGGTGAGTTTGTTGGGCTCCTTCACACCTTGTGGATGTCTTCCATGGAGGTGGCGTGCCTTGTGGGTGGAAGGCAGAAATCACTGTACCAGCCGGGTAACTTGAAAATAGGGATGTCCAAGGTGTTGCAGAAGTGATCTAGATCCTCTGGTATTCTGAGGTTTGCTGTGCGGCCCTGGTTCGTGGCAGATAAGCAGAAAGGGAACTTCCAGCGGTAGCTGATAGCTCTTGAGCTCAGGAGGTCCAGGAGGGGTCTTAGCTCTTTTCTGCGTTGCAGGGTTATATTTGACAGGTCTTGGAAGATTTTGATTTCTGCCCCATTAGATTGCAGGCATCCTCTTTTACGTGCCTTTCTGAGGATTTTACTCTTAATGTGGGAAGTTAACTAGGCAGCAGACCACATCTTTTAGCGGGTCAGTGTCCTTGGTCTTAGGGCCCTATGCAGCCTCTCAATTGGAGGATCTGGGGGCCTCTTTAGCAGGTCGTTAAATAAGGCTACAGTGGTGCGGGTGAGCTGGCTGGGTTCAATAGATTCAGGCAGGCCTCTTACCCTCAGATTGTGGCGGCTGCCATGGTTGTCCAGGTCCTCAAGATGGCGATGGAGCTCCCGCAGGTGAATAAAGTGGGATTCTGTCAGTTGCCGAACCTGGCAGAGAGAGGCGTCATGGCGTGCTGTAATTTTCTCTACCTCCCCCACTCTGTTGCTGATGGTATGAATGTACCCCTTCAGGTCAGAGATCGCCGCCGAAAGGGTGTTTTTTATGTCTGCTGCTATTTCATGCAGATCAGAGAGCCTCGGAGCGTTCGTTTTCCTGCTGCTGCTCCCCTTGGCACTGTGTCAGCACTGTGCTTGAGTAGGGCTTGTGCTAGGAGAGCGGGACCTCCGAGAGGAAGCCTGTGCTTCTGACATGGCGCTCTGCTGCAGCTGTGTGTGGAAGAGCTCCGGAATGCTGCCGCTCAGCTGGATTCCTTGATCACGAGGTGATCGGGACCTGGTGGCGGAGGCTCTATGGTATCCTCTCCCCATCATGTCTTGGAAGGTACCTTTGATTAGGCTGAAGCAGGACCTTGAGGTGTCGGAGCTGGAGAACTAAGCGGCCATCTCAGACCGGGACCAGACCCTGCCCCCCAATCTCAGCTCTGGATGAACAGAAATATGAATTCTTTGGTAAATACATCTAGTATATTTAGCTGTTTGTCTGGAGTTTATTGTTACTAAACCCAGGAGCCTACATTCACTATATCTGGTCTCCCACAGTACATAGAACATGGAAATGCAAATGTTTTAGCAAATATAAAATGCTAAATACCTTTTCTCATCAGTGGTATATATCAGTTTTGTGACTTCTATCAGTGTCTGGTTAAAGCTTGTAGGAGGAGTTTTCAATCTCCTCTGACTGTCCTATGTGGCTGCATGAGGCCTGAAGCTCTGGACAGTGCTGATTGGCCCTGTGCTGATCACTTGCACTCTCCCAAGAACAAAAAAAACCTCTCTAGCAATACACACCAAACTGAGCATGTGCAGAGTTCCTCCAAGGCTCTCTTATCAGGAGATGGATTGGGGAGAGTGGAAGAAGGGGAGGATCAGAGAAGACAGGATCAAACAGTCTTTTTACACAATGCAGAGGATTAACTCCTTATGCCATGTACACACGACCGGACTTTTCGTTGGAGTTCCGTCAAAACGGACTTGCCTACACATGATCACACCAAAGTCCGACTGATTTGAACGTGATGACGTACGACCGGACTAGAATGAGGAAGTTCATAGCCAGTAGCCAATAGCTGCCCTCACGTCGTTTTTTGGTTCGTCGGACTAGCATACAGACGAGCGGATTTTTCGATAGGATTTGAGTCAGTCGGAAAGATTTGAAACATGTTCTATTTCTAAAGTCCGTTAGATTTTTGGACAGGAAAGGTCCGATGAAGCCCACACACGATCGTAATGTCCATTTCATCGGACCTTTGATGCCAAAAAGTCCGCTCAAGTGTACACGGCATTAGGCTCCACAGTGAGTATAGCAAGCATGCTTTACTGCATATACAGACTGATTTTACCGTTGTGGGTTTAGTAACACTTTAAAGTGTTAGTTCGCCTTTACAGAAAAAATAGGAGGTGAACTAACACTCCCCCCCCAAGTCCCCACTCAACTTACCTCCAGCGATCCTGAGCTGTCAGGGCTCCCGCAATCGGTGCAGCAATCCAGGGATCTGAAATCCCTGCTCTTCTCCCTCCTTCTCTGTTCAACGTTTGAGGGACGGACGAGATCGATTCACTGTGATGGCACCGAACAATTAGAATCAATCTGGTCCTGGAAGCGTGCACAGAGAAGAGGGAGAGGAGTGGGGATATCAAATCCTCGGACCGCTGGACTGGCTGCGGAAGCCCTGACAGCTCCAGATGGCAAGAGGTAAGTGCAGCAGTGACTGGGGGTCGGGGTTTGGGAGTACAGTGTTAGTTCACCTTTTAATTTTAAGGCACACAAAGTAGCCTCATAAAGTTCCCCCTTATGTTTCCTTAGATGACCTGTTAGTAAATATGGATATATTGGAACATGACTATAAATGACAGTGATTCTGTATTGTTTTCCATTACATTTGTATGTACGATCATACATCAGTCTGCCAAGCACTGCAAACAACTATGCGGCAAGAGTTCTGCTGCCATTTACACATTTACAAGGGGATTGTGGGAGGTGACCCACACACACACTTTGCACTGTCTTAATAAATAAGCCTGTTTATAGAAAAAAAAATGAATTTAGCACAAACAATTTGCCAGACCAAAGATCACTTGTGGATGTTGCTTTTATGCAGTTTAGCAAAGATAAACCATTTGGAAACAAAGCTGTATACTGAAGGATGCCAATTCAAACTGAACTCTAAAGTTTCCATTATATTTTGCTTAAAAGATTCAATCTCTCCCTGCTGAGCGACCTACCGCAACCGCCTTCCGAGGGAATTAGTCTCTACGGAGTGATTTGCCTAGAGCTTTATGTGAGTTGACAATGACCTTAAACAGCAGAGGAACTGAAAAAATCTACACATTTCTCTAACAAATGCGTACTCGAGAGATGAGTGAAATAACCCACATTCACAGGCAGAAGCACACTGGTCATGGCTGAAAAGATGCTAAAGAGCCAGCTGCGATATATACAAGGACAGGCTTGGGCTAGCAATAAATGATTGTCCAAATTAGATGCAAGGTGGTTTAAAAACTCAAGGGCAACAAATCTCCAGTACGTTTATGATTTCCTTGCGATTTCCTTGCGATAAAGCTGAACTCCATGTACTTCTTTTACTACATAGTTACATTGCTTCAGCTTATTCCATACCTCTGGGATCGTTATGGAAGTGGATCACTGTAGTGATCACCACTATCTTCCAGGTCCTGTGCCGAGCGGCTGCCCTTCTGCAGAGCGAACACAGAGACGTGGAACACTGATCACAGAGCACCTTGATTTTTTTTTTAAACCACTTAAGGACCGGAAGGATTTGCTCCCATAGTGACCAGGCTATTTTTTGCGATACGGCACTGTGTCACTTTAACTGACAATTGTGCGGTCATGCAACATTGTACCCAAACAAAATTTATGTCATTTTTTTTCCCCACAAATAGAGCTTTCTTTTGGTGGTATTTGATCACCTCTGCGGTTTTTTTTTTTTGCGCTATAAACAAAAAAGTGCCAATTTTGAAAAAAAAAACAATATTTTTAACTTTTTGCTATAATAAATATCCCCAAATTAAAAAAAAAAAAACACATTTCTTCATCAGTTTAGGCCAATATGCATTCTTCTACATATTATTGGTTAAAGAAAAAATCGCAATAAGTGTATAGTGATTGGTTTGCGCAAAAGTTATAGCGTCTACAAAATAGGGGATAGATTTATGCAATTTTTTTTATTTATTTATTTTTTACTAGTAATGGCGGAGATCTGCGTATTTTAGCGGGACTGCAACATTGGGGCGGACAGATCGGACACTTTTGGCACTTTTTTGGGACCAGAGACATTTATACAGCCAGCTAAAAATTGCCACAGATTAATAAAAAACAACCTTTTTGCTTGTACATGATTGGATGATAGAAATTAGAAGAGCTTCCCCTCATTTCTGATCTACCCCTCAGATTTACAGCGACTGCACTTCCAAGTGGATTTGCCTTTACTATATCAACCCCAATGTGTCTACAAACTATAAGATATTTTTTTCATTTATTTATTTTTATTTTATTTTTTTTAGTAATGGCGGAAATCAGTGACTTATAGTGGGACTGCGATATTGCGGCGGACAAATCGGACACCTACCTGACACTTTTTGGGGACCAGTGACAGTGATCAGTGCTAAAAAATATGCACTACTACTGTACTAATGACACTGACAGGGAAGAGTTAACATCAGGGGCAATCAACTCTGTGCCTAGGTTGTGCTTACTCACTGTGGGGGAGGTGCTTTGACTAGGGGAAGGCAAAGATCCGTGTTCCTGCTTAGTAGAAACACAGGATCTGTGCCTTCCCTTCTGTCAGAACGTTCTACCTGTGCCCTGTGTAATCTGCGAGTGCCGGTGGACATTGAGTCAGCGGTACCTTCTGCTGGGCTCCCGCTGTGTAGAATCACAGTGGGAGCAGGTAACAGGCGGCGCGCACCCCCCCCCCCCCCCCCCCCAAACCTGGAAGTGTCAGATCATGTACCTATGTGATCTGTAAATGTAGGGTGGGCGGTTTGCAAGTGGTTAAAGTATAACTAAAGGCAAAACTTTTTTTTTTTTGGATAGAGTAAGGGAGGACTATAACTCCTGTCATTTTTTGTAATCTGTGTCCCATAGGGGTGATTTCCCTTCACTTTCCATCCCACAGCCAAAACATGAAGTGAAAGGAAATCTCTCCAAAGTGAGGGGATGCTGATATGTCACAAGAACTAATGCCCCATTGCATACCTCCCAACTTTTTGTGATGGGAATGAGGGACACCTAGCAGCAAAAGTATGCAGGCATAGGACACACCCCTTGCCACACCCCCTTAAAGGAGAATTGTACAAAAAAAAACAAGATTGGTTAAACCCAAGTCCTTTTTTTACGACTACTATTCCATTATATTGGTTTTTGGAATTTACAAATGCTGCCATTTACAAATCAGAAAGGTTTAGCACTGGGAAACACTTTTTGATAGATAAAAAGTGCATTTTTTATACAACTATATAGATCAGACCAAAATGAGGGACAAATGAAAAGGAATGAGGGACCGAGGAACAATACTCCAAATCAGGGACAGTCCTTCGAAATCAGGGACAGTTGGGAGGTATGCCATTGAAAGATTTCCCCTCAAAAACTGTTCTGATGTCAACCCTAAATTTGGTATTTACTTTCAATGATAACAATAAACAGGAAAACAGAGAGGGTGAATCTCCCTAATGGGGGCACAGGCAACACTAAAGTTGACAGGTGTTCTAATCCCTCTTCACTCTCTTTAGGTGAAATTAAACATTAAGAATTCTGGGAGGCCATGCTGAGCAAGTGACCCCTACTATGGTCACAATGCATCACGACCCAGAAGAATGTGGCAATCACTGTAGTAGTGGCGACTACTGTAGTAGCGCCCTCCCCAAACAGGCTGTAAGGCTAAACCTGCAGGGAACTAGAAGGACCAGAACCTTCACCAAGTGGAAGAGTGGGTTTGATAATAAAGTTGGAAGTACCTCCATCCGGGACAGGAACTCTGTGAGCAAGCCTTGAGTTTTGAGCAAGCTTGGTGGAAGTAGCAGACAGACCATTTTTGCATTGGTCTATAGCAAAACAGAGGAAATACAGTCTCATTATTAATCAGGTATATTATAGTAAAGTAGTGTGGAAAGTGTACTGGATATTTCTGCAGCCTGTACCATCTTCATGCCTTCATGCTGATCAAGTATACTGTATGTAGTGAACAAGGAGCCTGCCCTGAGCCATCCTTTGTTGCCTGAAACCTCTCCCTGAGCTAAGCACTTTCCCTCACAAGTGGGTTCCTGGCTCTGACCATCCATTCGTCAAAATGATGATGAGGCCCTTTTTAAAAAGGTTCCCTCACCCAAGATGGCCACCAAATTTCAGTGTCTGATCAGACTCAAGGCACTGAAAAGGCCTGAAGGGAATTTCTCTTCTTTCCTGTTTCGCTATAGAACAGAAAGTGAAGGGAAATCTTCCCTATGGTACACAGTTGACAATAAAAAAAAAAATTGACAGGGGCTAAAGTCTTCCCTTACCCTATCCAAAATGGAAAAAAAGTTTTCCTTTAGTTACACTTTGGAGTTGATTTACTAAAACCGGAGAGTGCAAAATTTGGTGCAGCTCTGCATAGAAACCAATCAGCTTCCAGGGTTTTTTGTCAGAGTCGAACAAGCTGGAAGTAGAAGCTGATTGGCTACTATGTGCAGCTGCACCAGATTTTGCACTCTCCAGTTCTAGTAAATCAACCCCTTTAAGTTTTTGTTTTAGTTTTGCATATACGGAATGAATAAAAATCAGTTTACTTTTTGCTGTCTGTCCCATAGGGGAGATTTCCCTTTGCTTCCTCTCCTACAGATGCAACAGGAAATCGTACAACATCTCTCCAAATGAGTTGCGTTCCCCTCTTGGACACTTGTCACTAGGGATGAGCTTCAAGTTCGAGTCGAACTCATGTTTGACTCGAACATCGGCTGTTCGCCAGTTCGCCGAACAGCGAACAATTTGGGATGTTCGCGGCAAATTCGTAAGCCGCAGAACACCCTTTAAAAGTCTATGGGAGAAATCAAAAGTTCTAATTTTAAAGGCTTATATGTATGCTATTGTCATAAAAGTATTTGGGGACCAATGCAAAAAGAAGTTTTAAAAATGGATGAATTTTCGGGAGCAGTGATTTTAATAATGCTTAAAGTGAAACAATAAAAGTGTAATATTCCTTTAAATTTCGTACCTGGGGGGTGTCTATAGTATGCCTGTAGAACGGCGCATGTTTCTCGTGTTTAGAACAGTCTGACAGCAAAATGACATTTCAAAGGAAAAAAAGTCATTTAAAACTACTCGCGGCTATTAATGAATTGTCGGTCGGACAATACACATAAAAGTTCATTGATAAAAACAGCATGGGATTTCCCCATAGGGGAACCCCGAACCAAAATTTTTAAAAAATATGGCGTGGGGGTCCCCCTAAATTCCATACCAGGTCCTTCAGGTCTGGTATGGATATTAAAGTGGGGTTCCACCCAAAAAAAAAAAATACATGAAAAATCCTAAAAACAAAAAACAAAAAAAATTTGGATATTTTTTTTTTTAACTTACCTCTAAATGCCTGTTCCTAGGGGGTCCCTTGTAGTCTGCCTCTTCCAGTGCCTGGGCTGGTGACATCACTTCCCCCTCATGACAGGAAGGGCTCAGCTCTGCTCCCTCCCTCCTGTCAATCATCTGGGACCCATTACAGGTCCCAGGTGACTGAGCGGCCAATCACGGCGCGCGGCGCCGCTCGCGCATGCGCAGTGGGTGCCAGGCTGTGAAGTCACAGCCTGGTGCCCACAGTTGCAATGCCGGCGCCACTGAACGGAGGAGGAGACGAGCGGGGCTTCGATCCCCCGCATCGCTGGACCCTGGGACAGGTGTCCAATTAAAAGTCAGCAGCTGCAGTATTTGTGGCTGCTGACTTTTAATTTAATTTAATGAATAGGGCTGAGCTGCAACAGCATCTAATGTATGGAGTTTTGGTGCAGTGGTGCCGGATTTTAGGGTGTTAAACAGGCAGTGAGGAGGAGGCATAATGCATCCTCACTGTCATATGCCCTCTGAAAAGCGATCCCGCTCTTCAGAGGGCTACTGCAAGTGTAAATTAATGCTAAGGCTTCATTTATACCTTTGCAGTTGTGATGAAGTGTGTGTTTTTGTGCAGCACATATAAGGCAGCCCCATTTATATCAATGTGCTGCCCTAGGCAGTAAAAATGCACAAAGTAGTATTTAAAAAAATATTGTGCTGCACCAAAACGCATGCTACTTTGTTACCATGCATTTTAGTGCGGGCAAATGAGCAAAGGCAAGGTGCGTGGGGGTGCCATTAGATATTAAAGGCACCACTAAAAATGAATGGCATCACTGCACACCTGCAAAGGAGCTGTGTATTGTGCATTACAGGAACTCATGTGATTTGTACACATTCCTGCAACACCCAAATGTCCACCTAGTGTAAGAGAGAGAGGAGGCTGAGAGGTAGGGTTGCCACCTCATCTCTTTAAACCCAAATACATATTAATTACACAGGTTCTGTGCCTGATCAAGGTGGTAATTAAACTCACTGGGTGCATTATCTGCATTTAATTAGCCTCAGAACCTGTGTAATTCACAGATGTTCTAAAGTACTAAAGGGCTCTAGGGGGGCTTTGAGGAAGGAAGGGGGGCTAAAAGGTCTCTAAGGGCTCATTCAGACATGCAGCTATCATTGTCCGAACAAGAAGCACATATACCGCATCAGGCAGCAATCAGGTGCACTGGGTTCCAGGTGCTAACCTCGGCTCACCACTGTCCACAATGCAAAGAAAAAAGAAGAAATTGGTTGCACACCAGACCATCAAAATGCTTGATAAGAAGTAGGGATGCACCAATACCATTTTTTTTTATGAGTACAAATACCGATACTTTTTTTTAGTACTCGCCGAAACCAATTACCGATACCTACCGCAACTGTTTTGTTTACACTTCAGCTGTCAGCAATGGTACAAACAGGGGTGGACTGACCATTCGGGCCCTCGGGCAGTGCCCGAGGGCCCCATGCCACTAAGAGGCCCCATCAGGGTTGCCAGCCTCAATAAAACCAGGGACAATATGTAAAAATCTGTGTTTTTTTAAAAATCCCAAGATTACAGCTGCCCCACCTCTCCAGTACCTTTTCAGTGTGTGTATGTGTATTCTGTGTGTGTATACTGTGTGTGTATACTGTACGTGTGTGTGTGTATACTGTGTGGCCCCATAAGCTATTGCCTGGGGTCCCCATAATCTCCTATTGCCTGGGGGCCCCATAATCTCCTATTGCCCGGGGGCCCCATAATCTTCTCCTATTGCCCGGGGGCCCCATAATCTCCTATTGCCCGGGGGGCCCCATGAGATGTCAGTCCGCCCCTGGGTACAAAGCATTGAAAAGTCAAATTAAATAAATTGATTTTGTTTTTTAATTTTGCACTTTTTTAATGTAAAATGTGTTAGTATATGTTAATATATATTTGTGAAAATATTCACTAACAAAGCAAACAAACAAAAAGTTTTAATTGTTTATCATTTATAAAAAAAAAAAAAAGCAGGAAAATAATATTTAAATGGAGTAGAATAGGGAGTTAATTAAGGCTGATTAGAGTAAATTAAGGGGTTAAAAAGAGGAACATTTGTTCATCCCCACTGACAGCTCAAAGAACCGAGCCTGAAAGTATCGGTTTCAGGTTTCGGTGCATTTGCACGAGTACCGATACTTGTGCAAATACTCGGTATCGGCACCAATACTAGTATCAGTGCAACCTTAATAAGAAGTTCTTTATTGTCATATGCCAGTCAAACATGCAGGAATACAGATAGTTGACGCGTTTTACATGATTGTACCGTGTGAACTAGCATGGTACAATCACGTGAAACGCGTCAACTATCTATATACATGCATGTTTGACTGGCATACGACAATAAAGAACATTTTATCAAGCATTTTGATGGTCTGGTGTGCAATCTCTTCTTTTTTTATATATGCAGCTATCATTGCTGGTGTTTGACATGTGGTATGGGGGCCCTATGTTGTTACCACCTCTTTTAACCCTGAAAATGTTGACCTACTGTGTGTAGAGCATGCCATTTCAATTTTGCCATGTGCACAGCCCTGAGTGGCAGCATCTCCTTGTTCAGGTTGGCAGTCGGGTCACAAAAATTGCAGCTCAACATCCTGCTTATACCTCCCTCCCACCCATCTGTGTGAATGAGCCGAAAGGCCTTGCTTACACTTGTGGTTTGGGGGTAAAATAAGGTGGCTGAGCTGCAGTTTTACTGTCTCCACCTCTCTAACCCCTTGACGCTGACAGTACGCACTGGACTGGGATTTTTTACCGTGGGACCAAATATCTGTGTTTGTGCTGGGAGTGCACACAGCATAATCCCAGCATTGAGACCGGGGTCTCACCCAGGGCCGTCTTTAATATTGATTGGACCCTGGGCAAAACTTTTCTTGGGGCCCCCCCCATGCAGTTTCACTCTCCACCTGCTCTGAGACATACAATAAATAGCAGCTAGACTCAAAATCAGTTTACTGAATCAGATCAGGCAGCTATTGCGATTGGTTGCCAGAGGTTACAGTGTATCATTACCGCTCATTGACTGGTTGCTAGAGGTTACAGCACACATTACGGCTCACTGATTAGTTGCTAGAGGTTACAGCACATGATTTCTGCTTGTTGATTGGTTGCTAGAGATTACTGTAGATATGACCTCAGGGGGGCATGATATACATATCAATGCCACCGGCCGCCCCTATTTACATATGAATTCCATCACTATTTACATATGAATGCCGGTAATTTACATGTAAACACAGGGTCTGTGGGTGAGTCATCTTTACACAACAATAGGGCAGAGCTGGGCAGCATTAGTAACAGCACTTCACACTGAGATATCTGGACACAGGACAGGACTAAAACCTCAAGGGAGGAGGGAATATAAATCAGGATAGTTGGCAAGTATGAGGCTGCTGCTTTGGGCCCCACAACAATGACAGGGCCCAGGGCAGCTGCCCCTTTTGCCCTGCCTTAAAAACGGCCCTGGTCTCACCGAGAGCCCAGGGTCCCATCCTAATGATCGGGATTCAGAAATCCGCGTTCAGGGTCACCTAATCACTGTGATACCCTCTGATTGGCTATCAGAATAATCAGTCACTGTGAAGCACATTCCTGTGTCTCTCTCTCTGTAAATAGAAAGATACAGTATCTCACAAAAGTGAGTACACCCCTCGCATTTTTGTAAATATTTTATTTTATCTTTTCATGTGACAACACTGAAGAAATGACACTTTGCTACAATGTAAAGTAGTGAGTGTACAGCTTGTATAACAGTGTAAATTTTCTGTCCCTTCAAAATAACTCAACACACAGCCATTAATGTCTAAACCGCTGGCAACAAAAGTGAGTACACCCCTAAGTAAAAATGTCCAAATTGGGCCCAAAGTGTCAATATTTTGTGTGGCCACCATTATTTTCCTGCACTGCCTTAACCCTCTTGGGCATGGAGTTCACCAGAGCTTCACAGGTTGCCACTGGAATCCTCTTCCAATCTTCCATGATGACATCACGGAGCTGGTGGATGTTAGAGACCTTGCGCTCGTCCATCTTCTACTTGAGGATGCCCCACAGATGCTCAATAGGGTTTAGGTCTGGAGACATGCTTGGCCAGTCCATCACCTTTACCCTCAGCTTCTTTAGCAAGACAGTGGTAATTGTACTTAGGCATTTAGATTTGTTTTACCCTTAGGCATTAAGGGGTTAAATTCCATTTCCCTGGGCCCCATCACATCAACAGAGGGAGCAGAGGAGGGACTTTTTTTTTCATTTTTGGGGCGTAAGTAGATAGTCAGTGCCGCTGTACCGCTGCACCTGGGGTGGTGGTGGAGGAAGGGTTGAGGGAACCTCATCAGGAAGGCTGTAAGGGGCTCCCCGTGATTTCTAATAGCAGCCCTGTGTGTAGTGGAGATATATGGAGGGGGCAACAGATAGGAGAAAGGGAAGGGGAAAATGAACAGGGGAGAGGGGCAAGGAGGATTGGTGCTGGCTTAATGATCATGCAGGAAAGATAGAGAGGTGTAGATGGGGGTGGAGCTGAGATGAGCTGGACAAGTGAGAGTAACAGGGAAGAAGGTGAGGTGTCCTGGAAAGGAGAGCAAGTTGATGGCGGGACTGTAGCTTGCTGGAGGAGAGAGTGACTAATAGCAGAGATAAGGCAGAGTTGAATAGAACAGAGGAGTAAGGGCAACAATACATTGTGCAGAGAATATAAAGCACAGTCATTTCTGTCAGTGAGGCAGGAGCTGTGGCTGAGGCTCCAAGTGTGCCCCCCCAACCACAGATTAAGAGAGCGCCCAGGGCAAGTGACCCTTCTGCCCACCCCTTGTCCCAGCCTTGCTGCCAGCTCAAGTTAAAGGGAAGGGTTAGGTTTTATTTTTTTACAATACAGGTTTGGTTTAGGGCTATATACTGTATTGCCTGAGACCAATATTTTAATTTTGTAGTGGTGAGATATCCAATGTGAACTCCTATTTTGATCTGATTGTTTTGAATTCTACAAAGCCAAAGAACGGTGTCAAAGGCTCCCCCTGATAGAGGCTCTTATCAAAATAAAAATAAGTGAGATAATGAAACCTTCTCTATAGCTAGCTGGCTGGGGGCTCAAACAACTAGGGGAAAATCTCACCAGTGGAGTCTGACAGATAAATAAAGCAAGATCTAGTGCTCACTGAACTGAAATTAAATTTTTGGGGCACTGTTAGCTTAGCAAAATTGTTCAATTATCCAAAATTATTTTTTCTAAAATGTACCAACTCTTGGAATAAAGTACTGCTAGAACCTGCCTGATTGCAGTCAGGTTCCTTGCTCTCTGTTATGCGAGAAAGCTGAACCTTAACCCCAAGCCTCTTGTTAAGAATTTTTCAAATCCATGTTGGATGAATGAAAAGAGGGTATGAAACTGCTGGACTTGTTCTTGACTTGAATTCAATCACCCAGCTTTAGTGAGTGCGAAGCGCCTGCTTTGATCTGTTAATTGGATGGAATTGAAGTGTTAGCCTGTCACTTCTTGAGTCTCTCATCAAATACCTTAAGAGGTATGGAGCAGACACAAACGTTCTCACACCAATGAAAGGGACATAACGAGGGGGTCTGTTGATTATTACGAAGCTTTAATCAGCGCCTTAGAGAAGCGGCAAAATGCACTGACATGCTCTCCTATTGTACCCCCCTTCTTTATGTTTCCTCACCTATCCTTTCTAAATAGGATACAATGGAGACCTGGATCGCCTTAGTCTATGTTGTGACAGTTATTTAAAATAATAACAAACAACGGGGTTTTATGGTAAACCAGACTTGTAAAAGGAAACTAATGTATTTTCATTGAGGGAGTTATTATATTTCTAACATTAGTCTGAAGGTCATTTTTTATCTGACTTCCACAATTTTGCTTGCTTTGCATATGATTGTGACTGTATTTTATAAATGAACTATACAAATGAACAACTACGCAGATTTTTTTTAAAGGGAAGCTGTCACATCTAACGTAGGTGTGTGTCTGCATGTATGTATATATATATATATATATGTGTGTATATATGTATATATATATATATATATATATATATATATATATGTGTGTGTGTGTGTGTGTGTATATATATATATATATATATATATATATATATATATATATATATATATATATTATGGGAAGATTAGCTTGTGGGGATCACCATCACCTTTTCTGAAGGACAGTCAGCAAACGGGCACTTTCTTAAAAATCTGGCGGGTGCCAGGTTTATTTACAAGGAGGTTTGCAAAATAAAAATAAACAAAACAGTAAAGTAAATCCTTGCCGTCCGGCGCTAACTAAAAAAACAGTCTCCTCTCTAGACAGTGCGGGGCTGGTCTCCGTCACCCACAAAACATGCGGTAAAGCAAACCTTTTAGTCCAATAGCCAGAGCTCCTCTCACTCAGGTTCCTTCCTGAGTCTCAAAACCAGAGCCCTGTTGAGCTCTCTTCCTGGTTATTTAAAGTCCACCAGAGTGTGGGCTCAAGTGGACCAGAACATCCGGACCGGAACCTAGCCTGCCACAGAGGCTGGAAAAACCCGGACCGGATTCCGGTTCAATCCCTTACACCAGAATGAATGCAAAGTGAAATGTAGCGATTATCCACTATATCACCTTTTTAAAGTTTACCGTCACCATATATATATATATATATATATATATATATATATATATATATATATATATATATACACACAGTATCTCACAAAGGGGAGTACACCCCTCACATTTATTATATCTTTTCATGTGACAACAATGAAGAAATGACACTTTGTTACAATATAAAGTAGTGAGTGTACAGCTTGTATAACAGTGTAAATTTGTTGTCCCCTCAAAATAACTCAACACACAGCCATTAATGTCTAAACCGCTGGCAACAAAAGTGAGTACACCCCTAAGTGAAAATGTCCAAGTTAGGCCCAAAGTGTCAAAATTTTGTGTGGCCCTCAGGATTTTCCAGCACTGCCTTAACCCTCTTGGGCATGGAGTTCACCAGAGCTTCACAGGTCGTCTTCCACTCCTCCATGGCAACATCACGAGGCTGGTGGATGTTAGAGACCTTGAGCTCCTCCACCTTCCATTTAAGGATGCCCCACAGAATTTCAGTAGGGTTTAGGCCTGGAGACATGCTTGGTCAGTCCATCCCCTTTACCCTCAGCTTCTTTAGCAAGGCAGCGGTTGTCTTGGAGGTGTGTTTGGGCTCGTTATCATGTTGGAATACTGCCCTGCGGCCCAGTCTCACTCAGACCATGACACTCCCACCACCATGCTTGACTGTAGGCAAGACACACTTGTCTTTGTACTCCTCACCTGGTTGCCACCACACACGCTTAACACCATTTGATCCAAATACGTGGTCTCATCAGACCACAGGACATGGTTCCAGTATTCCAGATCCTTAGTCTGCTTTTCTTCAGCAAACTGTTTGCGGCTTCCTTGTGCATCATCTTTAGGAAAGGCTTCCTTCAGGGACGACAGCCATGCAGACCAATTTGAAGCAGTGTGCGGCGTATGGTCTGATAACTGACAGGCTGACCCCCCTCCCCACTTCTTCAACCTCTGCTGCAATGCTGGCAGCACTCATACGTCTATTTTCCAAAGACAACCTCTGGATATGTTGCTGAGCACGTACACTCAACTTCTATGGTCGACCATGGCGAGGCCTGTTCTGAGTGGAACCTGTTCTTTTAAACTGCTGTATGGTCTTGGCCATGGTGCTGCAGCTCAGTTTCAGGGTCTTGGCAATCTTCTTATAGCCTAGGCCAGTGATGGCGAACCTTGGCACCCCAGATGTTTTGGAACTACATTTTCCATGATGCTCAACTACACTGCAGAGTGCATGAGCATCATCGGAAATGTAGTTCCAAAACATCTGGGGTGCCAAGGTTCGCCATCACTGGCCTAGGCCATCTTTATATAGAGCAACAATTTTTTTTTCAGATCCTCAGAGAGTTCTTTGTCATGAGGTGCCATGTTCAACTTCCATTGACCAGCACAAGTACCTGAAATAATATTAATAATGGCTGTGTGTTAAGTTATTTTCGGCGGACAGCAAGTTTACACTGTTATACAAGCTGTACACTCACTACTTTAATTTCTTCAGTGTTGTCACATATAACATATAATATAATATATAATAAAATATTTACAAAAATGTGAGGGGTGTACTCACTTTTGTGAGATACTGTATATACACAATGGCAAATAATTATTTGATCTCCTGCAGGTTTGTAAGTTTGCCCACTTGCAAAGAAATGAAGATCCTATAATTGTTCTCATAGGTGTATTATAAATGATAGAGACAGAATATCAACCAAAAATCCAGAAGAAACACATGATACAAATCGTATAAATTGGAGTTGCAGTTCAGTGGGTAAAATAAGTATTTGATCCCCTACCAACCAGCAATAATTCTGGCTCCCACAGACTGGTTACAGTATGTGCTCATGTGGTACACAGATTAGTCCTGTCAATTTAAGAAGGTGCTCCTAATGACAACTCATTATGTGTATAAAAGACACCTGTCCACTGAATCTTTCTTCCATTCAAACCTCACTGTCATTGGCAAGACCAAAGAGCTGTCAAAAAATGTCAGGGAAAAGAAGCGTGGTGAGAAGGAGACAACTGCTGGAGTGATTATTCGCAAACGGAAGAAATACAAACCAACCATCAAGCATCAAGCTTGTAAATGATCTCAAGGAAGTTGGACCACTGTCACCAAACAAACCATTGGTAACACAATACACCACCCTGGACTGAAATCCTGCAGCGCCCGCAAGGTCCCCCTTCTTAAGAAGGCACACATATAGGCCTGTCTGAAGTTTGCCCATAAACATCTAAATGATTCAGAGAAGGATTAGGAGAACGTGCTGTGGTCAGATGAGACCAAAATTGAGCTCTTTGGCATTAACTCAACTCGACTTGTTTGGAGGAAGAAAAATGCTGACTATGACCCTAAGAACACCATCCCTACAGTCAAGCACGGAGGTGGAAACATTATGCTTTGGGGCTGTTTCTCTGTTAAAGGTACAGGCCGACTTTGCCGCACTGAGGGGCCAATGAACGGGGCCATGTTTTGTAAAATCTTAGATGGGTCGTAAATGGGTAGTGATGGGCTTGATGTTCGAGTTGAATGTAAGTTCGACTTGAACATCAGCTGTTTGTTTGTTCATAGAACAAATGAACATATGGGGCACTCGTGGGGCCTTCACCCACCGCCGAGTGCCCCATAATGCACTGTGAGATCGCAGTGCATTGAAGGCTGCTGGTTGGCCAAAGCATGCACCTGACCTGTATGCTTTGGTCAATCACAGCGCAATGTGCTGTGAGAGCCATGATTGGCCACAGGCAGGGTGCCTGTGGCCAATCATGGCTCAGGGGCTAATTCCACGCCCCACACTATATAAGGCTGCTTACACGGCAGCCGTGTATAGTGGGAATTAGAGAGAGATTAGGCAGGGTAGTTAGTGGATTGAGCATGCAATCAGTGTAGTATATATAATACAGTGCAGAGTATATAGTTCAGTCAGTGTAGTGTATATAATACAGTGCAGCGTATTTAGTGCAGTGAGTGTATTATATATAATATAGTGCAGAGTATATAGTGCAGTCAGTGTAGTGCATATAATCCAGTGCAGAGTATATAGTGCAGTCAGTGTAGTACATATAATACAGTGCAGAGTATATGGTGCAGTCAGTGTAGTATATATAATACAGTGCAGAGTATATAGTGCAGTCAGTGTAGTATATATAATGCAGTGCAGAGTATATAGTGCAGTGCAGTGCAGCGTGTACTGAAGGGGTTAAGGGGAACCCTATGACAGAATCAAGGAAAAAACGGTGTGGGGTCCCCCCCAAAATCCATACCAAGCCCCTTGGCTCTGGTATGGATTTTAGGGGAACTCCATGCCAAAATAAAAAAAAAAAAGTCATGCCCCCTCCCCCAAAAGTCATACCAGACCCTTATTCGAGCATGCAGCCTGGCAGGCCAGGAAAGGGGGAGGGCGAGCGAACGCCCCCCTCCTGAACCATGCCATGCCCACTTGCCTCTCAAAGCACCTTGTCCCCATGTTGATGGGGACAAGGGCCTCTTCCCAACAACCCTGGACGGTGGTTGTCTGGGTCTGCAGGTGGGGGCTTATCCCCCTTGCTAAAGGGGGTTAAAGCCCCCTTTTTTACAAGCCGCCAGATCTCACCCCCCCATGTGAATGGGTATCAGGTACCTCTGCTGCTACCGATAAAAGTGATCTTGCGGCGACTCCGCCGCAGAGACCACGTTTAACTGTAAGAGAAATACGTTCATGAAAACACCGGGGTTATGGCAGCTAGCTGCTGCCATAGCAACGGTATTTAGCATCAAAGTACTGACGTACGGGTGCATCGTTTTGTGTGAAGTGGTTAAAATCCATACCAGACCTACTGTTTTTTTTTCAGTTTTTTTTCATCTATTTTGCCGGGAGTCGGCAATACATTACAGTGGCGAGCAAGTTTAAATTACATTTTTTCCTTTAGAAATTTAATTTACTTATTGTCTGTTCGAGGTGTTCTGGTGTGAACCGAACCAGGGAGTGTTTGACCCAGGGCTTTTTTTCAGGGGGAATTTGGTGGAACTTGGAAGTTCCACCACCTCTGGTTCAGACCCTTTGGTGCCTGCTCACCACAATCACTTGTAAATACAGAAGTCTGGTTTCTGTGTTTACAAGTGACTGCTCTGCACTCTGTATGTAATTCAATCCTGGTATTTAATGCCCCTTTAAGACCCTCCTACTGTTTTCGTGAAATTTGACTGAACGCACCCACTATTTGATGTGATTTGGAGGGTGCGTGTTGGGGAAGGGGTTTTGTGGGTCCGTGGTTAAGTTCCAGCACCTATTGTTTGAGAAAAAAAGCCCTGGTTTGGCCCATCCCTATAGATGGGTCTTCCAGCATGACAATGACCCAAAACATACTGCCAAGGCAACAAAGGAGTGGCTCAAGAAAAAGCACAATAAGGTCATGGAGTGCCCTAGCTAGTGTCCAGACTTTAATCCTATAGAAAATTTATGGAGGGAGCAGAAACTTCCAGTTGCCAGGTGGCAGACAAGAACCCTTAAAGATTTAGAGAAGATCTGTAAAGAAGAGTGGACCAAAATCCCTCCTGAGATGTATGCAAACCTGGTAACCAACTACAAGAAACATCTTACTTCTGTGCTTGCCAACAAGGGTTTCTCCACCAATCACTAACTCATGTTTTGCTTGGGGATCAAATATATACAGTATATATATATATATATATATATATATATATATATATATATATATATACAGTACTGTGCAAAAGTTTTAGGCAGGGGTGAAAAATGCTGTTAAAGGAATGATTTAAGAAATAAAAGTGTTAATAGTTTATTTTTTATCAATTACCAAAATGGAAAGTAAATGAAAAGAAGAGAAATGCAAATCAAATCAATATTTGGTGTGACCACCCTTTGCCTTCAAAACAGCATTGATTCTTCTAGGCAACCTTCGAACACAATTTTTAAAGGAACTCGGCAGGTAGGTTTTTCTTCTTGGAGAACTAGCTAACCATAGATCTTCTGTGGATGTAGGCTGCCTCAAATCCCTCTGTCTTCATGTAACCCCAGACAGACTCGATGATGTTGAAATCAAGGCTCGGCGGGGCCAAACTATCACTTCTAGGACTTCTTGTTCTTCTTTACGCTGAAGATAGTTCTTAAAACCCCCTAGCACTGACCGTACGCACATATGCGACCTCTGCTTTAAGGGGTTATACATGCATCATCCGATACATTTTTTAGAGCGGACGGTCAGCTCTTCAGGGATAACAACCAATGCAGCTAAAAGCCGATCGGCTGTTATCTCAGAGGAGCGGGAGGGGATGTCCCCCCTCCCGCCACCTTCCGCCGCTTTTCCCGGGCCTCCAGTCCCACCGGGAGACCCAATCCACGATCCGGCACTTCCACCGGCTAGAGTGAGCCTGGAAGGAAGCCGGAAATTACTTCCTTCCAGTCTGCTTTGTGTAAACATGGAAGCGACATCACAACGTCACTTCCAGTTTACTCGGCTGCCAATGGCGCAGTTTTTAAAAAAAATTACAGTGTTCAGAATCACAGTTTTTGATGATCTGAATACTTTGAAGTGCAAAGGAGGGATTTGGGGTCCCTGCATAAAGAGTACCTGTCACCACCTATTACTGTCACAAGGGATGTTTACATTCCTTGTGACAGCAATAAAAGTGATCAAATTTTTATTTTTTGTGGCAATGTAAAAAAGAAAAGAAATAAACAAAAAAAAATTTTTATATTTAAAGCGCCCCCGTCCCTGCGAGCTTGCGCAGCAAAGAAGACGCACACGTAAGTCGCGCCAGCATATGTAAACGGTGTTCAAATCACACATGTGAGGTATCATCGCAATACTGTTTAGTTTTTTTTTTATTCATGAAAGTGTCTTTTTTCCTAAAAAATTGTGTTTGAAAGAATGCTGCGCAAATATAGTGTGACATAAAATATTGCAATGATCACCATTTTAATCTCTAGATTCTCTGCTAAAAATATATACATAATGTTTGGGGGTTCTAAGTAATTTTCTATCAAAAAATACAGATTTGAACTTGTAAGCAACAAATGTCAAAAAATAGCTTAGGCATTAAAGGGTTAATGACATTGGCTGTATGTTTTGGGGTCGTTGTCTTGCTGCAAAATAAATTTGGGGCCAATCAAATGCTTTCCTGATAGTATGGCATGATGGATATGTATCTGAATTCTCAGCTTTGAGGACACCATTGATCCTGACCAACTCCATTAGCAGAAATGCATCCCCAGACTTGCAAGGTACCTCCACCATGCTTCACTGTTGCCTGCAGACACTCATTACTATACCACTTTCCAGCCCTTCACAAACAAACTGCCTCCTGCTACAGCCAAATATTTCAAATTTTGACTCATCAGTCCAGGGCACCTGCTGACATTTTTTTGCACCCCAGTTCCTATGTTTTCATGCATAGTTGAGTCGCTTTGAGCCTTGTTTCCATGTCGGAGGTATGGTTTTTTGGCCACAATTCTTCCATGAAGACCACTTCTGGACAGATTTCTATGGACAGTAGGTGGGTGTACCTGGGTCCCACTGGTTTCTGCAAATTTTGTGCTGATGGCACTGCTGGACATCTTCCGATGTCGAAGGGAAGAAAGCATGATGTGTTTGATGATTTCATGATGATTTCATCTGCAACATTAAATTTTTTTGGCCAGCCACTGCATCTACGGTCCTTAACATTACCTGTTTCTTTGTGCTTCTTCAAAAGAGCTTAAACAGCACATCATGAAACCCCAGTCTGCTTTGAATTCTTTGCCTGCCTGGGAGAGACCTTGCTGATGCAGTATAAATACCTTGTGTCTTGTTGCTGTGCTCAACCTTGCCATGATCTATGACCTCTGACATTAAACTGTCTACTGCAACCTCACCTTAGTAGCAGGGTTTGGCTGTTCCTCACCCAGTTTTAAGCCTCCTACACAGCTTTTTCTGTTTCAGTTAATGACTGTGTTTCAACCTACATATGAAATGTATGATTATTAGCACCTGCTTGACATAGTCTGTTACATACATCTGACTTTAATCCTACAAAATCCCTAACTTTTGTGCAAGTGTAAGAATTGATGTTGGTTTGAAGCCAAAGGGTAGTCACCAAATATTGATTTGATTTAGATTTTCCTTCTGTTCCTTCTATCCACTCACTTTGCATTTTGTGAATTGATAATAATAAACATAAACAATATAAACAACAACATTTTTGAAAACATTCTTTCTTTACTTTATTTCTTTCGTTTATCAATATGATGAATGAATATGAATTTATTTTTGGCCGATAATTTCCGGTGGCCATTATCCGCACCTATTTTTGGCAGATAATTTTCGCCAGCCATTATCGGAACCTTTTTTTTATCGACAAAATGCAAAATGCCAATAACCCTATTTTTGGCAGATCATTTTCGGGGCCGATATATCTGTGCATCCCTAACATTTCCTGCTCAAATGCAGCTCTCTATCCCTAATCTCCTCCACCTCTCCTCCCCTAGTGCTCTCTATTGGCTAAACAAAAACATCTGAAGCTGTAAAACACTTGTAATACACTTTTAAAAACGCTCAAAAACTCTCAAATGTAAACATCTGAAAGTCGCTCTGCTCAGGTGTGAATGCAGCCAAAGACTTGAAATTAGGGAAACGTGTAATACCTGCCTGGGTCCAAAAAACATCAAAAAATTATATGCAGAAATGTATTACTTCAAAAGGACATAGTACTGAAGATCACATTTTGTATAGAGGGAATATCTATTCAGCAGTACCCTATTTTGAGAGTTTATGGGAATGAGAATCTTGTAATAAAATCTAGACAGCAAACAGCTCAGATGTGCAAAAATGATTATAAAAGGAAAACTAAACCCACAACAGTAAAATCAGTCTGTATATGCAGTAAAGCATGCTTGCTTGTTATACTCACTGTGGACCTAAGGGGTGTATAAAGATTATGTGATCCTGTCTTCATTCTTTGTATGAAGGTAAAAAACCTCCTGTGCGCAGCAGCCCCCTCAGTCCCCCTACTACTTATCTGAGCCCCCTCTCGATCCAGAGATGTCCACGAGAGCCTTGTCTGTACGGCGACTCACACTCCTGATTGGCTTTTGGCAGCAGTAGGAGCCATTGGCTCCCACTGCTGTCAATCACAGCCAGTGAGCCAATCAGGAGACAGAGGGGGCAGGGCCGAGTCACAGCTTTGTGCGTGAATAGACACACAGAGACGCGGGTCGGGACTGCGTCTGCTTGGGTGCACCCACAGCAAGCTGCTTGCTGTGGAGGCACCCAGCAGGAGGGAGGGGCCAGGAGCACGGGTGTACATACTTTGGACATCCACAGAGAATGTGATCGATATAAATGTTTACAACATTAACAGTAGTTAAAGTGTATATCTATGTTCAAAATGGAAAATCATATATTGGTTTACAAATTGTATTTCAACTTTTTGTATCCTGCTCCTTTTACACCCTATTCACACTTGTGCAACTTGTCACATGACTTTGGACATTAAAAGTCATTCCCCATGTTTTCCAATGATAACCATTCATATATGTGAAACTTAAAGTTGTAGTTCATGCACTACTTTGGTCCGAATTATATTATAACCCTCAAAAGTTTCATTAAAATTGTACCTGAATGTTTTACATTCAACAGTGGGTCCAACTTTGCAGAGGGACAACAATTCACATCGAAGTTGCAGCCATCCAAAGTTGCATCAAAGTTTTGTCAAAGTTGTACACCAAAGTCACCCGACTTTGGAGTCGTACAAGTGTGAATAGAGCCTTACTCTGGACAATCTTGAAGTCTGTAAACAGACTTTGTGAAGATCCCACACATTTACTTGAATTCTGTGACACATAGTCACTATGTCCTGTGAGTAGGCACTGCTGTGTCACACATTTCACAGAGCCTGCCTTCTGAACTACAGAGGTGCTGAGAGGAGGAGTTTCAGGAGGTGGAGTCAGTATAGGAATCACTGCTTGCAGGTAGCAAGGTACCATGGGCTATGTAGTCCTTAGAAATGAAAAGTAAACAGTAGAGGGGAGGCTGCAAAGCATGCAGGGAATCCAGGACATTGTGGAAAGAGATAGAGAGCAGACGGGCAGAAAGAAGTTTTTTCAAGTATGGTTTGTGCTGTGGGAATAGATTTCCTCTAAGCTAGTGTTACCTAAAACGAATACCTAGGTCCTTCTACAGTATGAAATATGTGATACAATTTAGGCTTGAACATACTGTTTCTGGCCAGTCAGTAAAACCTACATCTTAAAGTTAAAGTTTTGTTAAAAAACATTTTTTTTGTACAGCTTTAGTTACATTAGTTACCTGTAATGAAGTACTGTATGTCCCACAAATGTGCAGGCTACTGGATTTTACAGAAGTCTTCACTGCAGGGCTGTCCTGTCCTCTTCATGCTGCTGAACATCCAGCACTTTGGGGGGTTAACAGCTTCAGCTCTCCAGGCTCAGCTGCACTAAAGATGCTCTGACATGAACTCACCCCTGCCTGCCCTCCCCTCTATTGGGACAAGTTTTTTTCATTGATTACACTGCCTTAAACACAATCTGTGAATGAAGGGGAGTTTATTCAGTCACAGTACCGGAGACACGAAGCTGTTAAACCACACAGAGCTGGCGTTCTGCAGCAGGAAGAAGACAGAGCAGCCCTGCAGTGAAGATTTCCCCAGAACCCTGCAGGCTGCACATCATGGGACATACTTCATTAAGGTAATTAACCTCCCTGGCGGTATGATTATTTCTGATTTTAGGTGCTGAAAGCGGTACAATTATTTTGCACAGAAATTTGGCGTTTTATATTGTAGGCCTGTAATTCTTAGGAATAGTTCACTTAAATCTGTCCAAACAAGAGTCTAGTAGACATCCCGGGTATGATAAAGTTTGAAAAACGAAATAAAAAATTATAATATAATAAATAACTATAAATAATTATAACAAATAATAATATAATAATAATAAAAATTATATAATAATATAATCAAATCAAAAACACTGAAATTTGCTCAGTTGCAGAATTTTAGCTTTTGTTACTTTTAGTGTTTGATGACGGATCTCCCCACAAATCACTATCGCTCAATTCTGCGAGTGATTATAATTTATTATCGCTTTTTTCTAGCTGCTCTAAAACCCCTTTTGATGTAAAGAGACAGTTTTGGTTGCTATGGACAATCTCCAGTTTCCTGGCAGAAAGAACAGTTTTATATATATAAAACTGCATGCAGGACACTGGGCAGACCACTAGGGACAAAGGGGGTGTGTAGTTATTTGATACAGTACTGTATATTGTAAGATTACAGTATGCTGTATCTATACTGTGTGTTTCACTATTTGAATTTACCGCCGAACTCCGTCCCCGTGCGTCGCAACGCTCGCAGGGAACGGAGCTCGGCACTGTGAATCGAGCGAGACACAGCGGCTCGCCGATCACAGCGGGGAGACATCGCAGGATCCAGGGGACAAGGTAAGTATGCTCTTCCTGGATCCTGCGATGCAAGCCCGAGTCTGGCTAGGGGTTACCGCTTTTGGTATGTAAAATCCAACCCGAGCCAGACTCGGGAATACCGCCAGGGAGGTTAATGTAACTAAAGTTGTAGCAAAAAAAAATTCTCCAAAGTAATCTATACACATCCATAACTTAAAGTGATTATAAATGCGCAGTTTTTATTTTTAAAAATAACAAACATTTCATACTTACCTGCTCTGTGCAATTGTTTTGCACAAGGCAGCCCTGATCCTCCTCTTCTCAGTGCCCACGCTGGTGCTCCTTGCCTCTCTCCCTTGCTGAGTGCCCCCATAGCAAGCGGCTTGCTATGGGGGGGCACTCGTGCATGTTCACTCCCAACTCAACTCTGTGGGGTTGCTTTACTAAAGGCAAATAGACTGTGCACTTTACAAAGTTTAGTTGCTTCAGAGCTTAGTTGACCTGGACATTTTATAGATAGGCAACTCCTATCCTCATATTGATTAGTGGTTCCAAATTAATAACTACTGCAGTAGGGAATAGACACAAAAGATACACTCCACATTTTTACAAATAACTGTTCTGCTTTATTATGACGCAATTGAAGGTTTTTATACACATGATTACGTAGGTATCACATTAATATTACAATTGTACGTTTATGATACAAGGGATGTAACATAGGCAGACTAATTCTAATCAGGACTCGAAAGAATGCAAACATGTAATGAAAACATTATTAGTGCCGTGTGCATAGTGAGGGCAGTGTGCAATACATACAAAATAGAATACAATTATATACAGAACTTACAAATTTCCTTTACATTAGTAAATTAGCAGAAGCTTTGCTGATTTCCATCATCCAACCATCTGCAAGCAAAAATGCTGATTTTTTTGTATTCTCCTTGTACCCGATTGGGTATCCATTGAAAAGTGAAGCTTTGCCTGTTTTACTAAGCTCTGGAGCAGCTGCACTTGCAGAGTCCATGTGCCTTTTGTAAATCAACCCTGGTGTGTCCATAAGACACACAGAGCGTGGCTCACCACCACCCCCCAACGCTGGCTGTGATTGACAACAGCAGGAGCCAATGGCTGGGGGGAGGGGGGCTGCTTGCAGAAAATGCATTAAGGTTAAAAATTAAAAAAAAAACTTCTGCCCTTAGAATCACCCTAATGGGCCTGTAATCTATATTTTGCATTGAATAATTTCTTATTGTGTTTTTCTGCCTGCTTTTAATGTCCTCCCGTGAGCTCTGGAACCTTTCCTTTTCCCTTTCACTTCCATGTGTTTGGAATTAGCAGAGCATATTAGTTGTGGTCATGTACACTGCTTAATGCACACTACGAATCCCATAGTCTATAGTCCATCTTGGGAGTGAGCAGGAGAGGGTGGTTACATTCCTACATACAGTGAGATATACGTAGTCACTGACCAAAAAAAAAGGAATAGAGATTTGGGGGAGACTAAGAGCAATAGTGTTGAGTTAAAGTGTTACTAAACCCAGGGCCCTGCATTCACTATATCTGGTCTCCCACAGTACACAGAACATGGAAATGCAATTATTTTAGTAAATATAAACTGCTAAATACCTTTTCTTATCAGCAGTATATAGCAGTCTTGTGACTTCTATCAGTATCCAGTCAAGCACTGGTTAAAGCTTGTAGGAGGAGTTTTCATTCTCCTCTGACTGTTCTATGAGGCTGCAGGACCCTTGACCCTCTGTCTAGTGCTGATTGGCCCTGTGCTGATCACATGCACCCTCCAAAAAAACCTCTCTAGCAATACACACCAAACTGAGCATGTGTAGAGTGCCTCCAGGGGCTCTGTACTACCGTATCAGGAGATGGATTGGGGACTGTAGAAGAAGGAGAGGGTTAAAGAAGACAGGATCAAGCAGCCTTTTAACCCAATGCAGAGGATTAACCCCTTAGGTTCCACAGTGAGTATAACAAGCATGCTATACTGCATATACAGACTGATTTTACTGTTGTGGGTTTAGTAACACTTTAAGAATACATACTTGCATAGAATTTTTTTGTAATGTTTAGTGTCACTTTAAGTCACACTTTACAGTTTCAAGAATCACAACTCTTTTACGAGGCCAATTCTGCATGTTGCTATTATTTAAACAAAGACACAAGTGGGAAGAAAGAAAAAAAAATTCTATTGCAAGTTCCATTGATGAATGATCAAACACATCATGGATGGGTGCTTGACAACAATAAAACCATTTATTATATGGCTTAAAAGGAAGGCAATCAAAATGTCTCCTTATCAGACTCTGTTACACAGAACAAGTCATGTGACCAGTTTAAATCGGTGACACGCTACCATGATTGACAGCAAAAGAATTACAGTGCAGGGAGACAGGGGAAGCCAGCAACTGAACAAATCTAATTATGAGCAATTTTGTGCTTCCCACTTTTTTGTTTAGTGTGACACATGCACAAAGGTGGGCTCACAGGCCTCTGTCTTCCCCACCTTTCTAGTCTTCTTCTCATGTAGCTGTCATGAGAATATTGATGCCTTTTTCATTTTATGCCACTGTCACTTTAGTTGTGTTATCTTTTTCAAAGATGGTACAGAGCTCTACATTTTGGCACATTAGAAGAAAGCTTGCATATAAATAACAGAGCTTTGTAATGTAGAACAACCTCTATGTAAATAATTATATAAGTTAAAAGAAGACAAGAAAGTGTTCTTATCCTAAAGGAGGGAATATACAAATTTGTTTATGAAGGCTGCTGTCAGTCATTACTTTTCCTTCCCTTTTATTTTTATATTTTTATATTTTTTGTTTTCTTTATTCTTTTTTTTTTATATTTTTGTTTTATTTTTATTCCTATTTTGTATCTTATTTTATTATACTTTATCATACTCTAAAATACTCTAAATTACTCAGTTAGAATGGGTTTTTTGACAAGGAATCTAGAATTGTTAAAATGTTAAACTGTAAAATGGTCCAACTTTTCATCCATTCTTAACAATTACTCTTACGTTAAGAGTGCAAATTATTATTATCATTATTATTAGCATTATTATACTGTATTTACCATTCTTCCAATATAAGCGTTATTTGACACATTCTGTATGATAACCTCTTGTTTGTAAAAATTATCCAGAAAACAATAAAAATTATGGAGAAAAATATAAAAGAAACTATTTTAAAATAATTTCCAGAGACACTCAGCTGCTAAACTAGTACATATAAAGCTAAACTCCAAGAAACCTAAAAATTCTCCCTTGCAGTGAAGCTGCGCCTTCGATCCAAAGGTTAGCGGCTTGTTTCTATCTAGTGGACTTTATAAAGCACTTTTACTTAGCAGATCCTCTGCTTCTGCAGTCTCCTCTGTGCTGCTAGACTGGTTCCTGCAGCCTCTTCTCTCCCATGTTCCGGCCACCCTGCATTAGAGATGTGCATGACCCAAAAATTTGGTTTGTTTCTGATTCGTTCAAAACGTGTCCCTTTAGGCACTGATTTAACTTTTGAGAAAAGTAGCATGGTGCTAAATCGGACGAATATGGAGGATGTTCAAGTGTAGTAATGTGCTTGTCGGTGAAAAACTACTTCACAGAAAGTGCTGTGTGAGCAGGCGCATTGTCCTGGTGAAGAATAAAGCCATTTTCCCACAGTTGCGGTAGTTCTTTTTGCTCTGGTGTGAGAACCCTTGGGACCATCTTTGCACAAACTTTTGTCATATTAAGATCCTCACGCAAAAATTTTCCATGCGGTGTCTATATCAATGTTCATGGATTCAGCTATCATTCCAACACTGAGTCGGCAGTCTTTTCGAACAATCTGGCTGAATTTTTCTACATTTTCTTTGGTTCTTGAAGTGCAAGGTCGTCCAGGGCGTTCATCATCTTTGACATTCTCATGTCCCTCACTGTATCTTTTGTGCCACTCAAACACACGCGTGTGAGACAGGCCGTCATTCCCATAAGCTGTAGTAAGCATTTGAAAACATTCTGTTGGTGTTTTGTGCAATTTTACCAAAAATGTCAAATTGACACATTCAACTTTTAAACTTAGCATTTTTTTCGGCACACTACAGAAAACACAACCAAACTAAATGGCGACTCACAATCAACTGAACGTCAGAGGGTTGCTGCTTGTCATGCAGGTTCAAACATGTTCAAGGTCACCACAAATGCAGTTATAACCGGTTCTGACTGCTTTGTTTACTAGGTGGGATCACAGTCTCTTATTTAATAGACACACCTCGTATTCGTTATTTTCAAAAGGGCTATATTCATTATATTTTATTCTAATCTAGTCTATTTTTTCCTATTCTATTAAACTATATTCTTTTCTATTCTATTTTTAATTTTTATTCTATTCTTTTATCTTATTTTCTATTTTATTCTGTTTCATTCTACTCTATTCTGTTGTATTCAGTTCTTTTATTTTCTATTCTATTCTCTTTTTTTCTATTCTATTAAATTTTATTTTATTCTATTCTATTTCTTTATTTTCTGTTCTATTTTATTGTAGTCTATTCTCTTCTTTTATATTTTATTTTGTTCTATTCTATTTTATTATTTTATATTCTATTAAAGAGCCTAAGTAGGAATTATCATCTTACTTCACTTTTATACCTTATTGTATTTATTGAAATATGTTATTAGATTGTAAGCTCTAACAATCAGGGCCCTCTGATTCCTCCTGGCCCAAATTTTATTGTAACTGTAATGTCTGCCTTCATTTTGTAAAGAGCTGCGCAAACTGTTGTTGCTATATACATCCTGTATAATAATAAATAATATGTTTCCATTCCAAGTTCAATTTCATTTCTGAATTCAAATTCATTTTCAAATTCAAATTTTGATAATTCGTTTTGTTATGATTTATTTCGGATTCATTTAAATTCGTTAGTATTGTGATACGGAAATTTGGATAATACAAATCTCTGAATAACAAAAATTTTGTCCGAATTTTGATTCCTAATGAAAAAAATTGCACGTGTCTACTCTGCATTGGGCTTGAGGTACAATCCATCGGGGAGCACTGTCTGCTAAGGTAAGTAAAGTAAGTAAGTAAAATTGCTTTTCCATCTCTTAGACTTAAACGAGAAGTTGACTCTTGCAGGGCAGGTGCACCCCACTGCAAGGGAGGGTTTTTGGAGGTTTTCTGGTGTTGGGTGTTAAAGTGGAATTCAGGGAGAAAAAAGTTCCCATCCCACCCACAACTATACGATAATTTTTTTTAAATAAGTAGCTAAAACCCAGGAAAATGCACCCTGGTCTCACTGTTACATGATCCTCTTCCAGTAGCGGCAATTGGTGATCGGAAGCTGGTCTCCATTTTCTCTGACACTTTGAGGATCCTTTAATGGAGTCTTCCAACAACAAATGGGTAGTCACCAGGAAGCAATATGGGCACTGCAGACTGGAACATCCCAAGCTACGAACCAAAAGAAAGAAGACCATTTCGATTTTGTACAGGGAGGGTGGAGTGGAAAAAGGGGATTATGTTCTCCCTGGAGATCAGCTTTAAAGAATAACCATTCGCCACAGACTATTTCACTTCTATTGGGTTCTGCTGCACAGAAGCAGCCTGAAAAGACAGGATTTTGTCAGGAGGCACCAGAAACATTCTGCGGGCAGCACAGGAAATCCAGGTATATACACATCTGGTGCAGGAGAGGGAGGTTTGGAGGTCAGGATTTGGTGGAGAGGATGCTGGTTGGCAAAAGGATAACTTTTTTTTCTTTGGAAGTAGAGTCATATTTTAACCTCTTTTCATACACAAGGGGAGGAAAGCTGTACACCCAGTTATTATGTTGAAAATAAGATTGGGATAGAAGTCATACAGTATATGGCTTCGGAAATATCATTTTTTTTTCATAACTTATAACTTACAAAAGAACATGAAAGCCCAATTTAAGCCAAAAGTGCAGCTACAATTTGCATATCAAGTTATACAGTAACTAACACAAAAAAGGTGTATATGGCTCGGCAGTGCAATGGACTAGAACATTTTCCCCAGAAATTAAATTCATCTGGTCAGCAAAAAAAGAGCCTGATTGAAATTGTTTTTAAAAATTGCAGCGGAGTACTGTGCGTCTTCTGGTCTATTTCAGGTCCGAATTCAGCCAAAAATTCATGCTGAAATCGGACCTGAAACGGTGAACAGGGACACACCGGACCCCTGCTGTGAGCCACTTCGTACTGCTGTGTGAACCCAGCCTAAAGGTTCAGCACACCATCTTAAGGCTTATTGGGTGTGACTATATTAAATACAACTGAATAATGGGGACACAGTCATGGACAAATTTTCAGCACTTGGCATTGTCTATGTAAACAACAGGCAAGTGTTAACAACAAACTCCTGTTGATTAACAGGAGGGTATCTATATTTGTGCTCCCAGTAGCAGTGCAGTATTTGCTTAACCTGGTGTGTTAGTGGGGTTGAGGTTGTTCTCAGAGTTGAGGCAGAAGAACAAAGAATCTAATTTATTTGATGTGATGTATTTGCTTAACCTAGTGTGTTAGTGGGGTTGAGGTTGTTCTCAGAGTTGAGGCAGAAGAACAAGAATCTAATTTACCAAGTGGTTCCTGTGAGGGTAGAGCTACATGTGTAAAGCCCTGTTAATGCAAACCCCAAATTCTGACACTAAGTGCACTTTCTTCATGGTTTTTTAATGCTCCAAGAGGCCAAAGCAGAGAAGATGTATAAAGCAGAATGGCTCACTACATGCAGTGTTTAGTGAAGGACTCACTTTCCTTGAAATTCCTTCAGCAGGAAGAACATTACCTGCAATCTCTGCTAGTTGAGACTGTCACTTGGCCATATTTCTCGGCTCCCATAGTGATCTTATAGTCTGTGCTAGCTGGAATGACTGTGCATCCAGTGTTGTCTATGCATCTTTTTTTTGCTATTTAATGCCAGTTCTGCCACTATTCTCAGACCTGTAATCCTATTGGTCACTGCACCGATATACTGCTAGCCTTCACTTTAACAATTCCCACCCGTTATGGATGTCACCAGCATGCTAGTATTACCTAATATATATATATATATATATATATATATATATATATATATATATATATATATATATATATATATTTATTTAGTGCCAAAATACAAATGTAGATGTGATGTATTGGAGTCATATGAGGACTCCTTTAGCAAGGTATCAATGACTCTTCCTAATAGTCACACTCTGTGACATAATCATAGGGGAGGGAAAAGGAAGGCTATAGATAGACTTTCCAGTCTATCAAGAGAAGAGAGTCAGAAGTCAGAAGTTAGTCAGTAATATACAGAGTGAAAAGGCAGCCTGTTCAATTTGTGCTTAGTTGCAATCAATGACAGAGGGGAGCAACATAGTAAATACAGACAAGGGCCTAACAATAGATTAGTTGTAAATTTGTGTCACTCCTTCCCCTAGTGCTGGTGGTCAGGCATTATAGCTAGTGTAGCGCTACCCCCGGAGGAGCCGCTTAATGTATATTTGGTTCCCAACCCGGCAATATTAGTGCGAATCACATCAGTAGAAGAGAAACACAATTGTGATAAACCAAAAGGGTACTGAGACAAAAGTGACACAAAAAGATATTTATATATATATATATATATATATATATATATATTCAGCACAAAACATGTACGTCAGATGAAAATCTTAGTTAAGTGACAGATTACTATTAATTAATAAGGGAAACACGGTACAGTTAAGAGAGGTAGAGGACTGACCCTTTTTAGCTGTGTCAAACCTCTCCTCCCTGTACCTCAACCTACAGGTCCACAACAAGGCAAATAACAAACATTTAGTAAGAACAATTATAACCGTGGCTTGATTGGCTCCTTCTAAACAGAGTCCAACAACCTGAAGGATCACCTTTATTAGTCTGTTGTGAAAGGATAAAGAAAAGCAAATGGGGGTAACAGTAACTCTGTAGTAAAGATGAATATTGTGGTCTTCAGCCCTTTAAGAAAACTGTAATCCTGAATGGTAGAGCAAAGCAATTGAGCTGATATGAACTTAGAAAGAAGAGAATACTGGATCTTCGTGTGTAAGCTAAACACAAGGCGGTGCTGTGACTGCTTGCTGGAAAAGGTATTATATCCAGAGGAACTGTAAATACCAGCAGTATGGAATACAGATATCTGTATACAGTGTCAATGAGGTTAAGTGAGTCTGTATCCTGTGGTACTATTGATACTAGCAAAGCAACAAGAACAGAGATGTCAGTAAACAGCGTTCGTTGTAGTATAAGAACTGACTTCCAATGGCACTGTAAGTATCACTAAGCTGAACTGTTATCCTGGATGTATGGTAACTTCTTTCTTTTATGATCCTAATGAAGTTATCCAATGTAGCTGCTAGAGTGAATGTGAACTGAGCATAGGTATCTACTTGCTGTGTCCGTTATAACATGGGATTTGACTTCTTGTGGGACGACAAGTACCACCAGCAGAACTGTGTGGGAGATGTCTAACAGCAGTGTCCTTAACTATAACATGGGCTATGCCCGCTCACCACACTGGAACTCAGATGAATTTGGCAATAATGCAGATGATGAAAAGTCCAGGCGGAACTCACTCTCTCTCTCTGTCTTGGCTCTGGATATTGGCGTCCGACGCGCCACGCTACAGCCCACGGGAATCTGAATTGCAGGCCCCTCTGGATGACCTGGAACACCCTCTGGTCCACTGCAAGGACGAAGCCATGATGTCCACAGAGATCCCTATGTTTATAGCTGTCCGGCTCCTCGCTGTGTAGGCCGCAACTTAACAGCAGCTCACTGTCACACAGAGCTCCTGCTGGCAGAAGCAAGCGGCGTCCAGAGAGAATGACCCAGGCCTCAATCCATCCCTCTCATAGTCTCTCCCAGAAGTCTGTTCTTCTCCCTTCTACAGTCTGGAAGTTGTAGTCCATAACAGTGAAATCCTAATGTGAAACCTGAGTCCTGGAACTGCAATTCCCTGTATGCTTTGCTTTCTGTATCCAGTCTGCTAGCAGGATGTGATGACACAGACTTTGCTGCCACTAGAGGGAAACAGCTTCACTGTAGCAATGTTACAGAGTGTCTTCTGATTGCAGGAATATATCTATATCTAGCTCCCTGCTACACTAGCTTCTGTGTTCCTCACCTATAGCAGCCCCCTTTACCATAAGGCAAGCAGGCATACTGGTACTCGGTTGCCCCCAGGTCTTTTACACAATGATATAGTGCCTGGCTACCACGCCGGGACAGGGACAAACTAAGAACAGTGAACAAGTACTTGCGGTTTGCAGACAGACAGAGTGGTCAGTAACAGTCCATGTTCAAGGCAGGAGTTCTGAGCATAGTCAATATCTGATCTGAGGTAGTCAAGAAGGGAATCTAAACTAGCAGGCAGGGCAGAAAAGAGGGAACTTGGAGCACATGTTACAAACACTATCCTAAGCATGAGACTTCAGGCTTGGCTGGCTTAAATCAGGTTTGGTCTCAGCCCAGCGACTGGCTACATTAATTACTTTGCAGGTGGACAGGCAGACAGGGAGAATGAATCACAGCCAAAACCAAGATGGTGGAATGAGGCCAGCAGATGTCATGGAACAGGAGCATTTACACGCTCCTGACAATTTGCTATTATTAATTAGGATGCTATTGGTAAGATATTAAATTAGCATGTTCCTTGTTAGTTTTGGACAAACAGGTGCTCTTCTTGAATGCTCTTTTTCAGGAATCTTCTCTCCAGCAACTTCCCTGATTGGCTATGTGAGAAAGCACTCTTTGTCTCTTTTGAATTACATTACAACACAGCAAAAAAATAAATCTTTTTTAAAAAAATTGTATGCATCATTCATTTAGGATCAAGCTGGTTTTGCGCAGACATAAATTAGCATTATAGTGACATCTACACAATTGCGCTTGTTTACATAAGAGGTTGATGCTTGCACAGTAAAAGCCAACGTCACCCAGAGCATTCAGCATATTTGTTGGGATCTATGATTAATGGGAAAAAGGATTTTTTTTTGAAAGTTAACACATATAACAACTGTTCTAAGTATTTTTTTGCCTTTTTTATTTAACATTATTTTTTTTTTCCTTTATGGTGCATCTGGATCAGGATAACCATCTCCGACATGCACTGTGTAGCAGCAGATCTTTTATAAAGGTAATTTATTCTTACTTGTTTTTATACGCAAGCAGTTGATGATTATTGTGGTGATCTGTTACTGCAGAAGTTAACCATGAATGCTGAACTGACAGAAAGTGCAGTTGATATCACAGGTGATGTCACTACACTTCCCCTTAAACACAATGCCAGCAGAACATTTACAAGGACAGTGCCAGTGATTACTTACCCATGCCTATCTTCTTTCTGCGCCCTCCCCCTTTCATCACTGACCTCAGTACAATGAACAATGGCTTAAGGAAGACTGACAGTAAGCACTATCTGAATTGGAACTTTTGAAAAAAATATTGAATTCAGTGATGGGTTGGTTATTAGGGGGGGGGGGCACAGGGAAGGCCACCCTTTCTGTTTCATTTCTATAGCCACGGGGTAAAAAGAATGAAAACAACTACAAGCCTAGAGAACATTCCCACTGAGTTTATGTCATAAAGCTTAATAGCTGAGTTAGAATTTAAGATGATTAGAATCAAAGATATATTAGAGAATGAAAATCATGAGAATCTTGAACACCGTCCCATGGTTTGTACGGGAAACCCACATGGCGTGTCGTGAAAGAAGAGATTTCCTACACAGTGGGACACTGATGTTATGAGTGAATATAGAAAATCTGGAACTAATCTAGAACATTTGGGTATGTAAACAGAGAAATTGTTAATTTTCTGCTCTGTAGCCAAGTGTAATGATATCCAGTTGCACTACACTACAGAGTGTCGGGGGCAACCACTAGACTTGGGGGAAATAGTTATAGAGTTCAGTGGAAAAACACATCAATTCCTGTGTAATTGGGGACACATCCACCACAACACATTTGTTTGTCACAAACACATAATTAAAGTGATATTAAAGGCCCGTTTTTTTTTTTTGTTAAAAATAACAAACATGTTAAACTTACCTGCTCTGTGCAGGGGCTTTGCAAAGAGCAGCCCAGTTCCTCCTCTTCTCGGGTCCCTCTTCGATGCTCCTGGCTCCTCCCTCCTGTTGAGTACCCCCACAGCAAGCAGCAGCTCCCTGTGTCAACTCAGACACGGAGCCATGGCCCGGCCCCACCCCCTCTCTCCTCATTGGCTCACTAACTTTGATTGACAGCAGTGGGAGCCAATGGCATCACACTGCTGTCTCAGCCAATGAGGAGGGGAGTCATGGACAGCCGAGTCTCTCATGCATCGTTGGATCAAGATGGGCTCAGGTAAGTATTAGGGGGGCTGAGGCGGGCTGCTGCACACAGAAGGTTTTTTATCTTAATGTATAGAATGCATTAAGATAAAAAAAACTTCTACCTTTACAACCACTTTAAGAATGTGTTCATTTTTATCTTTTTGTCTTGTCTGATCAGTTGGGGCCACCTGGGGATAAATTCAGCAACAAAACCTTAAGTGTAACATAAAGTGTATGTCTAGTCAAACTCTTTTTTTAGTCTCTGGATAGAATATGGAATAATAAAGAACCCGCACGTTTTTTCTTGCTGTCTGTCTTTTCAGAGAAATCTTCATTTCCTGGTACCTAGACACTACAGGAAGTAAGAGGAAATATCTCCAAAGCAAGGAGAAATATCCTCCTAGACAGTTGTCACTGGAACAGGTGTCATCATTGGGATATTTCCCCTTTATTCCTGTTCCTGTGACAACACTAACATTTTGGATTTACCATCACATTCTGCACAGTAGACATTGGTCATCAGGTCAAATAGAGAGCGTATACTGCCCCCACAAAGACACAGACAGAAAAAAAAACTGAGAGGTATGGAAACGATCTGTCACTTTTGCTAAGGGTTATAACCACTGTCAGGTTTTTAAATATTGTCTGCCTAACAGACATAGAGAGATTTAATTTCTTGTCCCATTGAGGAAAAATCTACAATGAAGACATGTAAAGGGTGATATAAAAGAATAAACTTGCGTGCTACTATTTGTAATTTTTTAAGAAAATATAAACGATTAAACTACAGTAAATATAGTCAAAATAAACTCAGAAAAGAAAAAATATATAATAAATGTATAGTGACCGTGAATTAGCTGCAACCACTTGGTAGTGTACCCAAAAAACACTGCGTAATCAAATGTAAAAGGAAGAAATAAGAGTGGTGAGCTTATTCAATAACGTGCCTTGAATTAATATACTTAAAAAATGAACATGATAAGTATCCAAAACATACATTAGATAAATGTGAGTAAAAGTCCAACTAAAGCCCAATGGTAGCAGTCAGTTAGAGCCCTTTCACACTGGGGCGGTTTGCAGGCGCTATTGCGCTAATAATAGCGCCTGCAAACCGACCCGAAAGTGCCGCTGCATGCATTCCAGTGTGGAAGCCCCGAGGGCTTTCACACTGGAGCGATGCGCTGGCAGGACGGTAAAAAAGTCCTGCCAGCAGCATCTTCGGAGCGGTGAAGGAGCTGTGTGTATACCGCTCCTTTACCACTCCTGCCCATTGAAAGCAATGGGACGGCGCGGCTATACCGCCGGCAAAGCGCCTCTGCAGAGGCGCTTTGCTGTGGTATTTAATTCTTTCTCGCCCGCTAGCGGGGCGGTTTTAAAGTTAAAGCGTTTAATAAAGGATCTACTTACAGCAGCAAATAGTACAAAGGCATTGGGAATAAAATATCCATCCTGAACCCTCCGCGGGCTTCTCGATGTCAACGCTATTTTCTGTCTTGCCTGACGTATGTTTCGTCTGAATAGACGTCTTCTGTGAGGCAGTAGGGGATAGCGGTGCTCACAATCTTCCCTTATATTGAGTTCCATCCTACAACCACTAGAGGGCAGCAGTGCCTCATTGGTTATTTCCAATGCCTTTGTACTTTTTGCTGCTGTAAGTTTATCCTTTAATAAACTCTTTAATGTTAACTGGACACTGCGAAATGAGTTTTCCTTTCTCTCATTGTTACACTGCATAAGTGGTTCCTGTGGATACCTTGAGGGCTCATATCTCTGGCAGTTTCTATTAGCGGGTTCCATTGGATGGCTGGATTGGCTGACATAGCCTGCACCTAGTGTGAGGGGTAATAAAGCTCACAGATGCGAGTATTGACCTGGAAATGTCTACTGATCCGGTAAGCAGATATTTTGCCCTTATTTTCCTGAGCACTGGGTGACACACTGAATAAGAATTGGAGGACATTACACTTTTTTTCATCACTCTATGGACTTTTTTTGTGTTTCTGGATATTTAATTTTCATTTTGTTTCATTAAGTTGTGACAAGTCATGTACTATTTAAGTAACAGCGCAACACGTTTTTTTTGTTTATATTTTTTTGGATATTGTTGTGTGCAATGTTGTAAGTGCTGCTGTTAAAATCATCAAGTAGTTTTTAATTTATTCACAATTCATTCATATCGAATTATTGAGTACACTGAGGCCAAATTTTTTCTATTTCTAAGGTATTAACATAACCTGTAAAATTCATAAAAGAACCATTAAAAAGGCTAAAAAGTGATAATATTAGTGGAAAAGTTTCCCCGGGGGGGCTTTAAAGCAGCAAAATATTTTTGAAACAATGTTTAGTAACCATGTTTGGTAAAAATATTGTTTAATTCGGACATAGAATGCATTACATAGATACAATCAATATCACATAAAATTCCAGTAGTCGACACAAGCAACATCAAAGGACCATCTCCCATGGCAATCAATTCATTAAAAAAGTTCTAATTGTACAGTTACATTGTAACAATACTATCCATGTGAATCCCCATGAATACCCCAATGCATTTTGACCCTTTTTCCTTTTCTGGTCTTCTTCGGGGGGGTTTTAAATTCTAGAGAGAGATACATCAAAAATTCCATTAGGATTTTCTACAATATACAATACATGATAGATCATTTTGTGATATTTTGAAAGTCTTAAAAGTACATCTCTATACATATGGCGAAGTACTTACCATTTGGGAATAGGAAAGTGGGCTTGTGTCGCATAGTTTGAATTAATAAAAACCGTTGCGTGCGGTGGTCCCACAATGTTTGCTCATTCCCTCTGTCACCTCTGGGCGCGTCCATAGTCCACAGGGCTTGCAAGGAGCCACGCATTTGGACCCAGTGGGGAAGGTGTAGGGCGAGGCACCTGTAATTTGATATTTGTAAAAATTAGTATGTAGTCAGCGGGTGTCGGGTGGGTGTTCCATATGGTCCTATATAGCCAGACTGCTTACTATTCGAAACAATTTAATAGAGTGGTCTCGACTAATATTATCCCTATTGCTCATATTTTAATAATTTTTGGATCTAAATTGTGATATGTAAATATATGATAGGTTGAACTAAGTGTATAGAGTACTTGATGAAAAAAATCACTTTAAACAAGCTCTATATTTTCATGCCTCACTTTACAAAGGTGATGATGCTGGGTGGTGAGGTAGTATATGAAAAAAACTAATTGATTGGATCTATGTGATAAAGTGTAACATAAGTAGAATGTTATTGATAAGTGCCAAAAGCATAGACCCTTGTGTCGACTACTGGAATTTTATATGATATTGATTGTATCTATGTAATGCATTCTATGTCCGAATTAAACAATATTTTTACCAAACATGGTTACTAAACATTGTTTCAAAAATATTTTGCTGCTTTAAAGCCCCCCCGGGGAAACGTGATGTCAGTAGACTCCCCGCCCACCTCTACACCCCCCCTTGTCAATATGCATTTTCTGTGTGTATTTCTTACACTGAACTTCTGCTATGATCTCTAACATCCAGTGAAAAGACAGGAAAGTAACCACATGACTTCAGCATGCCAAATCATGGTGAGGTGTGGAACAGCCAATCCTTGCAGAGCTGCTGAAGAAAGGAGTGGGGGTGGAAATTAAAAAATAATGCATGTCTTAGGCTAGTGCACAAGATATGTAAATCACCTGTCACTCACAGCAAGGGGGAGGATTTGACAAAGTTTTTCTCTGTTTGTCAAGATTTATCTCACTGAACAATAAAAGAGGATTGCTCAGAGATGGATTAACTCTTTGTGGCAAGACTGGGCTCAAATGATAGGAATCCTTATACTCTAAATTATGACATCAAAAAAGAAAAAAATTTGGGTTTACATCCACTTTAACCACTTGCCGACTGCCTCACGACGATATATACGTCGGCGGAAGGGCACGTACAGGCAAAATCACGTACCTATACGTTGCCCTTTAAGAGGCGGCCAGCGGGCGCGCGGCAAGCTTCGTGAGTCGGGTCACGGGTCCCGTGGACTCGATCGCCGCGGGGGATACCCGCGATCGCCTCACGGGGAGGAAGAACGGGGAGATCCCGATGTAAACAGCATCTCCCCCTTCTGCCTAGTGACAGTGTCACTCGATCTCTGCTCCCTGTCATCGGAGCAGCGATCAGTGAACTGTCACACATAGCCACCCCCCCCACAGTTAGAAACACGCCCCTAGGACACACTTAACCCCTACACTGCCACCTAGTGGTTAACCCCATTCACTGCCAGTGACATTTTTACAGTAATCAATGCAATTTTTTAGCATTGATCTCTGTATTAATGCCAATGGTCCCAGAAATGTGTCAAAAATGTCCGATGTGTCCGCCATAATGTCACAGTCATGATAAAAATCACTGATCGCTGCCATTTAAAAAAAAAAAAAAAAATTAATAAAAATGCCATAAAACTATCCCCTTTTTTGTAAACGCTATAACTTTTGTACAAACCGATCAATAATCGCTCATTGCGATTTCTTTTACCAAAAATATATAGAAGAATACGTATCGGCCTAAACTGAGGAAAAATATAGTTTTTTATATATTTTTGGGGGACATTTATTATAGCAAAATGTAAAAAATATTGCGTTTTTTTTTTTCAAAATTGTCGCTCTATTTTTGTTTATAGCGCAAAAAATAAAAACTGCAGAGGTGATCAAATACCACCAAAAGAAAGCTCTATTTGTGGGGAAAATTTTGTTTGGGAGCCATGTCGCACGACCGCGCAATTGTCAGTTAAAGCAACGCAGTGCCGAATCGCAAAAAGTGCTCTGGTCAGGAAGGGGGTAAATTCTTCTGGGGCTGAAGTGGTTAAGGTTAGATTTCCCTAATTTTTGGGAAAATATATTTTTCTATTTTAGTTCAAGACTGGCTGTGTTGATGGGGTAATCAAGTGATTTTCTTTCCTGCAGTCACATCATCTATGGCCTGCCTAACAGATTGCTGTATGCAATTTTTTTTTTAATCTCATTTAGCACATCACAAAAAAGTCTGAATGAGATATAAATAAAGAAATAACTCACCTCATCAATCAGTGTGTGAAATTAATACCACCCTTACTTCCTTGTGGAAATGGAAAAACAAACCTGCCATGGAAAATAATGCCTATGCAGGTTCTTTCTCATTTAAAGCAGAACTAAGCCAACCGATTTAATTGTTTCCTAAAACAGTTACATTCAAGGCATGCTATGAATAATAATTGTCATAAGTGCTTGTGCTCTCTACCAAACTGTCAAGCCATCAAATGGCTGGTGTCATAATTGATCACATGTGTAGCACCAAGGCAACTGCAGAGCAAACAGAGGCTAAGATGGCAGCTTCCTTGGCTGTAAAGTAGAGGAGGGTTTTGTTCCTCTTTAAGGGAAAACAAACCAGTTACACCAACCATCCTTCTTTGAATCAGCACACCTAAAATTGTATGCGTGATTTACCATTGCCTGATTCTATAGGACTGATTTAATAAAGACTAACAGCCTTTGCACTTTTCCATTGCACTTGCAAGGAAAATTTTGCCTAGAGCGTGAATGCAGTGAAATTTCACTTTGCAAAGAATACCTAATACATGAAGGAAAATAAAAAATATTTAGCTTGCACATGATTAGATTATGGAAGTCAGGAGAAGTTCCCCTCATTCACTAAGCTCTGGGGATAATTTCCCTGCAAAGTGCAACTTCCCTTTTAAAGTGAACAGTTTATTTATCTTTAGTAAATCAATCTCTATTGCCCTGTACACATGGTTGGATTTTCCGACGGAAAAAGTGCGATCGGATTGTGTTGTCGGAAATTCCGATCGTGTGTGGGCTCCATCAGACTTTTTCCGTCGGAATTTCCGACACACAAAGTTTGAGAGCAGGCTATAAAATTTTCCGACAACAAAATCCAATCAGTTAAATTCCTATCGTGTGTACACAAATCCGACGCACAAAGTGCCACGCATGCTCAGAATAAATTAAAAGACGAAAGCTATTGGCTACTGCCCCGTTTATAGTCCCGACGTACGTGTTTTACGTCACCGCGTTCAGAACGATCGGATTTTCTGACAACTTTGTGCGACTGTGTGTATGCAAGACAAGTTTGAGCCAACATCCGTCGAAAACAATCCATGGATTTTGTTGTCGGAATGTCCGATCAATGTCCGATCCTGTGTACAGGGCATTAGAGTGCAAACTTGAGTGGATCCTCCTGTGAATCTACATTGGCTACTACTGAAAATATGTGGGACCTGTCATGGTTCACAAACCTGTAGGTGAAATGTGTGCCCAATTTTAGATTTCCTGATCTGCCTGCAAATCAGCAGTTTGTTTATTGATACTAGGGATGAGCTTCGTGTTCGAGTCGAACCCATGTTCGACTCGAACATCGGCTGTTCGACCGTCCGTCGAATTGCGAACGATATGGGCCGTTCGCGCCAAATTCGTGTGGCGCGTCACGGCCCATAATTCACTGCGGCATCGCAGTGCATTGCTGGCTGATGATTGGCCAAGCATGCACTATGACCCGCATGCTTGGCCAATCACAGCGCCGTCAGTAGAGAGAGCTGTAATTGGCCAAAGCCAGGGTGGCTTTGGCCAATTATGGCTCAGGGGATTTAGTACACACCCCACACTATATAAGGCCGCCTGCACGGCGGCCCTGTGTAGTGTGTGTTCCGGTGTGCTGAGCGATAGAGAGAGAGAGAGACAGTGTCATTTGATTTGAGTTAGATAGATTAGGCAGAACAGTCAGTCAGTTAGCTGCACTTACAGTGTATTGTGTATATATATGCATCCCAGGTGTTGCATATATATATATACACTGTATTCAGTTTAGCTAGATCCGTTCCTGTTATCTTCTATCTAGACTATTTACATTCAGTGCAGTGTGTCCTGCTCACAGTGTTCAGCTAGATCCGTTCCTGCTATTTACATTCAGTACAGTGCTTCCTGCTCACAGTGTTCAGCTAGATCCGTTCCTGCTATTTACATTCAGTGCAGTGCGTGCTGCTCACAGTGTTCAGCTAGATCCGTTCCTGCTATTTACATTCAGTGCAGTGCGTCCTGCTCACAGTGTTCAGCTAGATCCGTTCCTGCTATATACATTTAGTGCAGTACGTCCTGCTCACAGTGTTCAGCTAGATCCGTTCCTGTTATCTTCCTACTGACAGGCAGGCTTGTCTGGTTACAGTATATAAAGCTACCTGAAGAAAATTACAGGTGTTCTTTTTGATCCTATTAGTACCACGGTCAGGCAGCTAGACTATTTACATTTAGTACAGTGTGTCCTGCTCACAGTGTTCAGCTAGATCCGTTCCTGCTATTTACATTCAGTGCAGTGCGTGCTGCTCACAGTGTTTAGCTACATCCGTTCCTGCTGTTTACATTCAGTGCAGTGCGTCCTGCTCACAGTGTTCAGCTAGATCCGTTCCTGCTATTTACATTCAGTGCAGTGCGTCCTGCTCACAGTGTTCAGCTAGATCCGTTCCTGCTATTTACATTCAGTGCAGTGCGTCCGGCTCACAGTGTTCAGCTAGATCCGTTCCTGCTATATACATTTAGTGCAGTACGTCCTGCTCACAGTGTTCAGCTAGATCCGTTCCTGTTATCTTCCTACTGACAGGCAGGCTTGTCTGGTTACAGTATATAAAGCTACCTGAAGAAAATTACAGGTGTTCTTTTTGATCCTATTAGTACCACGGTCAGGCAGCTAGACTATTTACATTTAGTACAGTGTGTCCTGCTCACAGTGTTCAGCTAGATCCGTTCCTGCTATTTACATTCAGTGCAGTGCGTGCTGCTCACAGTGTTTAGCTACATCCGTTCCTGCTGTTTACATTCAGTGCAGTGCGTCCTGCTCACAGTGTTCAGCTAGATCCGTTCCTGCTATTTACATTCAGTGCAGTGCGTCCTGCTCACAGTGTTCAGCTAGATCCGTTCCTGCTATTTACATTCAGTGCAGTGCGTCCTGCTCACAGTGTTCAGCTAGATCCGTTCCTGCTATATACATTTAGTGCAGTACGTCCTGCTCACAGTGTTCAGCTAGATCCGTTCCTGTTATCTTCCTACTGACAGGCAGGCTTGTCTGGTTACAGTATATAAAGCTACCTGAAGAAAATTACAGGTGTTCTTTTTGATCCTATTAGTACCACGGTCAGGCAGCTAGACTATTTACATTTAGTACAGTGTGTCCTGCTCACAGTGTTCAGCTAGATCCGTTCCTGTTATTTACATTCAGTGCAGTGCGTCCTGCTCACAGTGTTCAGCTAGATCCGTTCCTGCTATTTACATTCAGTGCAGTGCGTCCTGCTCACAGTGTTCAGCTAGATCCGTTCCTGCTATTTACATTCAGTGCAGTGCGTCCTGCTCACAGTGTTCAGCTAGATCCGTTCCTGCTATATACATTTAGTGCAGTACGTCCTGCTCACAGTGTTCAGCTAGATCCGTTCCTGTTATCTTCCTACTGACAGGCAGGCTTGTCTGGTTACAGTATATAAAGCTACCTGAAGAAAATTACAGGTGTTCTTTTTGATCCTATTAGTACCACGGTCAGGCAGCTAGACTATTTACATTTAGTACAGTGTGTCCTGCTCACAGTGTTCAGCTAGATCCGTTCCTGTTATTTACATTCAGTGCAGTGCGTCCTGCTCACAGTGTTCAGCTAGATCCGTTCCTGCTATTTACATTCAGTGCAGTGCGTCCTGCTCACAGTGTTCAGCTAGATCCGTTCCTGCTATTTACATTCAGTGCAGTGCGTCCTGCTCACAGTGTTCAGCTAGATCCGTTCCTGCTATATACATTTAGTGCAGTACGTCCTGCTCACAGTGTTCAGCTAGATCCGTTCCTGTTATCTTCCTACTGACAGGCAGGCTTGTCTGGTTACAGTATATAAAGCTACCTGAAGAAAATTACAGGTGTTCTTTTTGATCCTATTAGTACCACGGTCAGGCAGCTAGACTATTTACATTTAGTACAGTGTGTCCTGCTCACAGTGTTCAGCTAGATCCGTTCCTGTTATTTACATTCAGTGCAGTGCGTCCTGCTCACAGTGTTCAGCTAGATCCGTTCCTGCTATTTACATTCAGTGCAGTGCGTCCTGCTCACAGTGTTCAGCTAGATCCGTTCCTGCTATTTACATTCAGTGCAGTGCGTCCTGCTCACAGTGTTCAGCTAGATCCGTTCCTGCTATATACATTTAGTGCAGTACGTCCTGCTCACAGTGTTCAGCTAGATCCGTTCCTGTTATCTTCCTACTGACAGGCAGGCTTGTCTGGTTACAGTATATAAAGCTACCTGAAGAAAATTACAGGTGTTCTTTTTGATCCTATTAGTACCACGGTCAGGCAGCTAGACTATTTACATTTAGTACAGTGTGTCCTGCTCACAGTGTTCAGCTAGATCCGTTCCTGTTATTTACATTCAGTGCAGTGCGTCCTGCTCACAGTGTTCAGCTAGATCCGTTCCTGCTATTTACATTCAGTGCAGTGCGTCCTGCTCACAGTGTTCAGCTAGATCCGTTCCTGCTATTTACATTCAGTGCAGTGCGTCCTGCTCACAGTGTTCAGCTAGATCCGTTCCTGCTATTTACATTCAGTGCAGTGCGTGCTGCTCACAGTGTTCAGCTAGATCCGTTCCTGCTATTTACATTCAGTGCAGTGCGTCCTGCTCACAGTGTTCAGCTAGATCCGTTCCTGCTATTTACATTCAGTGCAGTGCGTCCTGCTCACAGTGTTCAGCTAGATCCGTTCCTGCTATTTACATTCAGTGCAGTGCGTCCTGCTCACAGTGTTCAGCTAGATCCGTTCCTGCTATTTACATTCAGTGCAGTGCGTGCTGCTCACAGTGTTCAGCTAGATCCGTTCCTGCTATTTACATTCAGTGCAGTGCGTCCTGCTCACAGTGTTCAGCTAGATCCGTTCCTGCTATTTACATTCAGTGCAGTGCGTCCTGCTCACAGTGTTTAGCTACATCCGTTCCTGCTGTTTACATTCAGTGCAGTGCGTCCTGCTCACAGTGTTCAGCTAGATCCGTTTCTGCTATTTACATTCAGTGCAGTGCGTCCTGCTCACAGTGTTCAGCTAGATCCGTTCCTGCTATATACATTTAGTGCAGTACGTCCTGCTCACAGTGTTCAGCTAGATCCGTTCCTGTTATCTTCCTACTGACAGGCAGGCTTGTCTGGTTACAGTATATAAAGCTACCTGAAGAAAATTACAGGTGTTCTATCCCAGCTTAGTGCAGCTACAGGCCATTAGTATGTCTGGAAGGCCAAGAAGGAGAGGCAGACAGTCACAAGCCAATAAGAGAGGGCAAGCAGGCTCTGTGTCTAGTGCTGGTCGTGGAGACGGTGCATCCTCATCAGCACGTGGCCATGGGACACGCTTGGCCTTTTTTTCGGCAGCTGGCCGTGTTGAGCCGCAACATGCGGAAGACTTGGTCGAGTGGATGACCAAGCCGTCCTCATCCTCCTCATCCTCTCTCACCCATGCCCAGGGTGCTTTGTCTGGCAAAGCAGCGGCCTCTTCCCTCAGCTCAATGTCATCAGTGACTCCTTCCCTAGCCCCACCATGTCCTCCTGAGGATTCCCTCGAACTGTTTGACCACAGTGTTGGGTACATGCTCCAGGAGGATGCCCAGCGTTTGGAAGGCTCTGATGATGATACTGAGCTCAATGAAGGCAGTAACATGAGCACGGACAGAGGGGGTGCCCAAGAAGGACAGCAATCTGGCAGTCATGCTCCCCCTGCTGCAGCATACTGCCAGGTTTGCTCCAGTGATGAGGAGGGAGGGGATGATGAGGTCACTGACTCAACGTGGGTGCCTGATAGGAGAGAGGAGGAGGAGGAGGAGGAGGAGGAGGAGGAGGTGGCACATCACCAACTAGGCAGGATGCCCTCCAGGGGCCAGCCTAAGGGCAGCACATTGACTGCATCACACCCCAAAGCTCCACATGTGCAGGGCGCTGCAGTCTCTGCGCGTTATTCAAAAAGTTCTTTGGTGTGGGCCTTTTTTGAGACGAGTGCATCAGATCGCACCGCTGCTATTTGCAATATATGTCTCAAGCGTATCTCGCGTGGCCAAAACATCTCCCGCTTGGGTACCACATGCTTGACCAGACATATGTTGACCTGCCATGCAGTTCGTTGACAAGCGTATCTAAAAGACCCACACCAAAGAACAAAGACGATCTCTCCTTGCTCCTCATCAGCTGAGATTTCCAACCCCACTAGACCTTCAGTCCTCTCTGCGACCTGCAGTGAGAGGAATGAAGGTGTAGAATTAGGTGTGTCACAGCCAAGTACTTATGGGCAATCTGCTTTTGGTACACCGACGTCAGATTGTACCAGGCAAATTTCCCTGCCCCAGCTGCTGCACCGCCGAAAGAAGTTTGCTCCCAGCCATCCACATGCCCAGCGGTTGAATGCTAGCTTGGCAAAATTGCTAGCACTTCAACTGCTGCCTTTTCAGTTGGTAGACTCTGCCCCCTTCCGTGAGTTTGTGGAATGTGCGGTTCCTCAGTGGCAGGTACCCAAACGCCACTTTTTCTCACGGAAGGCGATTCCGGCTCTCTACCGGCATGTGGAAGGCAATGTCCATGCCTCGCTGGACAGGGCGGTCAGCGGTAAGGTGCATATTACCGCTGACTCATGGTCCAGCAGGCATGGACAGGGACGTTACTTAAGTTTCACGGCGCATTGGGTGACTCTGCTGGCAGCTGGGAAGGATGCAGGACAAGGTGCAGTAGTGTTGGAGGTTGTTCCGCCACCACGCCTCCAAAATGCTGATTGTGACACACCTCTCTCCTCCACCCCCTCCTCTTCTTCTTCCTCCATGGCCTCTTCCTCGGAACCAGCGGTGCTCCGTAGGCGTTCAAGGGGCTACGCAAGTACGCAGGCCAAAAGATGCCATGCGGTGCTTGAGCTGGTGTGCTTGGGGGACAGGAGCCACACTGGGGCAGAGGTTCTGTCAGCTCTGCAGGGGCAGGTTCAGAGGTGGTTGACGCCACGCCAACTTAAGGCAGGAATGGTGGTTTGCGACAATGGCACCAACCTCCTCTCTGCCCTCCGACAGGGACAACTGACCCATGTGCCCTGTTTGGCTCACGTCCTTAACTTGGTGGTGCAGCGGTTCTTGGGCAGGTACCCGGGCTTACAGGATGTCCTGAGGCAGGCCAGGAAAGTCTGTGTGCATTTCCGCCGGTCATATAATGCCAGTGCTCGGCTGACGGACCTCCAAAAGGAGTTTAACCTGCCCAAGAACCGCCTAATCTGTGACATGCCCACCAGGTGGAACTCGACGTTGGCCATGCTGCAGCGGCTGCACACGCAGCAGAGGGCCATCAATGAGTACCTGTGCGACTATGGCACCAGGACAGGGTCAGGGGACCTTGGTTTTTTTTCCCCACGCCAGTGGGCCATGATCAGGGATGCATGCACTGTCCTGTCACCATTCGAGGAGGCCACGAGGATGGTGAGCACTGACAGTGCATGCATCAGTGACACTGTCCCCCTTGTCCACCTGTTGGAGCACACGCTGCGTGGGATAATGGACAGGGCACTTGAGGCAGAACAGAGGCAGGAAGAGGAGGACTTCCTTAGCTCTCAAGGCCCCCTTTATCCAGACAGTGTTCCTGCGTGCCCGCCGATCACACAGGAAGAGGACGAGGAGGAGGAGGAGGAGGAGGAGGAAGATTGTGTCAGTATGGAGGTGGAGCCTGGCACTCAGCATCAGCAGTCTTTAAGGGATCAGTCCCAAGGAACACATGGACTTGTACGTGGCTGGGAGGAGGTGGCTGCGGACGTTGTTGTCCTTAGTGACCCAGAGGACTCCGGACCGAATGCCTCAGCAAACCTACGCTGCATGGCCTCCCTGATCCTGCAAAGCCTGCGTAAGGATCCTCGTATTCGTGGTATCAAGGAGAAGGACCAATACTGGCTGGCAACCCTCCTTGATCCACGTTACAAGGGTAAGGTTGCGGACCTTATCTTGCCATCGCAGAGGGAGCAGAGGATGAAACATCTTCGGGAGGCCTTGCAGAAAGGTCTGTGCAACGCGTTCCCAGAGACTGGGAGGTTACAAACTCCTGTTTCTGGACAACGTGTTGCTGAGGCTTCGGTCAGTCAAAGAAGGAGCGGTGGAGAAGGTGGCCGTCTGACCGATGCGTTCAGACAATTTTTTGGTCCGCAGCCCCAAGGTATGATCGGTTCCAGCAACCATCGCCAGCGTCTGTTTTACATGGTGCAGGAATACCTAGGGGCAAGATCAGACTTGGACACCTTTCCCACCGAAAATCCTCTGGGTTACTGGGTCTTGAGGATGGATCACTGGCCAGAGCTTGCACAGTATGCAATTGAGCTACTGGCCTGTCCTGCATCCAGCGTTCTTTCGGAACGCACATTCAGTGCTGCTGGAGGCGTGGTAACCGATCACAGGGTGCGTCTGTCCACCGACTCGGTCGATCGGCTGACCTTCATAAAAATGAATCAGTCTTGGATCACCACCAGCTACCAAGCACCTGATGCAGATGTAACCGAATAATTTTTTTTGAAATCTCAGATCCCTTCAAAGACTGCCTATGCTGATGCTGAGTGACTATCCCTGAGTAATTATCCTCTTCCTCCTCAATCATCACGCTGATAGCTTGTAAGAACATTTTTGGTTCTGGGCGCCACCACCAGTGCCTAAGGCACAATTTTTCAGCCCCTGTTTAACAGGGGCGTGTAATTACAATTTTTGATGTAATACTTTGCAGCAGGGCTCGTTCCTGCATTCCAACTAGAGTGTCTGTGAGGGGTTGCAGTGTTGTGGCACCAGCACCAGTGCCTAAGACCCAATTTTTCAGCCCCTGTCTAACAGGGGCGTGTAATTACAATTTTTGATGCAATACTTTGCAGCAGGGCTCGTTCCTGCATTCCAACTAGAGTGTCTGTGAGGGGTTGCAGTGTTGTGGCACCAGCACCAGTGCCTAAGACCCAATTTTTCAGCCCCTGTCTAACAGGGGCGTGTAATTACAATTTTTGATGCAATACTTTGCAGCAGGGCTTGTTCCTGCATTCCAACTAGAGTGTCTGTGAGGGGTTGCAGTGTTGTGGCACCAGCACCAGTGCCTAAGACCCAATTTTTCAGCCCCTGTCTAACAGGGGCGTGTAATTACAATTTTTGATGCAATACTTTGCAGCAGGGCTTGTTCCTGCATTCCAACTAGAGTGTCTGTGAGGGGTTGCAGTGTTGTGGCACCAGCACCAGTGCCTAAGACCCAATTTTTCAGCCCCTGTCTAACAGGGGCGTGTAATTACAATTTTTGATGCAATACTTTGCAGCAGGGCTTGTTCCTGCGTTTCAACTAGAGTGTCTGTGAGGGGTTGCAGTGTTGTGGCACCAGCACCAGTGCCTAAGGCCTAATTTTTCAGCTCCTGTTCAACAGGGGCATGTAATTACAATTCTTGATCTAATATTTCACAGCAGGGCCCTGTGAGGGCTTACAGTGTTTTGGCCACAGCAACACCTAAGGCCCAAATTTCTGCTGAGTATATAGGGCAGGACCCTACTTTCAAACATCTAACTTACAAACGACTCCTACTTGCAAACGGAAGGAGACAACAGGAAGTGAGATGAAATCTACCCCTAAGGAAGGGAAATTCTCTCCTGTAAGAGTTAATATGGGAAAACAATTTCTCCTTTCCACTGATGCTTTCCAATCCTTGTTCCACAAAAAAACACAAATTTTCAAAAAACATTTTTCATTGGGACAAAAAAGTGAGGTGAAATCTTCTGAAGAGGAGGAAAGACGCAAAACAAATGTCACAGGGGTGATAACCCTTCCCTATGTTTTCCAAAAAGCTTAGAAAAGATTTTTTGGCTGGAGCTAAACACATTAAAAATGTTCAAAATTACAAACAGATTCTACTTAACAACAAACCTACAGTCCCTGTCTTGTTTGCACCGCCTGTATACTGCTGTTCAGAATATATAGGGACCTTTCCTTATTTTAATTTGGGTGCGGGGTTCCCCTTAATATCCATACAAGACCCAAAGGGCCTGGTAATGGACTGGGGGGTACCCATGCCGTTTGTCTCACTGATTTTCATCCATATTGCCATGACCCGACATGACATTAAACCCGCAAGCAGTTTTAAATGAGATTTTTTCCTTTAAAAATGACATTTGGTGCAGGGACTGTTCTAAACATGGGAAACACGCGTCACTTTACAGGCATACTATAGACACCCCCCAGGTACGATATTTAAAGGAATATTTCACTTTTTTTTTTTTACTTTAAGCATCATTAAAATCACTGCTCCCGAAAAAACGGCCGTTTTTAAAAGTTTTTTTTGCATTGATACATGTCCCCTGGGGTAGGACCCGGGTCCCCAAACCCTTTTTAGGACAATACCATGCAAATTAGCCTTTAAAATGAGCACTTTTGATTTCGAACGTTCGAGTCCCATAGACGTCAATGGGGTTCTAACGTTCGTGCGAACTTGCGGTCCGTTCGCGGGTTCTGGTGCGAACCGAACCGGGGGGTGTTCGGCTCATCCCTAATTGATACTATTATTTCTAGCTTGATTTTGCATTTCAGCTATTGTATACAGGCCGGTGTGAATTTAATGTACAGAAGGAAATAAAACACATAATAAAACCCAATAGAGAGAGTAAGATAGAGTGGAAAAAAATATTGAGGTCTGTTTCCCCACTAAAGGAATGTAATCTTTATGTCTATATGCTCCCAGGGACAGGAAATGGGAGAAATTCTTTTCATGGGGACAGATTTTAGATGTGGATGGAGTTTGGAAGGGTTGGAATTCTGTCAGGCTTTTATTGGGGTTTGGGTCCCCAATAAAAGCATTTTCTCTTATTTTCTATCCCAGAGACCACACAGGAAGTAAGGGTAAATCTCTGGGCTCACATCCCGCTAATCCTGCTGCTGACATTGATAAAAGTAGTCACTGGAAGAGGGGTGGGGATGGGAGGCGTTGCAGAAAACATCACAGTCTTTGGAGAAATGTGAATCTCGCAAGGAGAGACACTGAACTTGCTCCAGAATAAGATTATATGAAGGATATACAATATACAGTATCACAGTATAAAAAAACAAGCTCCAGCCAGAGTATACAGTGCCTTGAAAAAGTATTCATACCCCTTGAAATTTTCTACATTTTGTCATGTTACAACCAAAAAGGTAAATGTATTTTATTGGGATTTTATGTGATAGACCAACACAAAGTGGCACATAATTGTGAAGTGGAAGGAAAATGATAAATGGTTTACAACATTTTTTACAAATAAATATCTGAAAAGTGTGGCGTGCATTTGTATTCAGCCCGCTTTACTCTGATATCCCTAACTTAAATCTAGGGGAATCAATTGCCTTCAGAATTCACCTAATTAGTAAATAGAGTCCACCTGTGTGTAATTTATTCTCAGTATAAATACAGCTGTTCTGTGAAGCCCTCAGAGATTTGGTAGAGGCCAAGGTACATACCAGACAGGTTAGGGATAAAGTTGTGGAGAAGTTTAAAGCAGGGTTAGGTTATATAAAAAATATTCCAAGCTTTGAACATCTCATGGAGCACTGTTCAATCCATCATCTGAAAATGGAAAGAGTATGCAAACTTACGAAGACATGGCCGTCCACCTAAACTGATAGGCCGGGCAAGGAGAGCATTAATCAGAGAAGCAGCCAAGAGGCCCATAACTCTGGAGGAGCTGCAGAGATCCCCAGCTCAGGTGGGAGAACAGGTAGTGGTTTAAGCAAGCCCCAGGCCTTAGTTCTTTTACTCTTGCTTCGGATACAGGTGGTGCAAGATTCCACATATCTCTTACAGTCTTGTATGTACTGTGTATATATATACACAGTACATATATGTTGGGAATTAGACACCCAGTTGGATTTTTTTTTGTATGTTAATGATTGCCTTTTATACATTTTATATTAACATTTTGAAATAATTTATGTATTTTATGATGACCATAATATGGCTACAGTTTGAAGTTTGAATAAAAACTACACACTATTGGTGTTTGATGGTTTGGCGGTCAGTATGTTTCACATGTTTCAGTAAGTCTTTTTTACTTGTGACCCTTTTTGGGAGGATTACCACTAGTTGTCGCCATTTCCATTATTCACTTCAAGTGGTTGGAATGGGACATCTCTTGAACTAATGAGATACATGGTGTAAGTATTTAATGGAATGTGTGCATGACATCAGAAGCTCCTGTACAAAGGCAATATGCTGTTACGTGTTAAGCGGTGACATCATCACACACATATGTGGCTTTCTAAGAAGTTCTACTGGCATTTTCCAGGTGGTGGTTGGTGAGGACTTTTCCCCCACACATGGACATTCATCCAGTGCCCATCCAATCGCTAATACTGATGCTTATAAAATGTTTAGTGCTACTTAAGCACTTTTAAAATATGGGTTGTTCTATGTTTTGGTCTTTTAATGTTTTAATAAAACATTATTACTCTATAGGAATCTGTTTTCTTGTTTTGGGTAATCCTCTAACTTCTTTGAGCCAAGACTTATATGTTAGCTCTGTGTTCTAAAGAGCTAACGGCTTTGAGGTATATGATCATTCCGACCAGTTGGAGCTATATTAGAGTTGCCAGGAGTCTGAATTACATCATATCCGCAGTGTGACCTTCCTATAACTTAGGGGTCATAACATCTGGTTTCATGATTATCGTCTTGTTCTTAGATGAACACTTAATCTTTGGGAGCGCTGCTTTTGTAAAATGTATTTTACTATCCTGAAAATGTATACTTATAAGTAAAACTGTCTATGTTGGGAGCTGATAGTGTTCTCTACCTTCTGGGTTTCTGCCTGGAGAGGATGTGTGTCTAGAAGGATCCCCACATTGGTCTTGCTTCACACTAGAGATTATGCCAGAGGCCCAAGAACCTAAAGCAGTATTAAACCCCAAATCAAACATTTATTATAGTGCAGCTTATCAATTTTTAGATGTGATGGCTGCATTAGCTTTTTGTAGGCTTTCTTTCTTCTATTTTCACCTGGTGCTCTGGCCAGTAAGTCTGTTGTCTTTCAAAATAACAAGATCTCCTGCAAATGTATTGGTTTACGGGGATGAGACAAACCATTTAACACTGGCAGGGTGTAGACAATCATTAGTTTTTATTTATTTATGTAAAACCTTTATCCTAAAAGGAAAAAAAAAACTGTTTGCTGTAACTGCTTATAAACTTTTAGCAGGAATTTGACTTCAGTCTGTTAGTGTATTTAAATCTGCTAGTATTTTTAACCCCCCATGCCCCTCCTGACTGACAATGCTGCTGTCCAAAAGTCCAAAAGTGCCCCTGTGCTCCTTCATCCAGGGCGGTGTATCTATAATACAGGAGGTGTGTTACTGGTCAGATCACCAGGTAAAAACAGCCAAATCTAATGATTGGTAAGCTTCAATATATTACATCGTTTAGTCTTGGGTTTAATATTGCTTTAAGGAGGGGATATCTAGTAGTTAGGCTTGCTAAGAATATTCTTGCTGAAAAGTGTCACAGAAAAGCTGGGTAAATTGTCTGGACATTGTAAAGATTTATCACTCATCAATTAAGGTATGTTTGACTACTCTAAATGGGTCGAGGGACGGGATTTATTGGAGAAAGATCCACTGCAACTCAAAGGAAAACTGTCTTACAGGGTCATATATCTGTCTGACCTCTGTTGCAGGGCAAGCAATTACCAAGAGGCTGCTCTTAAAAGGCCTACTGCTACTTCAGTGTACTTAACCAACTTGCTATTTTGGGTATCCTGCACCCTTAAGACCTCTTGCCTCCATCTGAGTTGCAAAAAAAGGTAAAAAGACTAAAGTGACTGGCACCTAACATATTTTTCATCCCGCCATACACCAATTACCAGACCCCGAGTTGGAAATGTTGGCCTTCCACACTACTTAGGGGGTCATTCTGCACCACCCCAAAAGAAGGAGTGCTACATTTAGAGTTTTTTTATTTTCCAGTTAATCTGTTAAACCCATTGGTGATAAGTATACATTACGGTTAATTTGCCTAGTCCTTAGCCTGACTTGCGGCTTAACAAAACTCAGTCTGTGCCTACAAATTCCATGATGTATGAAGTCTAGAAATCAGATTACATAATAACATGTGACCACTTCCAAGCTGAGGATGGCATTGTTATTCCAGGAGGTTTTTTCTTTCACTTCTTCCTAGCCAAGACGTATAGCTGAAAAGGGCGTTTTATACGAGTTTCGTGTTTCATGATAATAGCACACTGGCACCACACAACGTCATTTCATGCTTGACCTAGAAGAACAGGTGTTGATTCTCTGCAAGAAGAACGATCAACAGCTGCTGAAATGTATAAATCAACTAAAGTTTTTTCTATAACTCTGTTTTTTTTTAAGAACCATGTGTTTAAATTGGGTCATATAGGCAGTAGCTGTCAAAGGGTTAATATTGTGGCCAAGGAGGTGTGTTTAGATGTGTTTTCAGCCATTGTCAATTACTAGGCTCACATACTGCTAGTCCGGCTGCTGGTTAATGGTACAAGGAGTATTGGTAAGAAGGGAATAGGCTGCAGAATACACTAGAATATAGAGAGAAGAAAGCAATGCAAAAGCAATACCGAACTTTCTCCACAATCAGCTTATATGTACTCTATTCTTTCTGTGTTAGTCTCTCCTTTACAGCACCTTAGCAAAATGCATAACAGCCCAGATGGGTTGACAAGGTAAAAAATACCCTGTTCATGCCTATATACTCCCAAACTGATACTTAATGACAGTTAACATCTCAAATTAAAACATAGTCAATGTTTGAAAATAATTATGAAGGACACTGTGAAGGGTCTGAGGAATAAAATGCAGAGCACAAAGCAAGCCGCTCAGCGAGCACATGGGGATCATGGTCAAAAGTGGGTGTTATCAATAAAGTGGTTGTCACTTCGAGGCATATGGTATATGTAGTGTTGCACCTTTGCCACATGCTTTGCTCTGTTTTAGACAAACTAGAGTCCAGGGATACACTGAAGAGAAAGTGGTAATTTAAGTCCCATCAGCGGGTTCAGTGTTCAGTCAACAGGCGTAAAATAAGCCCTGTTGGTGTAAGAGGTAAAATTAGCCTGACCATAGGTGTCAGTGGGAATAAAATAATAAATACTGTTGGTAACTGTGGAAATAAATCAATCCCCATTGTTGGTTTCAGTGGGAGTAAAATAAGCCCCCTCATAAGTGTCAGTGAGAGTAAAATAAACACCATCTTTGGTGTTAATGGGAGCAAAAAATCCCTAACCTGTCAAGGGTTCCAGCACACCTACCAACTATGGACAAAATGATTCATTCATTCTTTCACAGCTTCAAAAACGTACTTACCGTACACCAAGCGTAAAGTATAATTTATGACACTGCAACACACATCATGCAGTGTTACTGTACATTGCATTATAATGCGGAACAACATGCATTTTGCTGTGAAAAGGGAATGGAAAATTGGATTTTGATCTTGACAGATAAATGCAGAGGAAGGAGGTACAAGGAGGTCCATGGTACAAGGAGAAGTAAAAATGTAGTGGCGTGGAGTCACAGGGAGCACACTTCCTCAGGAGGGAGGCAAGTGGCAGGGCCTGAGACCCTTGGAGATCAAAACATTGTACAGTGAGTTTCCATTTTAAGTTTGGATAATTAACCTATAGTGTACTGGCTCAATATATTTCCACCTGGCTGGAGTGTGCCGTTTACAGTACTTTAAAAGTATGGACTTTGGAACATAGGGGGTTAATTACTAAAGCTGGAGAGTGCAGAATCCGGTGCAGCTCTGCATAGAAACCAGTCAGCTTCCAGGTTTTATTGCAAAAGCTTAATTGAACAAGCTGAAGTTAGAATGATATTTACTGCAGTACCAGTTTCTAAATGCACCAGTTTTAGTAAATCTCCCCCATAGTTACCACTCTGTATGTGAGGAAGAAAAGTGTAGTAAATGAGTTTAAAGAAAAGAAGCCTTGAGGTTTACTTACTAAAGGCAAATATACTGTGCACTGCAAGTGCACTTGTTCCAGAGCTTAGTAAATGAAGTAAAGCTTCACTTTGCAAAGAATACTCAATCACATGCAAGGATTAAAAAACAGCATTTTTGCTTGCACATGATTGGATGATAGAAATTAGCAGGGTTTCCCCTCATTTCAGAGCATCCCTGCAGATTTAGAACCTCCCTGTCTTCATTTAATGCTGGGTAAAAGACAGTACCATGCAAAGTTAGTATATTTGCTAAAGGACTGCAGGCAGTAGGGAACAGCAGTGCTTTACAATATACTGGATTGAATTTGATCTTGTGTATTACCTGTGCTCAGTCAATATCTGGGGAAATCCTTTATAGTGATCTGTTTGGGATTGGAGAGGTGGTGGTCATTCAAAGTACATGAGTCTTCAACGGTTACCAAAAAGATTATTCCGGGGCACTGACTGCGATGTCTTGGTACCTGTGTTGCACGGGTCCCAGGTGTAGATGAGACCACTCATAAATTGAACCTGTAACCATTGTATTTATAGAGGCCACTGTAGTATAAAGTACAGAATATTCCTATCTAGGCCAAGAGTCTGAGACGTGGAACCAAGAAATTGTGGAACTGATGGGACTGGTATGGAACTTCAGCCCACTGTCCCTGAAAGCTGTGTAGGCATGTGGGTCCTCTATGTCCAGGAACTTGTACAATAACTTGGACCCTGGGGAAGGTACAACCACCATGCAAATTCCCATTAATACAGTGAGGCTGATTTACAAAAGGAGTTAAAAATTGCCACTCGATAAATTGTAGGTGTATGCACTTTGAATAAGCAGTCATGTGCAGATGAAATACGGTAAATAAGCAAGAATTTGTTTTTCACATGATTGGATAATTAAACCTAATCTTTACTCAGTATGTTTAGTGAAGATTGTTCATTTCTGTTGTAAATCAACCTGGCAATACTCATCTTTGATTAGAGAACCTCTAGTAAAATCAATCGGTCTACAATGGTTGCCTTGCTTCAACTTTTTAAAAAGCTTTGTTTTAGCTGTATGGAACTGGACATTAAGGAAATGTGGAACTGAAACATTTTGTCTTAAACAGTGCTACCAAGATACTGGAGTGGAGCTGATCAGCTTTACAAATAATTTATTTATGAATGCTCATGAGCTTGCATAATTAGGTTGAAGAAGGAATAATTATGGAACTAGCCAAGAATAAAGCTGGTCCATTTTGGATGAATAGCCTGAAATTCAACCCATGGGTGGCCCTGCCTATTCACCCGGCTCCTTTGATCTTCAGATCAAAGTTTGTAAAGCTGGGTGGAAAATTGTTGGCCAATCTGCAGTCAGTCAAATGCAGTCATTGTTTTGGGTTTTGACAGCAGCGGGCACTAGCTGTCAGAATAATATAGCCAACAGGCTGTTTAGCAAAGATGGAGGAATCCGTTATGCACAACTGTATGGCCAGCTTTAGGTGGGTAGAGTCAGAAATCCCTAAGTTCAAAATAAGGTGTTCCTAGTTGATTTCTGACAGGCCTTTACAAGGCAGGATGACCTGATGTACCCAAACAGTGCCTTTGGCCAGACAGGCTGTGTTCCCTGTATGTAACACCATGCTAAATGTGTAGGTTTGTCTGGTCGGTGCCTTTAAGGAGAAAAAACCTGGCGTAGAGAATTATCTATAGGAATAAAGTAGAATAACCAGCCAATCTCAACAGTGTCTAAAAAGTGCAGCTACGCCATATCATCCTGTGCCACAGGGAACATTGCCAAATAATTTGAGACAGACAACCTTTTGTACAGTCCTGCCAAACCAAGCAAGACACTTTCTCACTTACCATAGCAACCGTCAGTGCAACGGTGATGACAGTGGGAACTACAAGACCAGAAGTGAAACTAAAGCAGTTTCTCTGGATGGGAACCAGCATTCCTGGAATACCTGTAAGATGTTTCCAGAGCTGCCCAGGAGCTTAGAACTGCTTCCATTTTCATTTACTGTTTCACTTCATCTTCACTGCTTGTGATTGATGTATTTTCCTACTCATTATGGCACAAGCATTCTGCAAGGATATATACTTTCTCAAGGCCTTTGACCTTGACATGGGTCACGGCTGATACACTTGTGAAGGGAAGTTATATACTGTAATCATTATATTAGTAGATGAATATTTAACTGAAGGCATTCATTGTAATGGCACGTCTTTTTGTAAAGAGCCACAGGGCCTGGTGAAAAACCTGAAAGGAGATCTTTTTTATTGCATACGGAAACTTTAGAAGGCCTCATTGAATTCTTGGTTTTAAAGGATAATTAAACTGTGCATAAAACACATGGTATGTACATTATTTAAAAATGTAAAAATAATTTCCACCATAAGTATATCAAAAGGCTACAGCAGCACATATCAACAGCTTTGCGAAAAGAGGGTTCTTCCTATGGCTTCTTATGTCTATTGGGCTAATTTATAAAAGTATGAGTTGAGATGAGGTTAATACATTTTTTTAAAAATAATTAAATAAAAACAGCATTTTTACTAGCACATGATTAGGGGGTGAAAGTCAGCAGAGCTTCACCACATTCACTAAACTCTGGGAAAAATGAGGGCAACTGTACTTGGAAAGTGCAGTCTATTTGCCTTTCGTAAATAAACCCCACATTGTTTCACATTTTTTACATTTAATCAGCCAATCACATACCACCGGTACCCTTCTTAATTTTATTGCATATGCTCAGATGTTGCACTTCGTCTTACTTTGCACTTTAATAAAGTATGCCTGTAATGTAAGGTGAGCGCACAACTGGTAAATCATGGGGTAGAGAAATTGCCCCTGTTTTCATAGGGGCCGTTACAAGCTCAGTCTATGCAACATCTGTATAGGGCCTTCATTAATGCAATGCTGTGTTGTCCAAAATAATGTATATATGCCTTTTTTTTTGCATTTGAATGGGCTGCACCCCACCTGCACATCAAATCGCACAAAAGGTGCATGCAGTATGTGATGAGAGGGTGCAAAACACATGTTATAAGAGGGTGTGTTGGGGTGCCATTCAGGGGGTGCAGTCAATTGCACAAATGCTACATTACCACAGCAAAGGAGTGTCAATGAGCCGTACCCTTATATCATAGTCTCCCCCTTCCCCCATTCTTATACTAACCTGTCCCTGATCCAGCAATATATCACTGTCTAGAAGATCACACAGCTGCCTGTCAATTTCTTCCTGGCAAAGGCAGCACATGCTTCCTGCATTTATATTGATCCTTATAGTGAGCTAGTATGGAATAGGAGCTCCTACTCGGAAGCGCCAAAAGAATGAATGGGAGTGCAAACCAGGCTGGGAAGATTTTAACAAGTAGCTGTGCAATTTGATCAGTGCTACCTTGCTAAATCAGGCATGGACTACAACATAAGTCTTACAGCACCAAAGATGCAATTACACTTTCACATTGTTAACCAACAAATACAATACCAATGCTTTCCTTAAAGCACAATTCCAGCCATAAAAGCAAGATAAAAATAAATAAGCCCATTACAAATGAAATGTCCTGTTTTTGCTGCAATATTCAGCTTCAATCCAGAGTCTTCCCCTAAAGTACTTTTTTGTGCAACTAGATGTTCTTAGTCTGTTGACCAGCATGTCTGTGAGCCCAAACCATTCTGGACCCACCACCAGCCTGTAACTGGGCAGTGAAGGGAGAAGCAGCACAATAATGAACTCACCTTTCTGTCACTGGAGTGTTTTATTACGATCCACTGGACACACACCTAAATAATCATAAACACATTAAAATTTAAATCTGACAAGGTTTCAAAATTCAACAACCAACGTATTACTTAGCAGAATGAAATTATAATTTGTTGGATATGAATCATGATATGTTCCTCAGGTACCTCCACCTAAGACGTTAAAAGAGAAGTATGGCCAACACTTTTTTGGCCATACATCACTTGTAGGTCACAGGAGCGCACTCACTTTTACTCTCCTATGGCATAGAGTCATTTGATAGCCGGCTACTGTCAGGATCCACCCAGCCGCCTGATTGACAGCTGGCTCTGCCTCTTGGTGCATGCCAGAGAGCCGGAGCCAGCTGCGTCCTCCTCAGCCTGGTGCTCCAGTGAGCGCCAGAAGAGCAGAGCAGAGAGTGATGACTGACAGACTTTGACTATCTAAGGGGCCTTGTTAGGAGTCTTTTAAGGTGTTTGACATCTCTTCATTCTTTCTTAGTCAACTTGTGCTAGTTCAAATGTGCCCTAGGCTGATTTAGGCATGACTGCTGAAGCACAGACATGGGATTTAAATTCGACTGTTTTTGTTACCAACTTGGAAAAAAAATTAGGAAACACAGTGTTCAGTACAACTCTCCATTCTCTCAACACAATTTGGGGCGTGTCAGACTGCACTATCCTCACAACAGGGGATTAAAGAAAACCTGTGCTTTGTTCTGAATTGGCAAAGGTTTTCTTTAAAGTTTACTGTATATAAACCCTAAATTAAAAATTCGACATATTATAGCTTACCTTATCTCTTGGGAGTCATCTGCTTTTTTAATTTCTTTCTCTTTGGACCTAGAGATCCTGGCAGCATCAGCCTCTGATAGAACATCTACTTCTTAGGCAACAATGCTGCTTCATGGTGAGTCTACTGAGGCCCAGCGTTGTCCCTTTAGGACACTGCAGTACAAGTGGATGTAGTGATTCACCGAGCTAAATTGACAGGTTTGCATCTCTTCTCTATAATGTTGCCATGGCCAGGACTGCATATAAGGCAGTACAGATGAGTTCAAAAAGGGGGCCAGGGCACCCGCCAAGCAGGAGGGATGGCTGTATTGCATTATTGCTGAAACCGATCCTCTTGTGGCTCCCTCTGCAGCACTTCTCCTGCTCTCCCCCCTCCAGCTGTGCTGCAGGGTGATCCATTCAAGTATCTGTGCCCTCACCCCCCCTGTTTTCAAGGCCCCCTTGTGTGTCCCCCCCCCCTCCGCACCCCCCCCCCCTGCCTTTTCCCTCACAGGTCTTCTGGCCCCCTTCCTCTCCCCCTGGCAGCTGCTGTGGGCACACAGGGGGGTCATTTCAGGATAGAAAGTAAGGGGAGGGCCTTTTAATTTGTCCTATTCACTTGCCCTTTCCTTTCCTGAATAAACATGGTGAGTGATCAGAACCAAGTACCCAGAGCAACAAATCAGAATTCATCTTATGGTGGCCTGACACAAATAAGTGAACTCTGACTAGTTGCTATGAAGTACATTGCACTTAGCACTTCACTCCTTGTTTTTTTTTTTTTTTTTTTTTTTTTTATTAGGCTTTTATGTGTGCGTTGTATAAAGTGAGCCTGTCATTTGCACCAAAAAATATAAATTAATATTAGTGTAAAGTCTACAAGTGTCCTTTGGGTCGGAGAGCAGCAATGATTCTTACTTTTTTTGAGCTCTCCCTTTGGGTGATATATGTACATTGCAAGGATTATAACAACCTTTGTTGCAGATTCCTACCTTTTTGTTATTCTGAAGAAATCCCTGTTTGTTCCTCTGTGCCCCTGTGCCGATTAAGTCTAATGGGAGTGGATTCACAATTATTAACCAGCTGCTGCAGCTGTAGGGCTATAATGAGGAAAACTGCTGGGTCTGCATTCCTTTTAGACGTGATTTCCTATTGAAAGTATCTTCCCAAAAATGAAATTTTTGTTGCAGGGGATGCCAAAAATCTGACTTGTATCTTAGTGTAGACTTCTGGGAAAATCAGTAAACCAATTACACAAGCAAGAAATGACATTTCTAGGGGGTGTTCTGTACACATTCTACCTCCAGGTAGCCACATTGCATTGCATTTACAGAAAATTACAGTGGCTGCAGATTGAAAAGGAAAGGTAATTTTTAACAACATTCCGTTACAATATGATTTGTGCCGCAATTGTATACGCTAAGCCATAAAGTGAACCTGTCATTTGCACCAAAAAATATTAATTAATATTAGTGTAAAGTCTACAAGTGTCCTTTGGGTCGGAGAGCAGCAATGATTCTTACTTTTTTTTGAGCTCTCCCTTTGGGTGATATATGTACATTGCAAGGATTATAACAACCTTTGTTGCAGATTCCTACCTTTTGTTATTCTGAAGAAATCCCTGTTTGTTCCTCTGTGCCCCTGTGCCAATTAAGTCTAATGGAAGTGGATTCATAATTATTAACCAGCTGCTGCAGCTGTAGGGCTATAATGAGGAAAACTGCTGGGTCTGCATTCCTTTAGACGTGATTTCCTATTGGAAGTAGAAATCGTGTGGCCTCACGAAGCAAATAAATAGGGTATAAATCAGTAAAATGTACCATCATCCATATTAGTTGAGGGTGATAAGGTCAGGGATTTAATTTAGAGTTCTCACTTAATATGATGCCTACATGTAAATCTGTTTTGAATGTAACTTTTTGGCTGTTGAACTCAATTGAAGCTGCTTTTGTTTTCTTGTAACTGTATTGCCATGGTGTTGAAGCTTGTGTTCGTAGCCCAGGTGACTCCTGTTGTTGTTTACCCTTGCCCTGTGTGGGGGGGCTGTGCTGATGCTATTGTTTGTATAATTGCCTATAAAAGGCCTTTGAAAGAAGTAAAGAGCAGCAGTCCATTATGCTGAGAACTTTGATACAGACATACCTGACTCTGTGTCTTAATTCCTATAAGAAGCAATAATTTGACAAAGCAATATAAACTATAAGCAACTTATTTAAAAGTTGAATCTAACATTTGGCGCCCGAACAACAGGGACCCACCAAGTTGCTACAAGAGGTGGTTGAGCTACACTGACGGAACCAAAGGACAGGCATTCCGGGAACCACAGATCAAAAAACCTGGCCAGGTAAGAAAAAGCTTTATTTTTCTTATATTCTGTGCTCCCCTGATTTGTGCCTATCCGTTCTGTCAGTTACGGTTCTCCTGGTTTTAAAACACCAGCCTCTGTAGTGGTGAGTCTAGAATTACTGCATATTTTCATTTATATTGCTGGAATTATTTGTTTGTTTTGTTATCTGTGTTTGTCTTGTCTGTCTTGTTGAGAAAGTGAATGAGCTTTGTCAAGGATGGTATGAGTTAGAAGGGGATTGCCGAACTAAGCAACGGAATGCGCCTTACCTCACACGATTGGGAACCTGAGGGCTTGTGAGCTTGGGGGTCTGACGCTTATGCTTAACCTCACATCTAACTCATAAACCATAGACGGGTTGAGAGTATAAGCCCTGTCTGCTCCATAAAGCAGGGATAAGAGTGTATGAGAGGGATTCCCAGATACGGGGAGGGAATAAGATCTCCAAAAGTCCGGAGATCTAGTCGGATACCTGGCCACTTAAAGGAATGCTTGTATATGTTGTAGCCGCATTTTTGTATATGTTGTAGCCGCATTCTGGTTTGTTATTGGGCTAGCATATAAAGAAATTATTTATTATTGGGCTAGCATATAAAGTAATTCGGTTTCAGAAATCTCATTCCGGAGAGGTTTCTAGTATTCTAGCACCCTAGGAGGAAGGCAACGAGGAACTAGTGTAACTTAGCTGGTTTGTTATTGGGCTAGCATATAAAGTAATTATTCATTCTTGTATATGTTGTAGCCACATTATATTGTACACTAAGTGTCCCACACGCTACCTAGGCAGAACTGTTAGAATGGGCCAGAGGAACACAAAACCCCGTCAGGGAATTGTGGCGCACTATACGGTGCCACAGATAATTAAGAACATTTATGGGAAAACCGAAGCACAGGACTTAAAGGATGTCCTTCGTAAATTTAAGGTGAAAGGAGCAGCGGGCTTTGACCCGGATGTATGGAGTGAAATAAAAAGGGACAGACAAGGAGAGGTGTTAGAGAAGCAATGGATGCGTCAGGTTCAGTGCTTAATTAAGGTCTCAAATAGAGCGAAAGAAGAGGGGTGGAAATATAATCCAGATTGTGATGGTTGGGATATGAAAGATAGAAGAACAAAAAATGTCGAGGCTCCCAGCTCAGCCATCCCACCCCCATACACTGACGTAGAACGCAAACCACACAAGATATATCCGGTACTTGAGGGGAGAGGATGGGTTTGTCAGGATTGTGGAGCACAAAACCCAGAATGGGCAGTAGAATGTGTGCATTGTGGGGCACAAAAACCTCATCCAGAAACTGTAGCTCCCGTACGCACTGATACACGCATTGTTCAGGTAAACAATCAAGAATTTGGACAAGCAGCCCATCCAAATGCCCCACCTACTGTCACTTGTAGAATGCAAATAAGGACTTGGGCACCATGGTCGGCAGACACCCTTATGGCATTAATACAGAGCGCCCCAGACCCGGTAGCAAAGCCAGCTGCTTTTTGTAGATTTGTGACACAGTTAATGAATACACATGAAGCGACCTGGCAGGATGGGGAGGATCTATGCAGACACAAAATGACTCTGACCCTGTTTAACCAGTTTATGACAGAAATAGGTCCACACAGACCTGCAGGACAAGTTGATGGGGATGGCAATTTAGAGACAGGACATGTCAGACATATAGACTCAAGGGCCCCTTTTATTGCTAGATTAGAAGCTTTTTGTCAGGCAAAACAACAGGAGAGGGGGTCCATATCACCCATGAAGCAAATGCCAGGACAGACTGTATCGGAATTTTACTTATCTATGGAAAGTATGATGGCAGATGAGGGATTGGACTTGGCCCTGCCAGTCACAATCCGAGCCTTCAATAGACAATTTATGGAGGGATTAATTCCACAGATAAGTGAGAGACTGAAAGCCTGCACACCAGAGTGGAGGGCAACTAGAGATAGAGGGACGTTGTTACAAAAAGCGCAAGGCATAGAGGCGGACTTAGCAGAAACCAAAGGGAGGAAATCTCATGCTATCAACGCACTCGGGGGTCCCCAAGAGCAAGGTAGAGGTTCCTTTCGCAAACCCCTTACCTGTCACTACTGTAACAAGATTGGTCACATCAGACGCAACTGTAGGAAAAGAATAAGGGATGAAGGAGAGGAAGGTGTTGATTCTCCAGTTAATCAAAGAAGGAACCAGCCCAGGGACAACAAAAATAGTCATATCAGGCAGCAGGGAGATGGTCCACGAGCATGACTCACCCCGGTTTTAGAAAAATCCAAAACAACAATGCTTAAGACAAATATAACGGTTGGTAATAAGAAAATCTCTTGTTTAGTCGATACAGGAGCTTCACGCTCGTTACTTTCTGACTCTGAACTACTCCCTGGCCAAAAATCACCTGACACTTTACTAATAACTGGATATGATGGCATTTTAGCCGACGCCCCGCTTACAAAACCTCTGAAAGTTAAAGTAGGAAACCACATGTTCCTTTCACGCTTTCTGGTATCCAGAGGAGCCCCCACTAATTTGTTAGGAGCTGACATTTTGCAGAAAATAGGAGCTAACATTACCTATCACCCAGATGGCACTGTCACCTTAGCTATAGGGGATAATCAAGAACACATGGAGATGTGTAACCTGATACAATACCTAGAGGAGGAATCGGAATTGTCCGGCCCACCTCCTTCAGACTTAGATCAGATTTTGTCGTCCCTTCCAGGAGAACTATGGGAGAAACATCCAGCTGATGTTGGACTTTTGCCCATACCTCCGGTTACCCTACAGCTGATTCCAGGAGCAGTGCTTCCCCAACAAAAGCAGTATCCACTTAGTGCACCTCAAGAGACGGCCATAGAAATGCAGGTGCAATCCTTCTTAAAAAGTGGAGTTCTAAAAGAGGTAAAATCACCGGCAAACACTCCCTTGTACCCGGTTAAAAAGAAATCAGTAGCCGGTAGTCCGGTTAAGTATAGAATGGTCCAAGACCTTAGAGCGGTCAACAAAATACTAGCCCCGATGACACCTTTAGTACCCAATCCACATACATTACTGTCACAAATACCATCAACCAGTATGTACTTTACGGTTATAGATTTAGCGAATGCTTTCTTTTCCGTCCCGCTTGCTGAAGAATGCCAACTTTGGTTCGCATTTTCAATCAAAAATCGGCAACTAACCTGGACACGCCTACCTCAGGGTATGGCGCATTCACCTACCTTGTATTCGCAAGCATTGCAAATGGTGTTGGGAGAATGGGTACCACCAGATTCCTGTGTATTGTTACAATATGTGGATGATTTATTGTTATGCTGCCCTGACAAGGAAACTTGTTTGGCCACCACCCTTAATTTGTTGCGATTTTTGGCAGAAAAAGGTTGCAAGGTTAATAAGAAAAAGTTACAAGTGTGTCAGGAAAAAGTTATCTTTTTGGGACATTGTATATCACAGGGTACGAGACATCTCACTGAGGAGAGGGTTCAAGTGATAAAGGGAATGTTACCCCCACGGAATTTCAAACAATTGCGTATGTTTTTAGGTATCGTGTCATATTGTAGACAGTGGATACCACATGCTAGCGCTTTGATGCAGCCATTATACGATTGTTTGAAAATTGTACCGTATATGCTTACAGAAGTAGCTTATGAGTCGTTTATCACTTTGAAAAAGTTGTTGATTTCTGCCCCGGCTATTGGTATACCAGATTACACCAAGATATTTAATCTGTACATTGCTGAGATCACTGGACATGCCACAGGTGTTCTGACACAGGCACATGTAAAACAAAGACCAGTCGCTTACTTTTCAGCAGCATTAGATCCAGTATCTAGAGGTTCACCGTCCTGTGTACGGGCAGTAGATGCAGTGTCAATTATCATAGATAAGTCATCAGAGATTGTTCTAGACAATCCAGTTGTAGTGCATACCACACATGACATACATGCAATCTTGTCTCAGGTATGTACAGCCCAAACACATTTCCATGGCTAGGCAATTAAGGTTACAGTGTACTTTACTTTTACCTCCAAATGTCACTTTTCAGCGCTGTACAACTTTAAATTTGGCTACCTTTTTGCCTCTTCAGTCACCAGATTTGGCAAGGGGGAATGATAGTGCTAATAGTACTAGTGAGAAAGGAAATGAGGTACCTGACACTCTTTTGTTTAAACAAGTAGATGAACACGATTGTTTTCAGCTCATGGAACAGGAGACAATGGGATTCCCACACGTTACAGATACACCGATTTTAAATGCTGAGCACACTTTGTACATAGATGGCAGTAGGTTTGCTGATGACAAGGGTAAATATCACACAGGGTATGCTGTAGTGACTGATACGCAGGTAATTGAAGCACAGGTCTTACCAGCCCACATGTCAGCACAGGAAGCAGAATTAAAAGCTTTAGAACAAGCCCTAGAATACTTAAAAGAACGAGAAGGGAATATTTACACTGACTCTGCCTACGCTTATGGTGTAGCGCATGATTATGGCCATATATGGAAGGCTAGAGGTTATCTGACAGCAGCAGGTACACCTGTAAAACATGGTGAAGGGATTAAGAGAGTCCTGAACAATCTTCAAAAGGTTAAACGAGTGGCCATCATGAAGATAGTGGCACACACAAGCGCAAAAACAATTGAGGCAAAAGGAAATGCATTTTCAGATTTGACTGCAAAACAGGCAGCTCTAGGGGAAGGAAGCCCTGAGACCTTAGCAGCGGTAGAGGTGAGTATCCCAGAACCAGCAGCAGGTACACCAGAATGACAGCAGCAGGTACACCTGTAAAACATGGTGAAGGGATTAAGAGAGTCCTGAACAATCTTCAAAAGGTTAAACGAGTGGCCATCATGAAGATAGCGGCACACACAAGCGCAAAAACAATTGAGGCAAAAGGAAATGCATTTTCAGATTTGACTGCAAAACAGGCAGCTCTAGGGGAAGGAAGCCCTGAGACCTTAGCAGCGGTAGAGGTGAGTATCCCAGAACCAACATGGCAGCAGCTGAGTAAATTACAGGAGCAAGCAGGGGAGAGCGAGAAAGATAAGTGGGTCAGAATGGGAGCAGCACCAGACCTTGACAATGTATGGAGGGAAGGGGGCAAAATATGCCTACCTGCCTCTCTGTACCCAGCAATGGCAGCGGCAGTTCACCTACCCACACATGTCAGTTCCAATTCCATGTATAGGATTGTGAACCAAGGATGGCTCGCCCCCGGATTCAGTAGCACTGCAAGAAACTACTGTGCAGCCTGCCAAATCTGTCTCCTGAATAACCCAGGACAGAGAGTAAAAACCCCACGAAAACACCAGGTCCGGGCCCAATACCCCTTCCAGAGACTGCAAATTGATTACATACAAATGCCTAAGAGCGGCCCCTTTGAATTTGTCCTCGTGTGTATCGATTTATTCTCAGGTTGGCCCGAAAGTTATCCAGTAAAATCGGCTACAGCTAAAGCCACAGCTAAGAAACTGATCACTGAGTTAATACCTAGGTTTGGTCTTCCTGAAACCATAGAATCAGATAGGGGGACACACTTTACAGGAGAAATAATGCAGAATGTGATGACCATGTTAGGGGTTCAACAAAGTTTTCACACCCCTTACCACCCACAGAGTTCAGGATCAGTGGAGAGAGTAAATGGGACAATAAAGTTAAAAATACAAAAAGCCATGCAAGAGTTAAACAAGCCTTGGCCAGAATGCCTGCCTTTGGCTTTGTTCTCTATAAGGTACACTCCAACAGGAAAGACAGGATTATCCCCATATGAGATACTTTTTGGGAATGCACCTAGATTGGGTTTATACTTTCCACAGAGTATGCAATTGGAATGTGATAGTTTGACTGCACATGTAATACAATTACAACAACGTCTAACTAAGATCCACAAAAGTGTGTATTCTTCTCTTCCAGACCCTAATTCAATAGCAGGTACACATACTCTGCTACCAGGGGATTATGTATATGTAAAGAAACACACCAGAAAGACATTGGAACCCAGGTTTGAAGGTCCTTACCAAGTACTCTTGACCACAGCCACCTCAGTAAAGCTGGAAGGAAAACCTACCTGGATACACGCATCACATTGCAAGAAACAACCCGAGAAAACAACATGATGAAATATCTACTTACATATTTTTTGTTGAAGATTGTTGTTTTACAAATATATGCATGGACTCCTGGTATTAATGTACTTGAGGTAGAAGAAACAATGACTTTTGAATGGAGTATAGATGATCCTAAAGTAGCAAATGTATCAGGATATGAGATAAATAAGGATTACACTGTGGGTAATTATACTGTTGAAGGACATAGGCGACCGTTTCATGTAGATGTAGGTATAGCATGGATACAGGCGGACCCCCTCTCAGAAGCAACCGTAACTTTCCAGTGGAATGATAATATGGGTTTCCCCTTTAACAATAGTAAGAACCATAGGTGTCATAAAATATCCCTTTCACAGACATGGAAACAAGCCCGGGAATGGGTAGTGGGACAAATGTACCAAATATTAACAGTCATGGCAGAAGGAGGGAATATAACCGAAGGGATGTTTAATCTGACAGATATTACCGTTAATCAATCCAGTACTTTCCTCTGTGCATCTTGGTGGAGGGAAGAGAGAAATGATGGGTGGTATTGCAGTGCAGAGGCCTATGGGTTTCACATACAAATGGAGGAAGAAGTAACGCCAACAATTGAATCTTCCATATTAACACCCGTACCAAACACTTGCATAAATTTATCAACATCACAACAGAAAACAAAAATAAAATTCAATATCATCTTTCCCCCGATACCGGAGTGTAGGTATAAACGAGAATGGTACGACACACTATTGGGACTGACAGGTACAGGGATGGGAATTTTAAACTCGGTCGAGATAGAAGAAATTAACAACAGATGGAAGCATGCAGGGGGACACATAGCTGACAGCTTGACTATCACAAGCAAATGGTTACCCACCACTTTTGAAACCCAATTGCAAGAAATACTCCTATTACAATTTTTGGGAGGGTTAATAAATCACACGATAGGAGCAGAGCTCCAGCTGTGGAATCAAAATCAACAGTTTGTAAATTTCACACAGTGCTCTTTTAACCTCTTATCCTATCATATACAAATAAATAGGGCCAGGACTGAACTACAGTTGGGAAATTATCATACCTGGATGAAATATTTTAAGGGTTTAACTGACGATGGTGTATGGTTCCAAGTAAAAGGGGATAAGATAGAATGTGAGGAGAAATGGTGTGTAGGAAGGTTTGAAGCATACCGGGTAGCAGATGTAATGGAAATGTGTAAAATAGTGGTCATGCCACTAGTAATTAAAGACGAGTTTTGGTATCCAGAAATATATGGGAAATATGTAGATAAAGGAAACAGAACCCATGATCTTAGTCTATGTGAAGGAACTAATAAGGGAATGGTATGTGGCAGAAGTTCCCCAGTATATGAACCTTGCTTGTTAAAATACCAAACTAGCATATGCAAAATGCAAAGAACACCGATAAATGTGAACAATAGATTCATAGAAATAGGACCCCAGCATATTTGTATCATTACTAATGACAACCGCACCATGTTAGCGTTAAATAGATCGGCGCCGTTTGAGGGATGTATAAAAAAGATTAAAATATTACAATGGGGTAACGACACCTATCTTTTTGAACCAGACGCCGATAAGATATTCTCTTCAGTCTATGAGGTACATAATCTCACTGACACTACACCCTTTATAATTTCTTTAGACCCACTAAAACAGGTTTTGGAACAATCAGATTTGTTAAGACAACACATAGAAACACTAGAACATACCGTACAGAATAACCTTGTATCCGCAATTATTGACAAAGGTAGACTAGTACATCTTTCCTCACAGATACAACAGGATACTGCACCACATTGGTGGGATATATTTAGTGGAATGTCTTCTACAGCAACCAATACCTTTCACTGGTTGTTAAGTCCAATGGTAATTATTATTCTAATATTAATATCACTTACAATCACGAATATATGTGTATACAGGAAAATAAATAGGAAAATTAGGAGAATAGACAGGGCATACCGATAAATGTGTATTGACATCACCCTACTCCTATAAAACTCCTCTTCTTGAATTTTAAGATGTTGGTAATACCTAGGGGGATGGGTTCTACCCCTCTGACAACTCGCGGTCAGGGAAAGGACTCTGGGGAAAAACTGACTAGAACTTATTCATGAGGACCCAGGGGGAAGGAGAGAATGATGTCAAAGGGGGAAATTGATAAGGTCAGGGATTTAATTTAGAGTTCTCACTTAATATGATGCCTACATGTAAATCTGTTTTGAATGTAACTTTTTGGCTGTTGAACTCAATTGAAGCTGCTTTTGTTTTCTTGTAACTGTATTGCCATGGTGTTGAAGCTTGTGTTCGTAGCCCAGGTGACTCCTGTTGTTGTTTACCCTTGCCCTGTGTGGGGGGGCTGTGCTGATGCTATTGTTTGTATAATTGCCTATAAAAGGCCTTTGAAAGAAGTAAAGAGCAGCAGTCCATTATGCTGAGAACTTTGATACAGACATACCTGACTCTGTGTCTTAATTCCTATAAGAAGCAATAATTTGACAAAGCAATATAAACTATAAGCAACTTATTTAAAAGTTGAATCTAACAAGGGAGATCATTTGGGAGTATGGGCCCCACCCCCATGTATATCTCTTTTCATATGTACCACAATAGTCCACTTGTCTCTTCTTTCTCGGTGAGTTTGGGGTGGGGCCCATGCTCCCAAATGATCTCCCTTTCCTATTGGAAGTATCTTCCCAAAAATGACATTTTTCTTGCAGGGGATGCCAAAAATCTGACTTGTATCTTAGTGCAGACTTCTGGGAAAATCAGACTTGTGTTGCAATTGTATACGCTATATTATTTTTTTTTTTATTTGCAATTTTTTTCCCTTGAAAGTGGAGTTACCCTTTAAGTCCTGTTCCCATTGTTGCACTGTGTTAGCGCATGTGCCATGATGTGCACTGTGTTAAGGTAGCCCATTCAAATGCATTGAATTGCACCAAAAAGATGCATGTAGTATTTTTTGTACATAACACCCCACAAGGCATAGTAGTGCTTTACAATGTACTTTGGTGAGCTGCTATGCAATCAAATGGCAACATGCGTTGGGGTGCATTATACCAGGGCACATCTCTCCCTTGCATAGGGGTCTAAAATCTATGCAGCTCCTCTGTGAAACCTAAAGCCAATGAAAACCTAAAATTGTATACCTTTAGTGCACAATCACATCATAAAAGGCTTTACAGGCATATCATATTAGCATGTACAAGGGCCTTGATTACAACACCCATCTCATAGCAGGCTCAACGCAAAATAAATAGGCTTAGGAGATATTAGACTTAATTACACTTAAGCGCCAAAGGATTTTAAATCCATATTTGTGAATAGCAGCCTGGCAATATCTGTTTATTCTTGCTCTGTACTCATTGCTTTCTTTCAAAAGGGCTACAAACGTCAGGAACAAGGGGGAGGAAGTGATTTAGTCCCCCAGCAGTGGTTTACAACTGTCAATCTCTAAGCCATGTCTATTTGCTTTAATCATTGGGGTTGTATATTTGGAACAATTTCTGAGGAATAAAAGTACCTTTGGCTCTTATCATCTGTCATTAAAGAATCCTTTAAGACATTCAAGCCCCATAGTCAGGCTCAGGGGATTACTTAAAGTGTTTTTTTTTTTTTTTTTAGAAACAGGCTGGAATTCTCCGCTCTTGCAGTAATTCTATGAGATTCTTCCTAAACGGCAGTCTGTAGGCGGGGATGTTGCTATAAGTTTAACATGCAATTCTGCCTCTGGGTAAGTCTTTAGAAACAAATGTACTTTAGACACAATATGCATCTCACTGTTACAATCTTACCATATTTATATATTTTCCTGGTGGATAGACTACCTTAATTAGCTCTCTACAAAAATGCTCATTGTCACTTGGGATTCTGTGTTTGGTTTTTGAATTAACTGCCATCAAGTTTACCCAACAAAGGTATTTATTTGTAGTGTCAACCATGTGACTATTGAGTTAATTTCCCTCCTTTGCTTCTAGGGTGTAGCGTGGTTTGTCTGTTACAGGAGGATGCGCCTTTTAGACAACCAACGCAATACTATGTTACTAGATGTAAACTTGGATTGAAACATACACTATATTACCAAAAGTATTGGGACACCTGCCTTTACACGCACATAAACTTTAATGGCATCCCAGTCTTAGTTCGTAAGGTATACGAACTAAGACTGAAACTATTGAGTTGGCCCGCCCTTTGGAGATATAACAGCTTCAACTCTTCTGAGAAGGCTGTCCACAAGGTTTACGAGTGTGTCTATAGGAATGTTTGACTTCTCTCCAGAAGCACATTTGTGAGGTCAGGCACAGATGTTGGATGAGAAGGCCTGGCTCGCAGTGTCTGCTCTAATTCATCCCAAACGTGTTCTATTGGGTTGAGGTCAGGACTCTGTGCAGGCCAGTCATGTTCCTCCACCCCAAACTCGCTCACCTATGTCTTTATGGACCTTGCTTTGCTTTGCTATTGTGTTCTGACACAACACGCCAGAACACTCCGGTCAGCTCTCTCAGCCATTGGCTGTACTAGGCTTAAGAGTAGAAAAAGCAACCGGAGGCACCTGCATTTAAGGGCAATTACAGGCCTTTTGATCAGTTTAAAACTAGCAAACAAGGAAATGTGCACATGCGTTGGGCAATACACAAAGCAGCACAAAAATCCCCAGCACACTCTCCAGCTAGTCAGCACATTTTTTTAATTGTTTTGTATATTGTCCTCCCATGTGCACCACTTTCCCTAGTCTTGCTTTGCTTAAGCCTCCTGCCATTGTTGTGTTGTTGGACTCACACACCTAGGAGAGTCTTCAGGAGAATCTTCAGCTGCCTTGAGTGAGTGTGGGTTTCAGTTATGTCATAGTTGCCAACATTTTAAAAAAAAATTTAGGGGCACTTTTTTCTGTTGGCGGAGTATTATTTTAATTAGGGCCTGGGCATTTGTAGGCGTGGTCTAGCAGAAATGAAAAAAATGCGGCGCGAAAATGGAGGCGGAAATGGGAATAGTTTAAATTACGTGCTTAAAGGGGTGTGGTTAAATAGAGTCTGAGATCACTTACATAGTGCAGAATGTAGTAATGTTAAAGTGGTTGTTAAGCCACTCTAACCTGTATACACCATCAGCACTGCCTCCTATTGTAGTATCCCCCTCTGTGTGTGATTTATAAAAATAAATGCTGCAAATACGATCCCGCGAACCGTCGTAGCTATACGGCGGTCACTTTAAGCAGGATAGCAGGCAGGCGCACGCAGCACAGCGGGGGTGCCGATGCTCGTGACCGTCGGTCGCGATGACCACCGGCCACGAATGATCGCGGGCACGAGAGGCAGAACAGGGACGTGTGTGTGTAAACACACATATCCCAGTTCTGTGAGGAGAGAGAGAGATCGTGAGTTCCTACGAGCTGGGAACCACGATCTCTCATCTCCTATAGTCAGTCCCATCCCCCACAGTTAGAACACACACTAGGGAACACAGTTAACCCCTTGATCGCCCCCTAGTGTTAACCCCTTCCCTGCCAGTGACATTTATACAGTAATCAGTGCATTTTTATAGCACTGATCGCTGTAATTGTCAATCGACCCAAAAATGTGTCAAAAGTGTCCGATGTGTCCGCCATAATGTCGCAGTCTCAATGAAAATCGCAGATCACCGCCATTACTAGTAAAAAAAATATATAATAATGAAAATGCCATAAATCTATCCCTTATTTTGTAGACACTATAAATTTTGCCCAAACCAATTAATATACTCTTTTTGCAATTTTTATTACCAAAAATATGTAGAAGAATATATATCGGCCTAAACTGAGGAATAAATTAGCTTTTTTTTTCAAAAAATTGGGGCTATTTATTACAGCAAAAAAGTACAAAATATTGTGTTTTTTTCAAAATTGTCGCTCTTTTTTTGTTTATAGCGCAAAAAATAAAAACCACAGAGATGATCAAATACCACCAAAAGAAAGCTCTATTTGTGGGAAAAAAAGGACCTCAATTTTGTTTGGGTACAGGGTCGAACGACCGTGCAATTGTCAGTTAAACCAACGCAGTACCGTATCGCAAAAAATGGCCTGGCCATTGAGCAGCCAATTCTTCCGGGGCTGAAGTGGTTAAAAGAGGAGGATTTTTTTTTTTGGGTTAACAACCGCTTTAACCCCTTCGCGCCTAAGGGTAAAACAAATCTAAATGCCTAAGCCCAATTTTGCATTTTTGACATGTGTTAGTAAAACCATACATATCATTACAACTACTTAGTGTATCCAGGTGAATTATGCCTTGTTTTTTTTCAGGACAAATTCATTTGGTGGTAAATAGAAATGGATAGCTCCTGATTTTTTTTTTATTATCAACAGAAAACTGGCCCAAAATAGAAAAAAAATTTTTTTTATGTAAAATGAACTGTATATTTCTGGCTACTACCCTAACCTACCACCAAAGAACAACCCAAATTAAATTCTCCTGCTCCTGATGATTGCAGCGATACCACAAATGTGTATGTAGTTGTTGTTTGTACCCGTAGTACAGCCCAGAATCAATAGTGGGCATTTTGCTTTTTTTTCCTACCTACAGTAAAACACACTGACACTAATGCCGTGTACACTTGGGCGGACTTTTCGACCGGACTGGTCTGACGGACTGAATCTGGCGGACAATCCGATCGTGTGTGGGCTTCATCGGACCTGCAGTGGACTTTTTCTGTTGAAAGTCTGACGGACTTTAGATTTGGAACATGCTTCAAATCTTTTTGTCGTAACTCCGTTGGACCCAGTTCCTATCGAGAAATCCGCTCGTCTGTATGCTAGTCCGACGGACAAAAACCGACGCTAGGGCAGCTATTGGCTACTAGCTATAAACTTCCTTATTTTAGTCCGGTCGTACGTCATCAAGTACGATCAAACCTTGACCTAGGTTTTTTTTTTAATTTTTTTTTTTTAATTATTTATCTTTTTTATTTATTTTTTTTTCCTATCTCTGCAAGGACAGAAAATTATACAATATATCTCTCTCATTCATTCACAGAGATAGAAAACACAGGGGCGGGCTTCACAGTGACTGATCAATGTGATAGCCAATCAGAGGATATCACAGTGATCAGGTGACCCAGATCCGGCCGTTAGAACTGGGCCCGGGGCTCCAGGGTAGTGTACAGAGGTCAGTAGTATGTATTGCAGTGTACAGGGGTCAGTAGTATGTATTGCATTGTACAGGGGTCAGTAGTATGTAGGGCAGTATACAGGGGTCAATAGTATGTAGGGCAGTATACAGGGGTCAGTAGTATGTAGGGCAGTGTACAGAGGTCAGTAGTATGTATTGCCATGTACAGGGGCCAGTAGTATGTAGAGCAGTGTACAGAGGTCAGTAGTAGGTAGGGCAGTGTACAGGGGTCAGTAGTATGTATTGCAGTGTACAAAAGTCAGTAGTATGTATTGCAGTGTACAGAGGTCATTAGCATGTATTGCAGTGTACAGGGGTCAGTAGTATGTATTGCAGTGTACAGAGATCATTAGTATGTATTGCAGTGTACAGAGGTCAGTAGTATGTATTGCAGTGTTCAGAGGTCAGTAGTATGTATTGCAGTGTACAGGGGTCAGTAGTATGTATTGCAGTGTACAGGGGTTCAGTAGTATGTAAAGCACTGTGCAGAGGTCAGTAGTATGTAGGGCAGTATACAGAGATCAATAGTATGTGGGGCAGTGTACAGAGGTCAGTAGTATGTAGGGCAGTGTATAGGGGTCAGTAGTATGTAGGGCAGTGTATGGAAGTCAGTAGTATATAGGACAGCGTACGGAGGTCAGTAGTATGTATTGCAGTGTACAGGGGTCAGTAGTATGTAGAGCAGTCTACAGGGGTCAGTAGTATGTTGAGCAGTGTACAGGAGTCAGTAGTATGTAAGGCAGTGTACAAAGGTCAGTAGTATGTAAGGCAGTGTACAAAGGTCATTAATATGTATTGCAGTGTACACGGGTCAGTAGTATGTAGAGCAGTGTGCAGGGGTCAGTAGTATGTAGGGCAGTATACAGGGGTCAGTAGTATGTGGGGCAGTGTATAGAGTTCAGTAGTATGTAAGGCAGTGTAAAGGAGTCAGTAGTATGAAGGGCAGTGTACGGAGGTCAGTAGTATATAGGGCAGCGTATGGAGGTCAAGAGTATGTAGGGCAGCTTCCAGAGGTCCGTAGTATCTAGGGCACCCCGGTACAGCCATTAGTCCTCATAGGGCACACACAACCCACTGCCGCACCCTCTCCCCCCCCAAAAAAAAATTAAATTAAAAGACTGCAGACCCCCAACCACAAACCCCATCCCCAAGCCAGAGACCTGGCCTCAGGTCTCTGGCTGCCCCACTCTCTCTGGGTCTCTCTCCTCCCCCGGCTGGGCTGTCGGTGTCCATCCTCTTTCTCCCAGTCAGGTCCCCACAGCACTGACACTGACAGTCTGAGCATCTCAAAACATCAACAGTTGGCGTGATCACCCTCGGCTGACCATGCCCCCTCTTACCACTGACCAATCCGCATTTGGACAGGCAGCACCCAACTTCCTGGAGGTGGGGAAGAGGTAGGAGAGGGATGACAGTGTTTTGTTTCACTGCCAGGCGGCCCGCGACAAAGGTAAATTTTTGGGATTCTGCCCGGGACAATCACAAAGCGGGACATGGGTCAGATTTTCGGGACTGCCCCGGGCAATTCAGGACAGTCCCAGGCAATTTGGGACTGTTTGCAACTATGGTATGTTGCTGTAGATGTCAAGCTGGCCATCTAAACTACGAATTTCTCTCATTCAGCCCCGCGGGGCCCTAGGAGGGCCACTCACAGCTGGAATTTCAGCCGGTTCAGCAGAATTCACCAGAAATTCAAGCAGGGTTTGGTCAGTTTTAGGTGTAATACTGCAACTAAGAAAGTTTTGGAGTTAGGGACAGCGCTTTTCAGAGGTGCCTTGACGTGGCAGTGTGGCTTTACAATGTTAGCAACAAAACCCTCTGCTTTTAACCAGCAATATTAAAAACAGTTTAGGTTTTTGTTTTTGCTGACTAGCTGGAGAGTGTGCTGGCAATTTTTGCATTTGTTTGCATTTAAACCCTGCCACTAAATTACTATGGATTAGAAGGTCACAGGGTCACTATAAGGGATGTTCAATTTGCACATTTAGCTGAAGTCTACGGGTAGCCATGCATTTATATTTTATATATTTTGAGAAATGGGCCTCATTAGTGTAAATTATTAAACTGGCCAGGAAAATGCATTTGAGTTAATTGACTGTAAAAGGATCTGTGTGTTTAGCATCTTCTGCTGTAGAATTACAAGCATTTAATATGTGATTTGATGATGCCCTCATTGTTGTACATTGTTGGAGACAGGGGGACTGTCTCCCAGAAGAAAAGTGCATATATTCATGTAATTTAAACGTATGGAATGCACTTCTAAATGATTCTATGGAGACACATCTCTAGATCACACTACTGAGGCATATTGCACAAGATCCTCTCCACCACATCACAGCCCTTCATGTATGCTCTACTCTATTCCAAATACAATGTAAAGTCCAGAAGACCTTGCCTAAAATGAGAAAAAAGGTTGACCTCTCCCTCACTGAAGAGGACTGGGAAAACATGTTTACCAACATGCATAAAGGCTCAATTATCGTTACAACGCAAGAATCAGGCTATAAACTACTTACAAGCTGGTACCGCACACTCATTCAACTAAGTAAATTCTCTCCTACATCTTTACCTCTTTGCTGGAGATGTGGCTCCAAAAATGGATCCCTATTGCACATTTGGTGGTCTTGCTTGAAAATACAACTGTTCTGGAAAGAAGTTTATGAAAACATTACTAAAATCACTATGTTTACACTAGATTTTACCCCAGCACAATATCTGCTACACCACTCTTCACTTCCACACTCTTTCTATTGTAAATCACTGACCCTACACTTAGTGAATGCAGCTAAACGGTGTATTCAGATAAAATGGGGTACGAATATACCCCCCACTCTATCAGATTTGATCCGATTCGTAAAACAGACAGCGGAAATGGAAGAGCTGATAAATATAGCCAGAGACAGCCCCTCCAAATTCACCCAAACTTGGGCATGTTGGCTACATTAGTCAGGCTCCTTATAAGCGAGTCCCCTCTCAACTGAAACAGATCCACCCTAACTGGCATCCTTTACTACAAGATACTTGAGAGGAGGAGAGCCTCTTCCTACCCCTTTCTTTCTCTCTTGCTTCTATATTCCTTACCCCTTCCTTCCTACCCCACAAGGAGGTAGATGACAATTAGTCACCTAACCCCCCCCCTTTCTTTACCCCCCCCTGTACATTCCTTACTTACTACATATCTCCTCCCGCCTCCCCAGGTCTAAAACCCTCTTTTGTCTTTACCCCTCATATCTCATTCTCTACCATTGTTAGAACATGATCCAAACTCATCTCAATCTACACAGAAACAGCTGTACTGACTTCCACTCAGAGATTTTAAAATAAATACCTCTTTTCTTAATAACACGTTGCAGGATAATCAATCCCAACACACTGTTATATACAACTGTAGGTCATTGACCTATTGATCGTAACATATAGATGTACACACCTGAAGCCCCAGTCAAACCTTTTCCACCTGAAAGTCAGTAGATTAAAAAGATGTTTAAAGTTTTTTTAATTTTTGTTACTGCACATTTCTACTTAGAGAATGTTATCCAAATTGTGTTACACAGTTTTATGTATATTCTGACTTAAATGCCCAGACTACTTGGTGGAGATGCAGAGTGGATATGCCCCCTCCCGGACACAGTTTGTTTCCATTGGGGGTGTCCGGAAGTATTTTGGGTGTGACCAGGATCTGTGACTTCGCGTGACTCCATTTCCACCCAATATTTGCATAACCTTATTGTACTGTTTGTGCCCTTCTTACAATGACAATGTGAAGCTAAACTCCACTGTTCCTTTGTTTAGGAAAACACATATAATGTTTCTGCTAATTGATTGTAATCTTCCTTTTTTGGAAATTTTTCAATAAAAAATATGGCAAAAGGAAAGAAAAGATTCTATGGAGATGGGCCGTACATGGAGTTCCCCGTTTTCTGTATTAAAGTTGGAAACCATTTTTCCACAAATGGTTTGTAAAGTGATCTAGGACCCAGGATCACAAAAGCAAATGGGCCCACAAGGTAAACTATGACCATGCTCTTACTGTTGCTGTAGAATACCCCCACATTTCTGGAATGTGAGTGAGGGACATCTTTGAGCACATAGTATATAGATCATAATGCATATGCAAAAAAATGATTGCTTAAACCTGCAAATGCATTTTTCATATGCTTTCTTCTCATTATACTGTTTTTTTCAAAATAGCAAATGCCATAATTTAGAGGTTGGTTGAAAGGTTTGGTGTAGTAATACATATTTGGTAATTAAATAATGGTTTATATATCAGACCAAAAAGAGAGACAACTGAAGAAGAGCAAAGCAGGACAGAACTGTCAACCTCAATGCAAGTGTCAGAGAAGTGGGCGTTTCTGGTGATGTATGGAAAAGCAGACCACAGGCACTTCATTAGGAACCATGGGGCAACCCCTATCCAAATGAAGGACAGTTTGGAGGTATGGCTATAGGGCAAATTCACAGCCTGGGAAGATTTTTCTTTTCAATCAACTGATTTTTATTGAATTTTTCACATTATATAACAAAAAAAGAATGCTTATAACATTACCATCACATTACCCAACTCAACACCTGTGCAAAAAAAAAGAAAAAAAAAAAAAAAAACACATCCCCTTTCTAACTGCGTTCATCAGACCCTATTTCAATTCCCTCCCTCACATTATTCCAAGATGGCATCTATATTATGTGTATTCGTTTCACTCCAGTATTATATTTCTTAATTTGTTTCCCATATCATTAAGATATTCATCTGATTGCTCAACCAGATTAGACACTAACCACCAATGCCAGATCTTTTCAAATTTCTTAGGACATCTCCTATGTTTATAGGTCAGTTCCTCTTGTCTTAAATTAAGATTAATTGCTTCAATTCATTGATCTGTCATTGGTGGACAGTTTGATTAGGGATGGGCGAACGGTTCGGCCCGAGCATTGGTTCGGGCCGAACTTTCATTGTTCGGACATTCGGCTAACAGCCGAACAAACGGGTCGTTTGATCGTTTGTTGGCCCCCCCCCCTCCTGAACCGACCACAATGCATTGTGGCGTTGAACAGTGCATTGCAAGCCCTGATTGGCTGAAGCAGTGAAAGCTTCAGCCAATCAGGGCACAGAGCACTGTCAGAGTCATGTGTGTGTGTAGTGAGGAGGACCATCATTCAGCTTTTCATAGTGTGCAGCTAGAGTAGGGACAGCTCAGATAGTTTCAGTGTAGTGTAGTGAGACCGTGTCAGTAATCTTGACATTAGCTTCAGTGTAGTGACGGTTGTTCACCGTCTATTTGATTGCGTTACTGCCAGTTTAACGCCATATCGTATTGCGTGCGTTACTGCCAGTTTAACGCCATAAAGTTTTGCGCGCGTTACTCCCAGTTTAACGCCATATAGTTTTGCGTGCGTTACTGCCAGTTTAACGCTATAAAGTCTTGTGTGCATTACTGCCTGTTTAACGCCATATAGTTTTGCGTGCGTTACTGCCAGTTTAACACCATATCGTTTTGCATGCGTTACTGCCAGTTTAACGCCATATCGTTTTGCGTGCATTACTGCCAGTTTAACGCCATATAGTTTTGGGTGCTTTACTGCCAGTTTAACACCATATCGTATTGCGTGCGTTACTGCCAGTTTGACGCCATATAGTTTTGCGCGCGTTACTTCCAGCTTAACGCCATATAGTTTTGCGTGCGTTACTGCCTATTTAACGCCATATAGTTTTGGGTGCGTTACTGCCAGTTTAACGCCATATAGTACTGTGTGCGTTACTACAAGTTAAACACTATATAGTTTTGTGCGTTACTGCCAGTTTAACGCCATACAGTTTTTTGCATCATTGTACGTTTGGCGCATTATATTGCAGTATATTATATTGTATCCGTGGAGTGTGTCTGTGTAGTGTGAGTACTCAACTTAAAGGGCTTCAAACACCTCTTTACATTGATTAAAGTGCATCTATGTACAGATTTCAACTTCTCCCTTACATTTGCTTATAAGCATCGCCCCCTCCCACCCAATAATGTCTGGGAGAACAACAAGAAGAGGCAGACGTTCCCTTGGCACTGTAAAAGGGCCAGCAAAAAAAGTGTGCCCACAGGCAAAGGTGGACGTAGTGGTCAGTCCTCAGGCTCAGGCAGGGCATCATTTTCTCTGTTTAGTGAGTTTTCCCGTGCTATCCAGCCACAGCATGCAGAGGAGGTGGTCGACTGGCTTACTAAACCTTCCTCATCCTCCTCATCCTCTGTCACACACACAGAGACAAGTGTGCAGTCCCCTGCAGTTGCCAGAGTGGATAAACCTGCCTGCTTGTCCACATCTATTCCTGCCATAGCCCTAACATCAGCTATTGAGAAGTCATCTGAGTTATTTGACCACAGCGTCAGCCACTTGCTCCTTGATGATGCCCAGCCATTACTGGATTCAGATGCTGGTTCTGAGGTTGAGGAGGACAGAGAGAGGGAGCAACACTGGTAGACAAATTGGCATTCATGTTCCCCAAGCCGCAGCGTATTGCCAAGTTGTCTCCAGTGGTAATGATGAAGATGGGGGAGATGATGATGATGATGATGATGAGGTCACTGATGCGACTTGGGTGCCAGATAGAGCAGAGAAGGAAACTGAAGGTGAGGCGGCACAACCCCAAGGAGGTCGGCATCAAGAAAGAGTAGAGAGCAGCCACCCTATTCCATCACATTCTGCAGCTGTTATCTCCCGGCCCACTCCCCACAGCTCAGCTGTCTGGGCCTTTTTCAGCACATCTGCAGCAGATTGCACTGTTGCTATCTGCAAACTGTGTCACAGGAACATCAAATGTGGCAAAAACACCAATCATTCGGGTACCACATGCCTAACAAGGCATTTAACGTCCAACCACTCAGCCCATTGGCAAGAGCACCTAAAACCCACACAAAAGGGGCATAAATCTGTCCCTCCTCCTTACCCACTTCAGTCTGCCCCTGCGATACCGAGTCATTACCTTTCAGCAGCCTCCACTGAAAGGGATGATGGTATAGCACAGGGTGTCCAAGGTCCTAGCAGCTCATCTACCAGCAGCACACCACCAGCTGTAGACTGTAGCCGGCAAATTTCTTGGCCCCATCCTCTGCAGCGGAAAAAAAAATACAGTTCCTGTCACCCACATGCCCAGCACCAGAATGCAAGCTTGTCAAAGGTGTTGGCTCTCCAACTTCTGCCTTGCAGCCTGGGGGATTCTGCCCCCTTTCGTGAATTCGCACAATGTGCTGTACCACAATGGCAGATTCCCAGTCGATGCTACTTTTCACATAAGGCCGTTCCATCTCTCTACCATCACATGGAAGGGAATGTTCTGGCATCGTTAGGCAAGGCAGTCAGCCGTAAAATCCACCTTACTGCTGACACGTGGTCCAGCAAGCATGGGCAGGGATGATATATTTCGTTTTGAGCACACTGGGTAATGCTGCTTGCAACTCGATAGGATGCAGGACAGGGCTCAGTGCTGCAGCTTGTTGGGCCCAACGTCTCCATACAGCTGTTGGTGATGATGCCAGACCTGTGAGAGTATCTTCCGGTTTGACCCCTAGCAATACTATTTTTGGATCAGGCTGTACTTGTGTAGAACACAAAGAATTCAAGGTATCAAATATGAACTCCCAGTAGCGGTGCAATTTGGGGCATCACCACAACACATGTATAAGTGTACCATTTGTGCAATTGGGTGTAATTGCTTTACCCCAGGAATACAGTTTTAGAGGAGTATAATGAGCTCTATGGATAATAAATAGTTGAGTCAAACACTGTGCGGATGATAAGGATACCTTAAATACATTTTTCAAGGCTTGCCCCCATTCCTCATCACTAAGTGTCTCTAGATCTCTACGCCACCGTCCAAAACTACCCAGTGGTGGGGGACAGCCTGCGTATGCCCAGAAGGGGACGTCCAGCGCGGTGCAGTTGGCTGGCAAGGTCTGGAGTCTTCAGTAAATTTTCTCCATGGCAGCGTCTGTGTGTACTTGTCTGTGGTATCCATCTCCCCCTTCCCTCCCTCTCTTTCCCTGGCTCTGGTCTGGCCTCTCATGGTGCCTGGAGCGCTTCTGCGTTCCAGACCACCGTTTCTCTTTTCAGGTCATGGCCACAGCGAGCTTCTGCGCATGCGCGAATCCACGGGTGATCCCGAGGATTGGTTCACGCATGCGCAGCTCAGCAGAGGACCCTGACGGCGAGTTGCTATTGCCCAGGTGCAAGCAGGGTATGGCAGTGACATCATTAGGGCGGGGAATTTAAAAAGCCTGACAGCCCCTGTTACTGTGGGATTTCCTGCGGGCAGTGTGTGGCAGCTTCCCCAAGCCCTGGGCATCCAGCATTAGGCATTAGGCTTACCTAAAGGCACTAGCCCAGGACTGTGTTTCATGGGGCAGCTGTGGCTTTTAAAGGGGAAGTGGCATTCCTACTTGTGTTATCTTTTTTTTCTCTCTTTCTTCCTCCTTGTCCCAGGACTGTTGGATGTTCCCTGCAGACTGTAGGATATTTGCCTAGTCTTCCTCTAGGGTGCCATGGACAGGTCACCGCCTCCGTGTGGACAGCCCTCATACACAAGGTACGTGAAGGGGAGTTGCCAGGATCATTCATGGATGGACATGCGTCCTAAGGACATGCCTCTGTTTCCCTACCCTTTTCTTTTATTCAGCCCTTTTAGGTCAGATCGCCAGTTTGTGGCACGGGATGACAGAGACCTTGCCAGGCTGCAACATCAGCATTCTTCATCTCGGTCCAGACGCGGCTTCCCGTCTAGGACCCATCAACAGAGGAGATGTTCCCATTCCTCCTCAAGACACTGCACCCACCGCCATGACAGCTGCTCTGACCGCAGAGCCTGCTGGGGATGTGGGACACGAGTCCTGGAGGGCAAGTCTTTATGCGATCCATGCTATGCCCGGGCGGTCGGGGAAAAAGAGACTGAAAACCAACAAATGGAGTCTCTAGTGAAGCGTGTGGTGCAGCAGTCCCTAAAGGAGTGGGGCAAGACCTGCACGTGGAGCCAGTCCACCACTATATCAGGCTCCCTGGTTGATGGGGCCCAAGAGGATCTAGGCCTATCCCAGCCTTATGATGCATCTCCCGGGACTTCAGATAACGAAGTGGAGGGAGACGAGTTTCTCGGAGGCTTTGACTTTGCCCTAGTCTCACCACTGATTAACCACTTGTCGACTGACTCACGCCGATATACATCGGCAGAATGGCACGGGTGCGCAAAACCACGTACCCGTACATCACTCCATCATCGGGGGCTAGCAGGAGCGTGTCCCGTGGACTCGATGTCCGCTGGTGACCCGCGATCATGGCACGGAGAGGCAGAGCGGGGAGATGCCTATGTAAACAAGGCATTTCCCTGTTCTGCCTAGCAACTTGACAGGGATCTACAGCTCCCAGTGATCAGGAGCAGTGATCTCTGCCATGTTCTGGAGAGCCCATCCACCCTACAGTTAGAACACACTGAGGGAACACACTTAACCCCTTGATCGCCCCCTAGTGATTAACCCCTTCCCTGCCAGTGACATTTACACGGTAATCAGTGCATTTTTATAGCACTGATCGCTGTATAAATGTCAATGGTCCCAAAATAGTGTCAAAAGTGTCCGATCTGTTCGCCGCAATGTCACAGTCACGAAAAAAATTAGCAGATCGCAGTCATTACTAATAAAAAAAAATTATAATAAAAATGCCATAAATCTATCCCCTACGCGATAACTTTTGCGCAAAGCAATCAATATACGCTTTTTGCAACTTTTTTTACCAAAAATAGGTAGAAGAATACATATTGGCCTAAACTGAGGAAGAAATTTATTTTTTGTGGATATTTATTATAGCAAAATGTAAAAAATATAGCTTTTTTTCAAAATTGTCGCTCTTTGTTTGTTTATAGCTCAAAAGTTAAAAAACGCAGAGGTGATCAAATACCACTAAAAGAAAGCTCTATTTGTGGGGAAAAAGGGAGGTCAATTTTGTTTGGGTACAACGTCGCACGACCGCGCAATTGTCAGTTAAAGCGACACAGTGCCGTATCGCAAAAAAGGGCTTGGTCAGGAAGGGGGTAAATCCTTCCGGGGCTAAAGTGGTTTAAGAGGTCAAGGAGGCCCTCAAATGGGAAGATCCTTCCACTCCCCTAGCTAAGCAAAGAAACCTGCTCATGGCACTATCTTGTTCTGGACTGTTTGCTGCTGCTCCAGTGTCCACCAGCAAGTGTCTCCCAGGAGCCAGCAGGCTGGGGTAATCAGGCAAAATAGTGTTCAGTAGGGATGAGCTTCGTGTTCGAGTCGAACCCATGTTCGACTCGAACATCATCTGTTCGCCCGTTCGCCGAATTGCGAACGATATGGGCCGTTCGCGCCAAATTCGTGTGGCGCGTCACGGCCCATAATTCACTGCGGCATCGCAGTGCATTGCTGGCTGATAATTGGCCAAGCATGCACTATGACCCGCATGCTTGGCCAATCACAGCACCGTCTGAACAGAGAGCCGTAATTGGCCAAAGCCAATTATGGCTCAGGGGATTTAGTACACGCCCCACACTATATAAGGCCGCCTGCACGGCGGCCCTGTGTAGTGTGTGTTCTGGCGTTCATTGAGAGAGAGAGAGAGACAGACAGTGACAACAGTCAGTCAGTTTAGCTGCACTTACAGTGTATTGTGTACAGTGTGCACAGTGTTCAGCTAAAGCTACCTGTAGAAGGTTGGTGGTGTTCTCATACTATATATATATATATATATATATATATATATATATATATATATATATATATATATATATATATATATCCCAGCTTAGTGCAGCTACAGGCCATTAGTATGTCTGGAAGGCCAAGAAGGAGAGGCAGACAGTCACAAGCCAATAAGAGAGGGCAAGCAGGCTCTGTGTCTAGTGCTGGTCGTGGAGACGGTGCATCCTCATCAGCACGTGGCCGTGGGCCTGGCTTGGCCTTTTTTTCGGCAGCTGGCAACATGTTGAGCCGCAACATGCGGAAGACTTGGTCGAGTGAATGACCAAGCCGTCCTCATCCTCCTCATCCTCTCTCACCCATGCCCAGGGTACTTTGTCTGGCAAAGCAGCGGCCTCTTCCCTCGGCTCAATGTCATCAGTGACTCCTTCCCTAGCCCCACCATGTCCTTCTGAGTAGTCCCTCGAACTGTTTGACCACAGTGTTGGGTACATGCTCCAGGAGGATGCCCAGCGTTTGGAAGGCTCTGATGATGATACTGAGCTCGATGAAGGCAGTAACATGAGCACGGACAGAGGGGGTGCCCAAGAAGGACAGCAATCTGGCAGTCATGCTCCCCCTGCTGCAGCATACTGCCAGGTTTGCTCCAGTGATGAGGAGGGAGGGGATGATGAGGTCACTGACTCAACCTGGGTGCCTGATAGGAGAGAGGAGGAGGAGGCGGCACATCACCAACGAGGCAGGATGCCCTCCCGGGGCCAGCTTAAGGGCAGCACATTGACTGCATCACACCCCAAAACTCCACATGTGCAGGGCGCTGCAGTCTCTGCGCGTTATTCAAAAAGTTCTTTGGTGTGGGCCTTTTTTGAGACGAGTGCATCAGATCGCACCGCTGCTATTTGCAACATATGTCTCAAGCGTATGTCGCATGGCCAAAACATCTCCCTCTTGGGTACCACATGCTTGACCAGACATATGTTGACCTGCCATGCAGTTCGTAGGCAAGCGTATCTAAAAGACCCACACCAAAGAACAAAGAGGACCTCTCCTTGCTCCTCATCAGCTGAGATTTCCAACCCCACTAGACCTTCAGTCCTCTCTGAGACCTGCACTGAGAGGAATGAAGGTGTAGAATTAGGTGTGTCACAGCCAAGTACTTGTGGGCAATCTGCTTTTGGTACACCGACGTCAGATTGTACGAGGCAAATTTCCCTGCCCCAGCTGCTGCACCGCCGAAAGAAGTTTGCTCCCAGCCATCCACATGCCCAGCGGTTGAATGCTAGCTTGGCAAAATTGCTAGCACTTCAACTGCTGCCTTTTCAGTTGGTAGACTCTGCCCCCTTCCATGAGTTTGTGGAATGTGCGGCTCCTCAGTGGCAGGTACCCAAACCCCACTTTTTCTCACGGAAGGCGATTCCGGCTCTCTACCGGCATGTGGAAGGCAATGTCCATGCCTCGCTGGACAGGGCGGTCAGCGGTAAGGTGCATATTACCGCTGACTCATGGTCCAGCAGGCATGGACAGGGGCGTTACCTAATTTTACGGCGCATTGGGTGACTCTGCTGGCAGCTGGGAAGGATGCAGGACAAGGTGCAGTAGTGTTGGAGGTTGTTTCGCCACCACGCCTCCAAAATACTAATGATTGTGACACACCTCTCTCCTCCACCTCCTCCTCTTCTTCTTCCTCCATGGCCTCTTCCTGTGCTTTGTCCTCGGAACCAGCGGTGCTCCGTAGCCATTCAAGGGGCTACGCAAGTACGCAGGCCAAAAGATGCCATGCGGTGCTTGAGCTGGTGTGCTTGGGGGACAGGAGCCACACTGGGGCAGAGGTTCTGTCAGCTCTGCAGGGGCAGGTTCAGAGGTGGTTGACGCCACGCCAACTTAAGGCAGGAATGGTGGTTTGCGACAATGGCACCAACCTCCTCTCTGCCCTCCGACAGGGACAAATGACCCATGTGCCCTGTTTGGCTCACGTCCTTAACTTGGTGGTGCAGCGGTTCTTGGGCAGGTACCCGGGCTTACAGGATGTCCTGAGGCAGGCCAGGAAAGTCTGTGTGCAGTTCCGCCGGTCATATAATGCCAGTGCTCGGCTGACGGACCTCCAAAAGGAGTTTAACCTGCCCAAGAACCGCCTAATCTGTGATATGCCCACCAGGTGGAACTCAACGTTGGCCATGCTGCAGCGGCTGCACACGCAGCAGAGGGCCATCAATGAGTACCTGTGCGACTATGGCACCAGGACAGGGTCAGGGGAGCTTGTTTTTTTTTCCCCACGCCAGTGGGCCATGATCAGGGATGCATGCACTGTCCTGTCACCATTTGAGGAGGCCACGAGGATGGTGAGCAGTGACAGTGCATGCATCAGTGACACTGTCCCCCTTGTCCACCTGTTGGAGCACACGCTGCGTGGAATAATGGACAGGGCACTTGAGGCAGAACAGAGGCAGGAAGAGGAGGACTTCCTTAGCTCTCAAGGCCCCCTTTATCCAGACAGTGTTCCTGCGTGCCCGCCGATCACACAGGAAGAGGACGAGGAGGAGGAGGAAAAGGAGGAGGAAGATTGTGTCAGTATGGAGGTGGAGCCTGGCACTCAGCATCAGCAGCAGTCTTTAAGGGATCAGTCCCAAGAAACACATGGACTTGTACGTGGCTGGGAGGAGGTGGCTGCGGACCATGTCGTCCTCAGTGACCCAGAGGACTCCGGACCGAATGCCTCAGCAAACCTACGCTGCATGGCCTCCCTGATCCTGCAAAGCCTGCGTAAGGATCCTCGTATTCGTGGTATCAAGGAGAAGGACCAATACTGGCTGGCAACCCTCCTTGATCCACGTTACAAGGGTAAGGTTGCGGACCTTATCTTGACATCGCAGAGGGAGCAGAGGATGAAACATCTTCGGGAGGCCTTGCAGAAAGGTCTGTGCAACGCGTTCCCAGAGACTGGGAGGTTACAAACTCCTGTTTCTGGACAACGTGTTGCTGAGGCTTCGGTCAGTCAAAGAAGGAGCGGTGGAGAAGGTGGCCGTCTGACCGATGCGTTCAGACAATTTTTTGGTCCGCAGCCCCAAGGTATGATCGGTTCCAGCAACCATTGCCAGCATCTGTTTTACATGGTGCAGGAATACCTAGGGGCAAGATCAGACTTGGACATCTTTCCCACCAAAAATCCTCTGGGTTACTGGGTCTTGAGGATGGATCACTGGCCAGAGCTTGAACAGTATGCAATTGAGCTACTGGCCTGTCCTGCATCCAGCGTTCTTTCGGAACGCACATTCAGGAGGCGTGGTAACCTATCACAGGGTGCGTCTGTCCACCGACTCGGTCGATCGACTGACCTTCATAAAAATGAATCAGTCTTGGATCACCACCAGCTACCAAGCACCTGATGCTGATGTAACCAAATAATTTTTTTTGAAATCTCAGATTCCTTCAAAGACTGCCTATGCTGATGCTGAGTGACTATCCCTGAATAATTATCCTCTTCCTCCTCAATCATCACGCTGATAGCTTGTAAGAACATTTTTGGTTCTGGGCGACACCACCAGTGCCTAAGGCACAATTTTTCTGCCCCTGTTTAACAGGGGCGTGTAATTACAATTTTTGATGCAATACTTTGCAGCGGGGCTCCTTCCTGCGTTCCAACTAGAGTGTCTGTGAGGGGTTGCAGTGTTGTGGCACCAGCACCAGTGCCTAAGGCCCAATTTTTCTGCCCCTGTTTAACAGGGGCGTGTAATTACAATTTTTGATGCAATACTTTGCAGCAGAGCTCGTTCCTGCGTTCCAACTAGAGTGTCTGTGAGGAGTTGCAGTGTTGTGGCACCAGCACCAGTGCCTAAGGCCCAATTTTTCTGCCCCTGTTTAACAGGGGCATGTAATTACAATTTTTGATGCAATACTTTGCAGCAGGGCTCGTTCCTGCGTTCCAACTAGAGTGTCTGTGAGGGGTTGCAGTGTTGTGGCACCAGCACCAGCACCACCTCCACCACCACCAAAGGCCCAATTTTTCTGCCCCTGTTCAACAGGGGCATGTAATTACAATTCTTGATCTAATATTTCATAGCAGGGCCCATTTCTGCACCCACCAAGAGCGAGTGAGGACTTACAGTGTTGTGGCACCAGCACCACCACCACCACCAAAGGCCCAGTTTTTCTGCCCCTGTTCAACAGGGGCATGTAATTACAATTCTTGATCTAATATTTCACAGCAGGGCCCTGTGAAGGCTTACAGTGTTGTGGCCACAACAACACCTAAGGCCCAAATTTCTGCTGAGTATATAGGGCAGGCCCCTACTTTCAAACATCTAACTTACAAATGACTCCTACTTGCAAACGGAAGGAGACAACAGGAAGTGAGATGAAATCTACCCCTAGGAAGGGAAATTCTCTCCTGTAAGAGTTAATATGGGAAAAACATTTCTCCTTTCCACTGATGCTTTCCAATCCTTGTTCCACAAAAAAACCCAAATTCTCAAAAAGCATTTGTCATTGGGACAAAAAGTGAGGTGAAATCTTCTAAAGAGGAGGAAAGACAGCAAAACAAATGTCACAGGGGTGATAACCCTTCCCTATGTTTTCCAAAAAGCTTAAAAAAGATTTTTTGGCTGGAGCTAAACACGTTAAAAATGTACCCGTTCAAAATGACAAACAGATTCTACTTAACAACAAACCTACAGTCCCTGTCTTGTTTGCACCGCCTGTATACTGCTGTTCAGAGTATATAGGGCCTGGTGGCCCCACACCTTTCCTTATTTTAATTTGGGTGCGGGGTTCCCCTTAATATCCATACAAGACCCAAAGGGTCTGGTAATGGACTCGGGGGTACCCATGGTGTTTGTCTCACTGATTTTCATCCATATTGCCAGGACCGGACATTACATTAAACCCGCAAGCAGTTTTAAATGAGATTTTTTCCTTTAAAAATGACATTTGGTGCAGGGACTGTTCTAAACACGGGAAACACGTGCCACTTTACAGGCATACTATAGACACCCCCCAGGTATGATATTTAAAGGAATATTTCACTTTTTTTTTTTTTTTACTTTAAGCATCATTAAAATCACTGCTCCCGAAAAAACGGCCGTTTTTAAAAGTTTTTTTTGCATTGATACATGTCCTCTGGGGTAGGACCCGGGTCCCCAAACCCTTTTTAGGACAATACCATGCAAATTGGCCTTTAAAATGAGCACTTTTGATTTCGAACGTTCGAGTCCCATAGACATCAATGGGGTTCTAACGTTCGTGCGAACTTTCGGTCCGTTCGCAGGTTCTCTCCGTTGGCTCATCCCTAGTGTTCAGCTGCCGGGGGGCTATTTAAGTATTCTCCTCCCTTCCCCCGGCTGATTCTGGTCCCTTCCTTGCTTAGCATGATCCAGTCTACTCCCTTCTGCCTTGTTCCTGTCTTGCTCCCTGCTCTTGTACCAGTTGTGATTCCCTTCCTTGTATCTCTGAATTCCCTTCCGTGTATACCTGCATTCCCTGTACCTTGTATATAGTTGTTTAGTCTTTAGTTTAGTTCTTTAGTATATAGACAGTAGTTAGATTAATTTGTTACTTTGCTTTAGTGGTTTATGTTCTTAGTGTGTTTCTCTGTAAACAAATAATGATATATCCTTTGTTTAGTCTCAGTTCCCTTGTGTAGCTACGTGTCTGATCTCCTTAGCTACTGATCCCTGACACTACCCCTTCAAGGCAGAGGAAGTGAAGCACTACGAAAATGCTCCCCTGATAGACGCAGCACTGATGCGACTGGCTAAGCACATTACTCTTCCTCTAGAGGACACTGTGTCCTTCAAGGATGGGCTCGAGAGATGAATAGATCAGTACCTCAAGAGGATCTACGGGCCTGCAAACCCGCCTTGGCCCTCGCGGCCATGTCCAAGGCAATGGAAGCCTGGACAGAAAATGTGAATTCCGTGCTTAGGGGCGTCTCAGAAGAACTGGCCAGGGGCTTGGCTGTCCAAGAATTGAAGCTGGCAACAGCCTTCCTGGGGGAGGCTTCCATCGATCTGATCCGCCTGTTGGCCTGGACTATGCTATCCTCGGTCACGGTTAAGCGGGCCCTATGGTTGCGCCCTTGGCTCGCTGATCCAGCTTCTAAAGAACCCTGGTGTAGGATCCTCTTTGAAGGGCCCTAATTGTCTGGCAACAGGCTGGATAGCGCCATAGCCCGGGCCACTGGTGGAATGTCTTGTTTCTTGCCCCAGGATAGGCACCTGTTCGGCCAGAAGAGGTCCCAGCAGAGAAGACGCAGCACTGAGCGTTCAAGGGAAGCACGCTCCTTAAGGCCGGCCGAGATTTAAGAAGGAATTGGAGAAGGGGTCAGACATCCTTCCAAAAGCCCGCCAAAGGCCAGGCATCCAGCAAACGTGATCCGGCTAATCTCGGACTACTGGACAATCAGGCCACACATGGTCCTTCACCAGTACTTCTTGTGATGGATCTCAGATACCCCGGCTGGGCACCTCCGCCAGACCTGTGTCTCCTGTTCTCCAAATGCACCCGCAGCCGGCAGACTCGCCATAACCAGGCCCTTAACCCCCCAATCACGAGGCAAAGCACACAGGTGTCGAGGGTTAAACATGCAGAGCATAAACTGTTTATTAAGTACAAAACATACATTTTTAAACACAGTTAGGGACACTCCCCTTAGCCTTGTCATAGAGGGGGTAGGGGACAAGGAAGAACCAATGGAAAAGCGACACTTGTATATTCAAACAACTACAGTTGAAACACACCAAGGGATTATGATAAGCAGACAACCCCTTCTGACACATCACCCGCTGGGATGTGTCTCCACACCTTTTGTCTACGTGCCATGACATAACAGAATGAAACACAGTAACAAGAGGGGAAGGATGGAGAGAAGGGATGCAACTTACATAGAGACCTCTTTACATTGCCATTTTGTCCCCAAGTCTCTTCATCTCTGCTGGGCCATAGTCTGGGGGCAGAAGGCCAGCCCACAGCCCCCTCCAAAACACACAGTGACAGTGGGTTCTGTTACATCTCTCCCCTTTTAAAAATGACTAACCAGGTCCCTGACCCTCAACTGGCCTGGACCTGCGTTAGTCAAAAACTCCGACCTCAGACAAACAGCAAAAACAACAGTATGAGTCGCTGGGGAGCAAAACCACACATACGGTCTCCCGTGAATAAAAACAGCCTCTGCAGAGCGGGACTGGCTGTGCACACTACCGTGATCCAGGGCTGGGTTGCAGGTATTGGGGAGAGGTGAATAACCCTGTGCCCCAATGCCAGCACTTCAGCTGGTAAGAAACGTAGGCTGGTAGTGCTAAGCTGTTGGGGAGGAAGAGGTACTTGCTTTCCTCCCAGTGTAGTTACCAGCTGCTGGGGAGATATAATGCGGGGACTAACTCCCAGACTCTCTGTCTCTTTTTCTGCTTCTGGGCAGAGACCAACAGTTCTCTGCCCAGTAGCCAGTGCTTGGAAGGACAGATACAAAGGTAGAGTTCAGCCGCTGGAGAGGGGGGAAGGGTTTTTACCCTCCTGGATCTGTGACCAGCCACTGGGGCGACTTCTGACAGGGGCTCCCGAACCCTCCGAAACATACTGAGGGCTGGGCGGAGGCCAGTGGCACTCTGTCCCGTAGCCAGCGCTTCTGCTGGGGAGATGAACACTGGGGTAGTGTCTAATTGCTGGTGAGGGAGAATTGCTTTCTCCACTCCCGATGGGGATATCTGCTGCTGGGAAACCCTCACAGGGATCATCCCTCAGCCTCCCCGGATCTAACTCTAAGGGTGAGCAGAGGCCAGTGGCACTCTGTCCCGTAGCCAGCTCTTCTGCTGGGGAGATGAACACTGGGGTAGTGTCTAATTGCTGGGGAGGGAGAATGGCTTTCTCCACTCCCGGTGGGGATATCTGCTGCTGGGGAAACAGCTCACGGAGATCATCTTTCTGACCCTCCGGGTTCCAACTCTGAGGGTGGGCAGAGGCCAGTGACGCTCTGCCTCATAGCCAGCTCTTCTGCTGAGGCACCGGATGCGATACTCTGGACTTGCTGCTGATCACCATCTACCAGCCTTCCAGCACCCATCTCAACTCCCCCTTCCGAGACCTTTATGCTATTAGCGTGTCCCGCTGCCTGGGGAACATCTGGTGCATTCCGGCATTCTATTACTTGCAGTGCCCTCTGAATCATTGTCGCTTCTTCCATTGCAGTTAGGACAGAAAAACGTAGGGGCACCCTGGCCCCATTTCCTCCACATCTTTGCGACTGTCCGCTACTTCTCCCGAACAGTCCCAGGCAACTGGAGCCATGCCGAGCTGCTGATCACCATCAAACAGCCGCTTGTAGGCAATCTCGAGCTCAGGAACACCTCTCGTGCATGATACTGCATCCAGTACATCTCTGTGGAGAGGGAAGGATCTTCCCCTGATGGTGCCACTCGTTGCTTAGCATCTCTTGCTAGAGTCACATCCCCCCAGCCGAGTATGGTGCGCTCCATCACTGGTCCCCCATGTTGCTTCCGCATGCCTTGCAGCCTCGTCCTGAACTCCGCTCTCATGCTGGCCGGTCCCTGTACTGCTCCTCGGCGGCTGCTCAGATCTTGAATCCCGGTGGTGGTTTGGATGTCCCGGACTGCAGGAGACATCCCTCCGCTGCCACTCCTTTACTGATCTAGGATACCCCGGCTGGGCACCTCCGCCAGACCTGTGTCTCCTGTTCTCCAAACGCACACCCGCAGCCGGCAGACTTACCATAACCAGCCCCTAACCCCCCAATCACGAGGCAAATCACATAGGTTTTGAGGGTTAAACATGCAGAGCATAAACTGTTTATTAAGTACAAAACATACACTTTTAAACACAGTTAGGGACACTCCCCTTAGCCTTGTCATAGAGGGGGTAAGGGACAAGGAAGAACCAATGGAAACGCGACACTTGTATATTCAAACAACTACAGTTGAAACACACCAAGGGATTACAATAAGCAGGCAGTCCCTCCTCACACATCCCCCGCTGGGATGTGTCTGCACACTTTTTGTCTACGTGTCATGACATAACAGAGTAACAAGAGGGGGAGGATGGGGAGAGGGGATGCAACTTACATATACACCTGATTACATTGCCATTTTGTCCCCAAGTCTCTCCTTCTCTGCTGGGCCATAGTCTGTGGGTAGGAGGCCAGCCCACAGCCCCCTCCAAAACACACAGTGACAGTAGGTTCTGTCAGACTCCTCCCTTCAGGTTTATTCCTACCCTGCTACCACGGTCAGAAGAAAAAAAGCAGGTGCTACTGTCCTATGTGGATTAGCTGATGGCGCAGGGAGCCATGGTGCCTGTCCTGAAAGGCGAAGAATTGCAAGAGGTGTACTCCCCTCTCTTCCTACTGTTATAGAAAAATGGATCATGGCGCCCCATGATAGATTTAACCTACTTAAACAAGTTTATCAAGCACAAAAGATTCAAAATGGAGACTCTGTCTACCATCCAGCAAGCCATGCAGCCAGGCGACTGGCTAGTCACAATAGACTTAGAAGATGCCTATTTCCACTTGCCTGTAGTGGAAGAATTTCGCAAATAACTCCGGTTTGCAGTCGGGCAAGAACATCTACAGTTCACCTGCCTCCCTTTTGGGCTGACAACCTCACCTGCGGTCTTCTCGAAAGTTCTTCTGGCCTTGGTGGCCCTCATCCGAACAAAAGGAATACGGCTGTACAACTATCTTGATGACCTTCTGTTGCTATCTCAAGACAAGAAGCAGCTGCTGAGCCACAGAGCTCAGGCCATCACCACACTGCTCGAGTTTGGTTGACTGCTAAACCTACAGAAAAGCCATCTGCAACCAGTACAGCACCTGGTATATCTAGGGGCTCGTACAATTTCTCTGCCAGTGGAGAAGATCCCGGTCATACGAGAAAGAGTGTCACAGGCTCTAAAACCTCCTTACATCTGATGGCCTCACAGTGCCTAAAAATCATCAGCACAATGGTCTCTACGACCCCCATGGTCAAATGGTCTCTGTGGAGGCTATGCCCTTTCCAGACAGGATTTCTTCAGCATTGGGACTCAGGAGACAGCAACCAACTTGTTCACATAACAACAGTTATGAGGAACAGCCTCTTCTGTTGGCTACAATGCAGGAACCTGCTCACGTGCCACTCCATCGCTCCCGCCTCGTGGGTCATAGCCACAACTGATGCCAGCAGTGCTGGATGGGGAGCTCTTTGCAGGTCAGAACTGGTACAAGGCAGGTGGGATGCCCGTCTCCACAACCAGGGCTCGAATGTCCTGGAACTGCGGGCAGTCTGGTGTGCCCTTCAGACCTTTAGTCATCTCCTGAAAGGGGAATCAGTTTTATTGAGAATGGACAACACCACAGCAGTCTCCTATGTAAAGAGACAAGGGGGGACTCGGAGCTTCACCTTGCTCCAAGAAGTCTAGCATATCACGTCATGGGCCCAGAAAAACCTTGCCAATATCTCAGCAGTTTTCGTTCCTGGAGCCCAGAATGCCCAGGTGGACTTCCTGTCTCACGTGCAACTAGACAACAATGAATGGTCCCTTTCTTGCGGAGACATTCAGATGGATCCTGTCCTTGGGAGTTGATCCCGAAGTGGACCTATTCGCATCCCCCTGCAACTTCAAGATCAAAAAGTATTACACCTGGGTCTGTTGCAGCCAGGCCTTCGGAGTAAATGCTCTAACAGATCGGTGGAGCTTCTGCAGGGCATATGCCTTTCCCTCATTCCCGGTCATTCTCAGATTTCTGCAGAGGCTCTGAGTGGAAGCAGCTGAGATGGTGGTGATAGCTCCTTACTGGCCAAACAGGCCATGGTTTCCCCTCCTGACTAAGCTCAGCTTTCAAGACCCGGTACCTCTTCCCCTCAGGCCAGGCCTTCTATCTCAGGGGGCAGTCCTGCACCTTTGTCCGGCGCTATTGAGACTGATGATCTGGTTCTTGAGAGGAAGAGGCTGGAAACCCTTGGCTGCGCGTCATGTGTAATTTCCACTCTCATGAGTTTGAGAAGGGCAAGCAAAAAATATGGTCTATGGGAGAATATGGGCCATGTTCGTGGAATTTTTATCCTCTACGGGAAGATCATACAGAGATCCGGGAATCCAAGACATCCTGGAATTCCTACAATCTGGTCTAGATCTGGCTCTGTCCATCAGCTCCCTCAGGGTCCAAGTCTCAGCCTTGTTGACCTTCTCCGGAACATCATGGGCCATTCACCCTCTAATCCGACAGTTCTCCCAAGGGGTGGCAAGACTCAGGCCCCAAAGGAGGCCAAGAATCCCCAAGTGGGATCTCCCCCTTGTTCTCGACTGACTGGCTGGACTTAGTACCACGGGAACCGTTCCGGTACCTTTTAGAGATCTTTCCGCAAAAGTCGCTTTTTCTCGTGGCCATCACATCGGCCAAGAGGGTCATTGAGATTGGGTCCTTAGGTCCTTAGGCCATTCCTGACTTTCTTTGTGGAACGGGAGGTCCTCATCCCTATGCTAGGCTCAAATCCGAAAGTCACGTCAGTGTTCCATGAGAATCAAGAAATTGTCCTACCTATATTCAGGGCCCCAGGGACCACGGAGGCTCACCCACTGGATGTAGGGGAAATACTGAAGGAATACCTGCAAGCTACTTCCCCCTTTAGACGCTCAGATCATCTGTTTATCCTACACTCCGGGACTAACAAGGGGAAATGGGCTTCGACCAGAACGATTGCGGCGTGGTTCGTCCAAACCATCCAGCAGGCTTATAAGGCTAAGGCTCCTCCGGAGGCGGTGACGGGACATTCGACCAGGGGGCATGGCGGCTTCCTGGGTGGCGGCCCGACATGTAGCTCTAGACGTGATCTGCAAAGTGGCCTTGTGGGCCTCCATTAATACTTTCATATCACATTGCATAGAACCTGCATCCTTATCGTCTGTAAACTTTGGACTAAGAATCCTGTCAGTTGAAGGGGCAAATTAAAGTTTTGTTTTTTCTGATCAGCATACCCGCCCGTGTGGTTTGGCTAGTTATTTCCCACACGTAGGCTGCCATGGAGTCTGTCAGGTAAACTGAAAATTTCCTATCAAATACTTTCCGTAATTTTTCTTTCCTGATGGACTCCATTGCGGACGGAGTTGCCACCCACGGATCAAGATTTGGCTAGTTACGGAACGCAGTCTCTGGCTGTGAGTAATGGGGTCCTATAGCATTGGAGAGGAGGTGGGGTTAACCCACATGTAGGCTGCCACAGAGTCCATCAGGAAAGGAAAATTACGGTAAGTGTTTGATAGGAAATTTTCCGTTATATTTGACAAATTATATTTCGCTACCAATTTATCATAAGATTGCAAAACATCATTATCATAAAATTGGCTAAGAAACAAAATAGCTGCCTTTTTCCACAAGTCAAAATTTTTAAGATTCGCCACTTCAGGCAGTTGTGGATTATTCCATATGGGCATATATTGTGTATAACCTGGGAAGATTAGTCAGAATTGTCAACCTCTATGCACATGTCAGAGAAGTGGGCCTTTCTGATGTAGGGAAAAGAAGACCACAAGCACTTGACGAGGGACCATTAGGACAACCCCTATCAGTATCATTTTCATCACCCAGTCAAGGTTAAGAAGCAGGTGCCCATTTTTTTATTAGTCTGCCCACAATCATCTACACTTTGCACCATTTAACAAGGATGTTTTTGATCACCGGCCAAGTGTCACCCTAGCCAGGGATGAGCTAATCCTGAACAGTTGATCCGCCTGATTAATAAAATGATGTTGCCAGTGTCATTATAATACAGAGTATATTTAAAATACATTTACTATACTTACCAGTACCATCACCACTGAATGGGAAATTTGCTGTCTTGGCTAGAAGCACCAGTAGCATCTTCAGCATCCAACATTTCTGTGTGATACCTTCAGAGCTGCAGGGACACAGTACTAACATAGTCTGGTGGAAAGAATGGCAGCATAAAGCAAGAGGACACAAGCATTCTAGATGTATAGTGATGTCGGATTCTGAAGAAAATCTATCAAAATTTCTAGCTGTCAGAAACCATGAATCAGACCAAGACAGAAGTACAGTTAAATCACACTTGTTTAATATTAAAAGTAAATAGAACAAACATAGTCAAAACATAGCCAAGTTCGGTAACCGGAACGGATAGTCAGACAAGCCAGAAAGTCAGGAAACCAGGAATCAGGGTAGTGGAACAGCAAGCAGGATCTGGAGCCAGAAGGAATGTCAGCCAAGCAAGTCTTTAACAAGAGCGCAGGAGAAAGTCTCTGTGATATTGACAAAGGCGAAGGCAGAGATCATCTGGGCTAGACGGCTTAAGTAAGCAGAACTGGCGAGCGAGATATCATCAACAGGTGAGCCACTGTGGAGAGATAGGAGCTGGAAATTAGCCGACAGCTGAGTGGCCAGCTCAGAGAAGGAAGGGCTGAGCCCAGCAATGACACTAGCTCTGCAAGTGTAGGATCTGCATTCACTGGAGATGGAATTTATAAGTATTAAACACTAACTTTAAAAAACAGTAATGTTAAAATTCATGCATCGTACAGACAGTGCTTTCTTTAACCACTTGCCAACCATCATACTGCTGCAGGTTATCTTGCTGCGCAAATCGCCTTAGCTGTACATCGGTCCCTTTAACAGCTGTAGGAGGGGGCGCGCCGCCAGAACCAATGCGCGTGGCTGGCGGCCGCAACGTCTGCCGGCAACCCGCGAATGCTCCACTGAGAGCCAGAGCGGGGATCTGTCAATGTAAACGAACAAATCCCTGTTCTGACAGGGGAGTAGAGAGAGATCGTCTAATCCTAGTGTAGCGCTGGTAGATTTACAATCTACCGCAGATTAGGTAAATTTAGTAAATTGTGTGTTAGGAAGGTTAAAAATTCGCCTCTGTTCCAGCTTGGCTGACGTTGTGTGTGCTTCCGTGCTGACCGGTGGGTGTCGCTGTTACCATTAGTCAGTGTTGGAAGGGCAACGTGTCGAAGTGTATAGATGCTCCTCTGTCTCGAAGACAAGCTCGGTGGAGGTAGTCCTCCGAGTTGCATTCTGGGCGAGGGTATTTATGGGACAGACGCCATGTTCTAAGGTCGTTTTACAGCCACCTGCTGGCCCTCCTGGCCGACAGGTATGCGTTAAGGGGCTACCTTGTGGTCCTCCGATCGGGAGGCCCACGATGCTGAGGCGCAGGGGTGGGTCCGGAGGCTTGTCTGGGGCCTACCACCGTGGCCGAGGAATGGTCCTGAGCTGTCGGTCCTGTGTGACGAAGCTGGACAGCCGAGGAGATCCCAGGGGAGGACCCATCTTGGAGAGATCACGCAGCGTGCTGGTCTATAGAGGGGCCTGGTGACTCGGTTGCAGGACGTATCCAAAAGAAGTAATTATACAGCATAGTGTCGCTGGTTTGGCTTAAAGGTTCCGGCACTGTGACTGACTGTTCACTGCAGAAGATCTGATACATCCTGTTGCAGAGGATCATGCAGATTTACTCCCCCAAGTAAGTCTGTGGCAGAGACTTTAGATTCGTGCTGCGTACTGGCTGCTAGACCAGTGAGAGAGGCCTATCCAGATGAGCAAAGAGTGTGTCCCATGAGGGGAACGCATTCCACATAATTATCTGAATCCTACCGGGACATTTGTCGCTAAGATCTTGTAAGAAGATATTAGAGTTTCTCCTAAAGGTTTCTCGTTTCTCTTTCCTGCTACTTCCTAAAGTTTGACTGTTTAATAAAGCATTGAAAACGTACTCCAGTGTTGGTGCGTGTGTCGTCCAGCAGTAAACTCAACGGAACCCCTAGACCCGGTGCCGGTGAAACAGAGGGAAACAAAGTGAAGGTAACAGACCTGCTTAAACCAGCAGCTCCACCGTGAGTTAGTGCTACACTAGTGATCAGGAACAGAGATCGCTCTCCTCCTCCAGTCAGTGCACTCCCCCCACAGTTAGAAACACCTCCCATGGAACACATTTAACCCCTCAATCGACCCCTAGTGTTAATCCCTTCCCTGCCAGCGCCATTTATAAGTGATCCGTGGCTATTTTTTGCTCTGATCACTGTAATAATGTCACTGGTCCCAAAAAAGTGTCAAAAGTGTCCGATCCGTCCACCGCGACGTTGCAGTCCTGCTTCAAATTGCTGATCACCACCATTACTAGTAAAAATAAAATAATAATAAAAATACCATAAATCTATCCCCTATTTTGTAGATGCTATAACTTTTGCGCAAACAATATAAGCTTATTGCAATTTTTTTACCAAAAATATGGAGAAGAATACATATTGGGCTAAACTGATGAAGAAATTTGTTTTTTTTAATTAATTTTTTTGGATATTTATTATAGCAAAAAGTAAAAAATATTGTTTTTTTTTTTACAAAATTGTCTGTCTTTTTTTTGTTTATAGCGCAAACAACTAAGGCCGCAGAGGGGATCAAATACCACCAAAAGAAAGCTCTGTTTGTGGGAAAAAAAAAGGAGGTTAATTTTGTTTGTGTACAGCTTTGCATGACCCCACAACTGTCTGTCATCTGAGCTTGCAGGATTCCCTGTTCCTATGCATGTAATCTGGGTCATATGAGGTGAGGTCTGATCAGTAGGTAGACAGGTGGCTGGCACATAGCACGCAATTGCAGAAAATCCTGGAAGGCCACAGTGAATTAAGTCTGTGATTGGCATGGGACTGTCCTGCTGCCACCCACTTTTCTTTGTGATAAATACAAATTATATAACAAAATTCTATATTTTATGCCAGTAAGCTGAATGGTATGTGCGTAAGTATGTATAAAATTTATATATATAATATACAGTATCTCACAAAAGTGAGTACACCCCTCACATTTTTGTAAATATTTATTTTATTCTATCTTTTCATGTGACAACACTGAAGAAATGACACTTTGCTACAATGTAAATTAGTGAGTGTACAGCTTGTAACAGTGTAAATTTGCTGTCCCTTCAAAATAACTCAACACACAACCATTAATGTCTAAACCACTGGCAACAAAAGTGAGTACACCCCTAAGAAAATGTCAAAATTGGGCCCATGAAGCCATTTCCCTCCCCCTGGTATCATGTGACTTGTTAGTGTTACAAGGTCTCAGGTGTGAATGGGGAACAGGTGTGTTAAATTTGGTTTTTATTTCTCTCACTTTCTCATACTGGTCACTGGAAGTTCAACATGGCACCTCATGACAAAGAACTCTCTGAGGATCTGAAAAAAGAATTGTTGCTCCACATAAAGATGGCCTAAGCTATAAGAATATTGCCAAGACCCTGAAACTGAGCTGCAGCATGGTGACCAAGACCATACAACGGTTTAATAGGACAGGTTCCACTCAGAACAGTCCTCACCATGGTTGACCAAAGAAGTTGAGTGCACGTGCTTGGCGTCATATCCAGAGGTTGTCTTTGGGAAATAATGTGTGAATGCTGGCAGCATTGCTGCAGAGGTTGAAGGGGTGGGTGGTCAGCCTGTCAGTGCTCAGACTATATGCCACACACTGCATCAAATTGGTCTGCATGGCTGCCGTCCCAGAAGGAAGCCTCTTCTAAAGATGATGCACCATCAATCATGGGATAGAATCCCATGAATAAAACGTTTGTGACGAAAAATGTCGGGGCATGGCTATACGGCAAGCATCTGAAGCGTAACGGAGAATGTTGTGATGTGACGCGCTGCATCGGATAGTGGAGGCTTGGGACGAGGAGTGGGTGAGACTAATAATACCTACCGCACTACCCTGGGTCCGCCGCAACCGCTGTAGATCGATTTACCAGTGCATGGAGTTTCGTGATGTGTTAACCTTTGGCTTGTTTTGAATTTGACACATGTGAGTTCAACAGTGTGAGATTGTTGTAGTTTTTAATAAATTGGTTGTACTATATCACACTATTGGAGTGTTTTTTCATTTGCATGTGGAACAATCATTTCTTGAGGAATTGTGACATACACGCTTGGAGTTTGGAGATCTAGTTTAACCCCTAATAGTGTGGGTTGAGGCGAGTGATGCCAAACATGAGAGTGGGAGGCAAATGCAGCTGGTGAGTGCAAGTCTTTAAGTGGGAGTGGAAGCACAAGCACAGAGGTGTGGTGGATGATCACAAGAACAACATAGAGATTATTTGATTCTACACCATTCATCGGATTATTCACAGTTTCATGGACTTTTTATCAGCACTTGAGCAATAGATTCACATTTGTCACAGGGTGTTCTTTTTTATAATGTGGCATGAAATACTGTATATGTTTATATTTATTAATTTATATTCTTTCACTGATTATTCAGGTGTCACCATTATTTGTTGATATCACTAGCATATTTACATTTGAATTATTGTGTATTCATTTTCACAATTTTCTATGGTATTAGTTGTTCCATTAGAGCACCATTATTTATTCCACTACTTTAGAGGTTTAAATTTTGTTTACACATTTTGTTTCATTTAAGTGGCAGCTGTAGGTTTTCTTTTAGACACATTTATAATTTTTTCACTTATCAAGAAGCGCAGTGGTGGTAACAGGTGTGAGGGCGGTGTGCTTGTGGACCATCAGGTTATTCAGTTAGCTGCAGTGTATTTAATATATATATATATACATACAGTCTCGTATATATATATATATATATATATATATATATATATATATATATATATATATATATATATATATATATATATATATATATATATCCACTGCATCCAGTTTAGCTATATCTGACTGCAGGCCATTACTGGTGTACTTTTTCTAATTTACTTCAGGCGGTGTACACAGTACACAGTACCGTGCACCCATAGTGCAGTTGCTACTACTTTTCTGGTGGTGCACACAATACAGTACATCCATAGTTGTTATTACACTTCTGTCCGTGTACACAGTACAGTGCACCCCTAGTGCAGTTGCTACTTCTTTTCTGGTGGTGTACACAGTACACAATACATACAGTGAACCCATAGTTATTATTACACTTCTGTTGGTGTACACAGTACCATGCACCCATAGTGCAGTTGCTACTACTTTTCTAGTGGTGTACACAGTACACAATACATACAGTGCACCCAAAGTTGTTATTACACTTCTTTTGGTGTACACAGTACCGTGCACCCATTGCTACTACTTTTCTGGTGTTGTACACAGTACGCAATACATACAGTACACCCATAGTTGTTATTACACTTCTGTTGGTGTACACAGTACCATGCACCCCTAGTGCAGTTGCTACAACTTTTATGGTGGTGTACACAGTACACAATACAGTGTAGTGTGGTTTTGCTAAACAAAATTTACAGCATGTCCGGAAGGCCACCAAGGAGAGGCAGCCGCTCACAGGCCACTAAAAGAGGGCAAGCAGGCTCTGTGTCTACAGTGGACAGTGCTGGTCGTGAAAACAGTGCATCCTCAGCACGTGGCCGTGGGGCACGCTTGTCCTTTTTTCTGCAGCTGGCCATGTTATTGAGCCACAACATGCAGAAGAGTTGGTGAAATGGATAACAAAGCCGTCCTCATCCTCCTCATCCTATGTCACCCAGGCTCAGAGTAGTTTGCCTGCCAATGCAGCTGCCAAAGCGGCCTATTCCATCGGCTCTATGTCAACAGTCACCCCTTCCCTAGCCCCACCATCATGCACGGAGAAGTCTCCTGAACTATTCGACCACAGTGTCGGGTACATGCTGCAGGAGGATGCGCAGCGATTTGAAGGCTCCAATGATGGTACCCAGGTTGAGGAAGGGAGTAAAGTGAGCCTAGAGAGAGGGGATGCCCAAGAAGGTCAAGAAACTGGCAGTCATGTTTCCCCAGCTGCAGCATACTGCCAAGTTTGGTCCAGTGACGAGGAGGGAGGGGATGTTGAGGTCACTGACTCTACTTGGTTGCCTGATAGAAGAGAGGAGGAGAAGGAGGAGGCACATCTCCAATGAGGCAGGATGCCCTCCAGGGGACAGCTTAAGGACAGTCACCCTATTGCATCACACCGCAGAGCTAAGCATGTGCAGGGTGCTGCTGACTCCCCGCATATTGTGAAAAGCTCTTTGGTGTGGGCTTTTTTTGACACGTGTGCAGCAGATCGCACCGTTGCTGTTTGCAACATATGTCTGAAGCGTATCAAGCATGGCCAAAACAGCAGCCGCTTGGGCACCACATGCTTGACCAGACATATGACGACCTCCCATGCAGTCCATTGGCAACAGCACTTAAAAGACCTACATCAAAGAACAAGGCGGACCTCCCCTTGCTCCTCCTGGCTCCTAATCAGCTGGGATCTCCAACCCCACTATACCTCCAGTCCTCTCAGAAACCTGCACTAAGAGGAATGAAGGTATAGAAATAGGTGTCAAGTACTTGCGGCCAATCTGCTAGCGGTACACCAACATCTGATTTTAGCAGGCAAATTTCCCTACCCCAGTTGCTAAACCATCAAAAAAAAAATTCAGTCCCAGCCATCCACATGCTCACTGTCTGAATGCTAGCTTGGCCAAATTGCTAGCACTGCAACTGCTGCCTTTTCAGCTGGTAGACTCTGCCCCCTTTTTTGAATTTGTGGAATGTGCAGTACCTCAGTGGCAGGTTCCCAAACGCCATTTCTTTTCACGGAAGGCCATTCCGGCTCTCTACCAGCATGTGGAATGCAGTAAGGTACATATTACCGCTGACTCATGGTCCAGCAGGACAGGGATGTTACCTTTCTTTCACGGTGCACTGGTTAACTTTGCTGGCAGCTGGGAAGGATGTAGGACAGGGTTCAGTATTGTTGGAGCTTGTTCCGCCACCATGCCTCCAAAATGCTAGTAGTGGTGATTCTGCCACAGCTCTCTCCTCCACCCTCTCCTCCACCCTCTCCTCTTCTTCTTTCTCTATGGCCTCTTCCTCTGTAATTTTGTCCTCTGAACCAGCTGTGCTCCATAGGCGTTCAAGGGGCTACGCAAGCACTCAGGCAAAAAGATGCCATGCGGTGCTTGAGTTGGTCTGCTTAGGGGACAGGAGCCACACTGGGCCAGAGAAGATGGTTGACGCCACGCCAGCTTCAGCCAGAAATGGTTGTATGAGACAACGGCACCAACCTCCTCTCCGCCCTCCGACAGGAACACTTGACCCATGTTCCCTATTTGGCTCATGTCCTGAATTTGGTGGTGCAGCAGTTCTTGAGCAGGTACCCGGGCTTACAGGATCTCCTGAGACAGGCCAGGAAAATCTGTGGTCATTTCCGCAGGTAATATAATGCCAGTGCTCGGCTGGCTGACATTTAAAGAGAATGCAACCTGCCCAAGAACCGCCTCATTTGTGACATGCCCACCAGGTAGAACTCAACGTTGGCAATGCTGCAGTGGCTGCACATGCAGCAGAGGGCCATCAATGAGTACCTGTGTGAGTATGGCACCAGGACAGGGTCAGGGGAGCTTGGCTTTTTTCGTCACACCAGTGGCTACTGATCAAGGATGCATGCACTGTCCTGTCACCATTTGAGGCCACGAGGATGGTGAGCAGTGACAGTGCATGCATCAGTTATACTGTCCCTCTTGTCTTCCTGTTGGAGCACACGCTCTGTGGAATAATAGACAGAGCACTTGAGGCAGAACAGCAGGAGGAAGAGGAGAACTTCCTTACCTCTCAAGGCCCCCTTTATCCAGATAGTATTCCTGCAGGCCCGCCGATCACACAGGAAGAAGAAAAGGAGGAGGATTGTTTCAGAACGGAGGTGGAGGATAACACTCAGCATCAGCAGCAGTCTTCAAGGGATCGTTTTCAGTCCCCAGAAACCCATGGAGTTGTACGTGGCTGGGAGGAGGTGGTTGAGGATCATGTGATCCTTAGTGACTCAGAGGACTGAGGATCGAATGCCTCTGCAAACTTACGCTGCATGTCCTCCCTGATCCTGCAAAGCCTGCAAAAGGACCCTAGGATTCGTGGTACTAGGATTCGTGGTATCAAGGAGAGGGATTATTACTGGGGCGGCACAGTGGTGTAGTGGATAGCACTTTCGCCTAGCAGTAAGAAGGGTCACTGGTTTGAATCCCAACCACGACACTACCTGCCTGGAGTTTGCATGTTCTCCCTGTGCCTGCCTGGATTTCCTCCGGGTACTCTGGTTTCCTCCCACACTCCAAAGACATGCTGGTAGGTTAATTGGATCTTGTCTAAATTGTCCCTAGTATGTATGAATGTGAGTTAGGGACCTTAGATTGTAAGATCCTTGAGGGTAGGGACTGATGTGAATGTACAATGTATATGTAAAGCGCTGCGTAAATTGACAGCGCTATATAAGTAACTGAAATAAATAAAATTACTGGCTGGCAACCCTTCTTGATCCACATTACAAAGGTAAGGTTGCAGAACTTATCCAGCCTTCACAGAGGGAGCAGAGGATGAAACATCTTCGGGAGGCCTTGCAGAAAGGCTTGTGCAATGGGTTTCCAGAGCCTGGGAGGTTACAATTTCCTGGTGCTGGACAAGGTGTTACTGAGGCTTCGTTCAGTCACAGGAAGAGCGGTGGAGAAGGTGGGCCGGCTGACCGATGCCTTTAGACAATTCTTCAGTCCTCAGCGTCAAGATCTGATCGGTTCCAGCAACCATCGCCAGTGTCTGAATTACATGGTGCAGGAATATCTAGGGGCAAGATCAGACTTGGAGACCTTTCCAACAGAACATCCACTGGGTTACTGGGTCTTGAGGATGGACCACTTGCTCAATATGCAATTGAGCTACTGGCCTGTCCTGCATCCAGCGTTCTTTCTGAATGCACATTCAGTGCTGCTGGAGGCTTTGTAACCGATCACAGAGTGCGCCTGTTCACAGAGTGTGCCTGTCCACAGACTCTGTTGATCGGCTCACATTCATAAAAATTAATCAGTCTTGGATCACCAGCTACCAAGCACCTAATGCTGATGTAACTGATTGATTTTTCTATGGATGTGGGATTCCTTGAAGACTGCATATACTGAGTGACTATCCTATTATGCTGAGTGACTACCCTTTTCCTTCTCAATCTTCATGATGATAGCTTCTAAGAATTAAGGCCCAATTTTTCTGCCCCTGTTTAACAGGGGCATGTAATTACAATTTTTGATCAAATATTTAACAGCAGAGCTCATTCCTGCGTTCAACAAGAGTATCTGTGAGGGGTTGCAGTCTTGTGCCACCACCATCACCGCCTAAGGCCCGATTTTTCTGCCCCATTTAACAGGGGTGCGTAATTACATTTTTTTATCTAATATTTCACAGCAGGGCCCATTCCAGCGCCCAATAAGAGTAACTGTGAGGGCTTACAGTGTTCTGGTACCACCAACACCTAAGGCCCAATTTTCCGCAGAGTGTATAGGGCAGGCCGTATAGTATATACAGGCGGTCCCCTATTTTCAAACATCTGACTTACAAACGACTCCTACTTACAAACAGAGGGAGACAACAGGAAGTGAGAGGAAATCTACCCCTAGGAAGGGAAAATTTTATCCTGTTATGCCCTGTACACACGGTCAGAAAATGTGTGATAGGACCTCGTTGTCGGAAATTCCGACCATGTGTGGGCTCCATTACACATTTTCCATCGGAATTTCCGACACACAAAGTTTGAGAGCTTGCTATAAAATTTTCCGACAACAAAATCCGTTGTCGGAAATTCTGATAGTGTGTACACAAATCCGATGCACAAAGTGCCACGCATGCTCAGAGTAAATTAAGAGAAGAAAGCTATTGGCTACTGCCCCGTTTATAGTCCCAACGTACGTGTTTTACGTTACCGCTTTTAGAACGATCGGATTTTCCGACAACTTTGTGTGACCGTGTGTATGCAAGACGAGTTTGATCCAACATCTGTCTGAAAAAATCCATGGATTTTGTTGTCGGAATGTCCGATCAATGTCCGACCGTGTGTACAGGGCATAAAAGTTAATATGGGAAAAAGGTGTCTCCGCTGATGCTTTATCACCAATTATAGTTTCCCTAATAACCCAAAATTTTCAAAATCCAATTGTTATTGGGACAGAAAGAGAGGTGAAACCTCCTGAACAGGGGCACAGACAGCAAAACAAATGTTACAGGGGTGATAATCCTTCCCTTATCCAAAAAGCTTAAAAATAGATTTTTTGGCTTGAGCTACACTTTAAAAATGTATCTGTTCCAAATTACAAACAGATTCAACTTAAGAACAAACCTCCCTATCTTGTTTGTAACCTGGGGACCACCTGTATGCTGCTGTTCAGAGTATATAGGGCCTGGGGGCCCCACGCCTTTTTTTTTGTAATCTGGGTGCGGGGTTCCCCTTAATATTCATACCAGACCCAAAGGGCCTTGTAATGGGCTGGGGGGGGGCATGCTGTTTTTCTCAATGATTTTCATCTATATTGCCGGGACCCGACATTACATTACAGCCGCAAGCAGTTTTAAATGACTTTGATTCCTTTAGAAATGTCATTTTGTGCAGGGACTGTTCTAAACATGGGAAAATGCGCCACTTTACAGGCATACTATAGTTACCCCCCAGGCACCCCCCAGGCACGATATTTGAAGGAATATTTCACTTTTATTGTTTCACTTTAAGCATTATTAAAATCACTGCTCCCAAAAAAATGACCATTTTTAAAACTTTTTTTTGCATTAATACATGTTCCCTGGGGCAGGACCTGGGTCCCCAAACACTTTTTCGCACAAATTTTTTGCCTGTTCACATGTTCTGCCGCGACCCGAACCGGGGGGTGTTTGGCTCATCCCTAGTTGTGTCATGTTATTACAGTACAAAACCCCCCCTTGGCGGCAACAAAAGCATGCATTCAGAAAACAGGATGATTGCCTGTGGATACCTGTAAGCCAATGCGTTACCTCCTTTTGAAAAGCGAGCCAACATGGTCAACAATGGTCACCAGGACAAAGAGAGAGTAAAGGGGTATGAAGGGGTGAGAAACTTTTGCAACACCTGTTTTTACTGTAGGCTGTGTATGAATATTGTGTAGACCTCACCCAGGAATGCTGCAAACATGTCTTCATTTTTTTTTAGGAGGAGACATTTTAGAGGCAGCGAAAGGGACAAAACTGGCCTAGACCCAGGGCTTTGGATGATTGCATTGACGTAAAGTATGTGGAGCAAACATAAGCACCTTTTGGTGAATGAGTTGTCATATTTTTTGGCCAGTTTTCTCATGTTTATTTTGTTTTCAGTCAAACCTGATTGACTATTTTTTTCTGACACTGGTGATTTCATAAGCAACTTTGATTTGCGCTAAGTGCACATGTGCTATGCACATTTTTCAGTTGGTTCATAAGTTGATTTCAGTGAGTGTTTACACCTTCATTCAGAAGCGTGCTCACATCATCCTTCATTCAGGCTGCCATCTGTCATGAGCTGCATGCAGGCAGCTTCTAGAGTTGGATGCAGGCATAGCGGCTGCACGGGCAAAGTTGAATGTCAAGTAATTTTACAGCTGTGCAAGTGATCACCTGAATGAAGCCTAAAGCCTATCCCTGAACAAAGTCAGAATTCCCCACATTTCTCTCACAACAATCCCTTTTCTAACCTGCGCTCAATGCTACAAAATATTAATTTGTGACCAAATCTTATGGGGCGTACACACAGTCGGACTTTTCAGCCTCAAAAGTCCGACAGCCCGTCCGACAAACTTTCGACAGACTTTTGGCGGACTTGCGGCGGACTTTATAATGAACGGACTTGCCTACATACGATCACACAAAAGTCCGACGGATTCGTACGTGATGACGTACACCGGACTAAAATAAGGAAGTTGATAGCCAGTAGCCAATAGCTGCCCTAGTGTCGGTTTTTGTCCGTCGGACTAGCATACAGACAAGCGGATTTCTGGGTCCGGCGGAGTTACAACATAAAGATTTGAAGCAAGTTTCAAATCTAAAGTCCGTCAGATTTGTGACTGGAAAAGTCCGCTGAAAGTCCGGCGAAGCCCACACGCGATCGGATTGTCTGCCGGATTTGGTCCTTCAGGGTCCGTCGGACTTTTGTAGCCAAAAAGTCCGACCGTGTGTACGCCCCATTAGAAACATTCAACACTGAGTAAAAATGGGAGTGCTTTAGGAACACATTAAATAAAGGCATTATCCAGTGCATTTCAATGGGCAATAAATATAGAAGAGCAAAGGTTAAACCTGGGTGGCTAAACCATAATGTAAAAAGTCATATTAAGGAAAAAAATAGGGCCTTTAAAAATTATAAAGCTGAGGGGTCAATTTTGACATTCCAACACTACAACGAATGCAATAAAAAGTGTAAGAACGCAATCAGGGTGGCTAAAATAGACCATGAAAGGCACATAGCGGTGGAGAGTTAAAAAATCCCCCAAAAATCTTTAAATATATTAATAGTAAAAATACAAAGTCAGAGCACATTAGCCCTCATAAAGGATGATGTTGGTTACAAATGACAAGAAGACAACTGTACTAAATGCTTTCTTATCTTCAGTTTTTACACAGGAAAGGGAAAGGATATAATAATCGAGACTGTAGAATTAGTAATGCATCACAGAGTGTACCCCTGTGGCTTACAGAATCTGGTGTCAGAATAAGACTTGAAAAACTTAAAGTGGTAGCAACTTTCCCCCCCCAAGGAAGCTTTTTTTTAAATGAGCTAGTATAGCAGTGTATTCCTACACATTCCACATAAAAAATAACCCCAAATCGCGTGTCTCTTACTGTTTTGCATCTGTTTTAAAAATTCTCCTACCTGGGAAAAGTGAGCGCCATTTGAAATGTTGTCTTTCGAGTTTGTCTTGAAATTTACTTCCGCCCTTTCTGCTAGTCCGATCTGTAATCTCGCGCATGCACATTGGGTCCTTAACCAAGCCTCGCTCTAGTTTTGGGTTCACCATGACAACCATGTCCCGCTGTAGTTAGCCGTGATGTCCCGATGTTTATAGTGCCTGTGACGTGTAAGGTCACATGCGGTGTATCAAGAAATGTTGAATGATACTAATATTGTGGGATCTCAGCACTGTGCCAGACAGAGCTGATATGACGGACACAGCACACATCTTTATGGACTGACAGCACAAAGAGCGTGCCATAAATCGAGTTAAAGATGCACATGCGCTGGTGACATCAGCAAAAACAGTGAGACAGATTATAAGCAAAAGGAGCCAGTAAGATGACATTTACATATAGCAATTTTAACTTTTTGTTGTGATGATTGATATGGGCTAAACTTATGAGGGGGAGCTGATTGGCAAAGGGCCAACATGGTACCAATATTTGGAAAAAGGGCCGAAACATATACCTGGGAACTACAGATCAGTCAGTCTAACATCGATAGTATGTAAACTATTGGAGGGGTTGATAAGGGACTACATCCAAGAATTTGCTGATAAAAACAGTATCATTAGTAGTATAAAGCATGGAAAGGTCATTCTTTCCAAGCCAACCTGTTAACATTCTATGAGGAAGTGAGTTGCCATCTAGATAAGGGACGACCTGTGGATGTGGTGTATCTAGATTTTGCAAAAGCATTTGATACAGTGTCCCACAAATGTTTAATTTACAAACTGAGGTCTGTAGGCATTGACCATAGAGTTTGCACATGGATAGAAAATTGATTACAGGAATCCGTTCAAAGGGTGGTAACAAATGGCGTATACTCAGAATGGTCTGGAGTGGTAAGTGGGGTACCCCAAGGATCTGTCCTGGGACCAATTCTGTTTAATTTATTCATAAACAATAAAGAGCATGGGATAAATAGCTAAATAGCTCAATCTCAATGTTTGCTGACAATACAAAACTAAGCAGGTAATAACTTCAAAGCAGGATATAGAAACTTTACAATAAAAAAAAATAATGGGGTGGCCAAATACATGGCAAATGAGGTTTAATATTGAAAAATGTAAAGTAATGCACTCAGGGGCTAAAAATATGAAGGCAAGTTGCTCATTAGGGGGAGAACCCCTGGGGGGATTCAAGGATGGGTCCTAGTAGATGACAGGCTCAGCAATGGCACACAATGCCAAGCTGCAACAAGCAAAGCCAGCTGAATATTGGCATGCATGAAAAAGGGAATATACTCCAGAGATAAAACAATAAACCTGCCACTTTATTAAACTCTGGTTCGGCCAAATCTGGAGTATGCTGTTCACCAATCCTCAGGAGGGATATGCTGGAGCTGGAGACAGTTAAGAGAAGGGCAACAAAATGGATAGACTGGTGTCTTTATTTAACCTTACCAACTATGTAACTATAACTTAGGACCCAGTATTTGACATGACTACAGATTTGGATAATTGGGGTATTTAGTTTACTTTTTTTTAACCGGTTCATTTTTCTCCCTGTTGGAACATAGCAGTTTTCCATTTCAGCTATGAGCTCATTTATTTGGTGATAACATCTTATGGAACAGAGCAATTATTGCATTTCAGTTATAGGCCTATTTATTTGACAATATTTTTGTCAAATACAATGAAATACATGTATTGCCCTTTTTTCTTTTTGATACAAACAAGCCTTTCATTTGGCAGTATTGTCTCGCTTACTTGCTATGCAATCAATAGTCAAAAGATGTAACAAAATGAAAAATAAAAGTGCATTTTTCTAGTGTGACCAGTGTTAGCTTTAAAACAGCTATTTACAAATTGAATATGTTTTTTTTTTTTTGCATATTTTAGTTGCATTAACGTATCACTAATAATTAAAGCACATGTAAAAGGCAGAGCAGGGAGGGGTTGGACACTCCATAAAGGTTCTATTGCTGTCTGTATCTTCGTTGGGGAGACCCCACCTATTAGTACTGTTGACCATTGTCACAGAGAGTGATGGGAAATCCAAACATTTTGAGTTGTCAACAGACCAAAAGGTGAGGAAGAATCCTGCAGCGAGGAGACCTCGTATAATGACAACTGTGTAAGATGGGAATTATGTTTCATTTTTGTGAAGAGATTTCCTTCAATTTCCTTTGAATTTTGCAGAAAAAGAAGTAAAGTGAAATCTCAGAGGGACACAGACAGCATAAAATAAACTGATAGGGGTTTTAACCATTCTATTAGCCAAAATTTGGCTTTACATACACAAAAAAAGCAAAAAAAAAGTTTAAATATTAAAAAAATATGGAAAATTAGCAGCAAAATAATAGTTAAGGGGAGAAGGAAAGGAATGAGTTAATTAGAGCTCTAATTTATTTGTTGTGACAGTGCAACAGAGGCAATATACATTGCAACGCTGTAATGTAAATTCAACAGTACGTAAGTAGATACAATATCAGTATAAGTCACGTAACTTGACCACATCTAGCCGAAAGAGTTATGCTTATAAAAAAAAATTGAAGGAGAGTTGCCCGATAACTGGCCCCATGCTCTATGTCCCTTATTAAAGGGAGAGTGTCACCAATAGGGGGAATGGGGGCCCTCACTGTATTTTTTTTTATATTAAAGCTAGGAAAAAAAATTGGGGGCAGGAGAAGCCAGAGGAAGGGGAAAAGGTTTGGAGGCAGTTGTGATCTGAACTGGAAGGAAAAGGGGAACAAAGAAAAAAAACGGGGGGGAGGGGTGGAGGAGATGGTATCCATTGCCCTTGTCTATGGCCCCTTTCCCACCACTGCGACGTGAAAGTAGAGCGATTTACCACGATTTTGATGTGATTTTAGGGAATGCCTGTGTAGACTTGAGGTCTATGGAGCTCAACTCACATCAAAGTCGGACCAAAATAGTACAGGGACTACATTGAAGTCGGTGCGACTTGAAGTCGCACAGATATGAATGGTACTCATTGGAAATCATGGGGTATGACTTTCCAGTCCCAGGTCGCAGGACAAGTCGCACAAGTGTGAAAGGGGCCTAAGAAGGGCCATTTCTCAGTAAAGTTTTATATTTATCAGAGAATGTAAATTGGGTCCAGTAGAACCATGTCTTGTGGAACCATTCTTCTTGTTTCGAGGGTGATAAATTTAGTTCCTCCATGTGCACCATATTATTTACTGCTGCAATCCAATGACTTATTGTGGGGGATGAAGTGAATTTCCATTTAACCGAAATGTTCTGGCTGCTTTAAGAAGATGGATAACCAGGGAGTGATGATACTTCTGTTTAGATAAGCAACTTAAATGTAGTAAACAAGCCACTGGGTCATTTATAAGGGACAGGCTTGTTAGTTCCAGAATCAAATTGCAAACACTTTGCCGAAAGGGGTGGATCCATGGGCAGGCCCAAAAAATGTGAAACAATGTACCCATAGAATCTTCACATCCCCAACAGTTGGGGTCCCTATTCAGAAAGATACAGTGCAATCTCATGGGCACCAGTATCACCTTGATATTTCACTGTATCTTTCAGTTTATATCCCAATTCCCGAAGCCTTTAGGAAATTTGTGGACAAAATAGAGTAAATAATATCTTCTCTCAGATGAAAATTTTTATTGAAGATTTTTCTCCTTTTCAGTCAGGCAGGAAGAGTCATAGGTGTTGATTTTCTAAAGGCAAATAGAATGTGCATTTGCAAAGTGCAGTTGCACTCTGCAAGTGCTGTTGCTCCAGAGCTTAGTAAATTAGGTAAAGCTTCACTTTGCAAAGAATATCCAATCACATGCAGAAAAAATAAAAAAACAGCATTTTTGCTTGCACGTGATTGGATGATGGAAGTCAGCAGAGCTTCTGCTCATTTACTAAGCTCCGGAGCAACTGATCCTGCCGAGTGCAACTGCACTTTGCAAAGTGCACAGTCTATTTTCCTTCAGTAAATCAACCCCATAGTCCTCAGGAGTAGGGATGAGTGTGGCACAAAAAGGTGGATCAACAAAATACTGACATGAGGGGGTGATCCTTTTTCCAACTCAGTGATTCTGTTTTTGATTTTACTTCTGACATGTTGGTGTTATATCTTTTATTTGATTATTTTAAAGAGGGGTGATTCTTTTCTTTACCCACTGTAAATGTGTTTCACATCTTCATTGTGAAACAACATCACATAAGGCATAAGAAACTGACGTTTTGGGGCCTCACAGGGTTCCATAGTGACCCACTATGTTGCTTTGAGAAAGGGACCCTGCAAGGCTTTGAAACTTCAGTTTTTCATGCCTCATGTGATGCTGTCTTTACAATAAACACGTAAAATGCATTTGATGTGCTGGTGGCCATACATTTTTGCTGCTTGACTTTCTGGTGCACAGGAGTAAAATAGGGGTTCTATTTTATCTAGACTATCCTTCATCTTATTTTACTTCTGTGGGCCAGAAAGTCCAAGTACTGTAGGGGAAACAAAGTGCATCATCAAGAGGGCAGTAAGAGGGGAGCTGTCAGTGGTGCAAGCATCTTTAGCTACACCACAGTTTGAGGCTCAGAGACACTGCCGTATGTTTGCCATATGGTCTTTGTGGAAATGGCGGTCCTTGAAGTGAGTTTTAAAAGACTTGAGATGTCTTAAGGGGGTCCAGGATAAACAAAGTGCAATGTGCAAACCTTTAGATTGTAATAAAGAATACTAATTTTTAGAAGCTTGAAAGACTACAGATACAATATATTTTAGTATCAGGGTAATATCTACTCACATGGGCAGAACAATTACACACCTCAGTGGATTTACATGCCGTTGGTTCCACAGGCTGTGTGTTATGATGAAGAGATTATGGAAAGCACCCCAGAGCGATTTTCATAATAGGTTTATAGAAAAAGTCGTTCTTTCCCAGAGCCCAGGTACATTTCTCCGCAAGGTGTGGATTTGGCAAATGCAATGAACAAGGCTGCACAAGGAATTCCTCTGGAGCTTATGAATACCGTTAAAGTAGCTGACTTTCATTCCTCTGGTTTGGACGGATGCCACCTTAACTCTAACGTCTACTGTGTCAAACTGGCAAATATTCCCTTTCAGCTGATTGCGTTCTTATTAAACAGACGGTTCACCTTAATTATGTCCTGGAGCTCTAGCTGAGGTAACGGCATATAGTTATAATGGGATAACAAATCCTTAACCAAACACCTTTCGCTTGTCTCTTAACATCCACCAACTCTCATGTTAAAGAATATCATTCACCAAGTTTCTATTCACATTTTCTGCCTGTGACATATTTCTTGTGCAATCATCTTATGTAAAGAATAATTGAACTTTTACATCTTTTCTCCTACAATGCTTCCAGCACCTAGGGAGAGAAGTAGGACATTTGACTCTACGGAGAGTCCAGGAAACATGGAAACAAGCCAACCTAGTTGTGGGTAGATAGGGCAACTTAAGTCTGCATCTGTAGGTCTGGGGTTCCATTTAAACATTTGTTAAGGGAGGTTAGAGGGTTATCACCTTGGGCAAAATGTGGTTTTTAAAACATTAAACTTTTCCTTGACATATGTTTTCTGCACAGGGAATTTAGACAACTTAGATAGCACTACGTGGTGTAAAAAATTACAAAACTTTGCATAGAAAGTTGCCCCATGGGAAAATGCATGTACATTTGTTCGATGATAAAGGGGCCAAAAAACAAATGGTATTAGCCTATTTTCTGTGTTGGATGAATGTTTTTCATTGATGTAAACTGGAAATACAGCATTTGGACACTAGCTGATGCTAAGTATAAGGCTGCTTTTACACTGAGGCGCTTTGAAGGCGCTAAAGTGCTAAAAAATAGCGCTTGCAAAGCTCCCTGAAAAAGCCACTCAATGCACTCCAATGTGAAAGCCCCCAGGGCTTTCACACTGGAGTGGTGCACTTGCAGGGCGGTCAAAAAAGTCTTGCAAGCCGCATCTTTGGATCGCTGTAGGAGCAGTGTATTTACCTCTCCTAAAGCGCACCTTCCCACTGAAAACAATGGGGCAGCGCTGCAAACCCGCCGGCGACAGTAAAACGACAGTAAAGCTGCGCTATATTTAGCGCCGCTGTACCGCCAGCGCCTGCACGCCTCAGTGTGAAAGTTCTTATAGGAAATTCCTATGATACTTACTGCCATCTAGTGGCCAAGCTCAGTATGTTCTGGTTTACATCAATGAATAAACAATCGTCCAGTACAGGAAATAGCCCATCAACATTTGTTTATGTGCCTCATTCACACAGATTGAATGTACATTTACTTTCACAGTGGGCAAATTGCTATGCATTTTATTATTATTAAACAGGATTTATACAGCGGCAACAGGTTGCGCAGTGCTTTACAACATGAGGGCAGACAGCACAGTTACAATGAAATTGCATACAGGAGGAATGAGAGGGCCCTTGCCATTGGAGCTTACAATCGAGGAACATTTTTTTTTGTTGTGTTCAATCGTTTTTAATATAGAATTGGGTATGTACAACAGTTATAAAGAACTGTAAAGAAAAGCCAAAATGTACAGTACATAGACAGTACATTCGTGAAAGCGTTTGTGGAATTTCTGTTGTATCAGGTCAAATATTACTGTCTTAGATGAATAGTATGAACATTTTTTTGTAAACACACCCCTTAGTCTAAAGTTGGACATACTTGGCTCTGATTTTAGCCAGTTCCTGTAAATCACCTGAAATTTGAGCCATGGGTGGCCCTACCAACACCATCAATCCAAACAAACTTCGACTTAAAAATCAAAAGAGCTGGGCAGAAAAAAACTGGCTGAACAGTGACTACAGTTACCACAATCACTGTTTGGGTATTCTTACAGCTGTGGGTGCTGGCTGCCATAATACAATAGTCAAGGTTCTGCTGAAAACTCCAACTCACCAAAATCTCCAACCATGTCACTTCCAGTGACTCTTCAGCAGCAATAATTGGAGATTTCAACGAGTTGGCTGTTTCCACAGAACGGCGGCAGCGTATACAGTACGGTACATGATGAGTTGCCTGTTTTTACAGAACAAAGGGTAAGGAGTAAAGTTGTCGTCTCCTTGATGGCGACCATGTAGTATCGGGCAGAGTAACAATGTCCACTCATTTTATGGTGTACAGTAGTAGCTCTCAAAACAGCCAACTCGTCCAAATCTCCAATTATTGGTGCTGCAGAGACACCAGAAGTGACGTGGTTGGAGACTTTGGGGAGTTTTCGGCAGAACACCGGCAGTGGGAGATTTATCCAACCCTGCTGTGGAATTCCAGCTTAAGGCCCCTTTCACACTTATACGACTTCAAAGTCGCACGATTTTACCGCGATTTTGCGGCCGCGATTTTGCCGCTATTTTACCGCGATTTGGGAGCAGTACTACTTTGCCACGTTTTTGGCATTAACAAATGAAAACATACAGTAGTCGGTATGAATCATAAGGGGAAACTCCACGCCAAGTTTTAAATAAAAAAACTGGCGTGGGTTCCCCTCCAGGGACATACCAGGCCCTTAGGTCTGGTATGAATTGTAAGAGGAACCCTCTACGCCGAAAAATCGGCGTGGGGGTCCCCCCAAAATCCATACCAGACCCTTATCCGAGCACGCAGCCCGGCCGGTCAGGGATAGGGGTGGGAACGAGCTAGCGGCCCCCCCCTCCTGGACCGTACCAGGCCGCATGCCCTCAACATGGGGGGTGGGTGCTTTGGGGCATGGGGGGGCGCCCTGCGGCCCCCCACCCCAAAGCACCTTGTCCCCATGTTGATGAGGACAAGGGCCTCTTCCCGACAACCCTGGCCGTTGGTTGTCGGGGTCTGCGGGCGGGGGGCTTATCGGAATCTGGGAGCCCCCTTTAATAAGGGGGCCCCCAGATCCCGGCCCCCCACCCTATGTGAATAAGTATGGGGTACATGGTACCCCTACCCATTCACCTAGGGAAAAAAGCGTCAATAAAAAACACAGTACACAGGTTTTTAAAATAATTTATTAGGCAGCTCCGGGATCTTCTTCCGACTTCGGGGGTCCTCTTCCGACTTCGGGGGTCTCTCCGGCGTCCGCATCTTCTGCCGGCCCCACCGCTATCTTCTGGCGCTCTTTTGCCAGCGGTGGTCCGGACCTCTGGATCGTCTTCTTCCCTCTTCTCTTCCAGAGATGTTGACACGACGCTCTCTCCAGCCAGAATGGTCTCTGTGCGCTCCGCACCGGACTTATATAGGCGGTGACCCCGCCCCCTTATGCCGTCACAGTCCCTGGGCATGCTGGGACTGTGACGTTTTAGGAGGCGTGGTCACTGGGTGATGACTACGCCCCCTTATGACGGCACAGTCCCAGCATGCCCCGGGACAGTGACCTCATAAGGGGGCGGGGCCACCGCCTATATAAGTCAGTTGCGGAGCGTTCAGAGACCATTCCAGCTGGAGAGAGCGTCGTGTCAACATCTCTGGAAGAAAAGAAGAAGGCAGAAGTCCGGACCACCGCTAGCAATTGAGCTGCAGAAGATAGCGGAGGAGCCGGCAGAAGATGCGGACACCGGGAGGGGACGGCGGAGAGACCCCCAAAGTCGGAAGAGGACCCCCAAAGTCAGAAGAAGATCGCGGAGCTGCCTAATAAATTATTTAAAAAACCTGTGTACTGTGTTTTTTATTGACGCTTTTTTTTCCTAGGTGAATGGGTAGGGGTACCATGTACCCCATACTCATTCACATAGGGTGGGGGGCCGGGATCTGGGGGCTCCCTTATTAAAGGGGGCTCCCGGATTCCGATAAGCCCCCCGCCCGCAGACCCCGACAACCAACGGCCAGGGTTGTCGGGAAGAGGCCCTTGTCCTCATCAACATGGGGACAAGGTGCTTTGGGGTGGGGGGGCCCGGCAGGGTGCCCCCCATGCCCTAAAGCACCCACCCCCCCATGTTGAGGGCATGCGGCCTGGTATGGTCCAGGAGGGGGGGGGGCGCTCGCTCGTCCCCACCCCCATTCCTGACCGGCCGGGCTGCGTGCTCGGATAAGGGTCTGGTATGGATTTTGGGGGGGACCCCACGCCGATTTTTCGGCGTAGGGGGTTCCCCTTAGATCCATACCAGACCTAAGGGCCTTTTATGCCCCCGGGGGGAACCCACGCGGTGTTCCCCCTCTGGATTCATACCAGACAGCTGTCAGCACTGCCTGTCGCTCATCGGGAAAGGAAAGAAAAGTTTTCCTTTCCCGAATAGCGAGGCCAGGCTTGTGCTTACAAAGTCGTACTGAAGTCGTGTCTATATTATTCAGGCACGACTTGCATGCTACTTCATGGTTTAACATTGAGGTTTATGGAGTACAACTCGCATAGAAGTTGGACCAAAGTAGTGCAGGGACTACTTTCAAGTCGGCACGACTTAAAGTCGTGCCAATATGAATGGTAGTCATTAAAAATCATGGAGAATGACTTGTCATACGATTTTGCAGTACAAAATCGTGGGACAAGTCGTATAAGTGTGAAAGGGGCCTAAAAGAGATCAATGGTCACAGCATGCACTTTCATTTTTTTTAACATCAGCATTGTAATAACAATAAAAACTGTTATATTTGATAATGCAATATAAACTTACTTGAACTCTCCTCTCGTGTTGTGAGTGCTGCCTGTTCCCTGGTCCTCTTTCCACAACTTACTGGAATCCTAGAATCCAACTTTTTTGAATTCCCAAAGACTACATATCCCATGGTACCTTGCTGCCCACAAGCAGTGATTCCTGTACTGACTCTGCCTGCTGAAACTCCTTGTCTTAGAAACTCTGTAGTTCAGAAGGCAGGCTCTGTGAAATGTGTGACACAGCTGTGCCTACTCACAAGGCATAGTGAATACATGTTATAGAATTCAAACAAGGAAAAGTGTGGAGGTCTTCACAACGTCCATTTACAAACTTCAAGATTGTTCAGATTATTAGTAGGCTAGAAATAATTTAAATACAGTGTAGAAATTTATATATGATATATGGTCACAGTACGTAAAAAAATTAAAAAATCGTAACAAAAAATTTAAAAAAAAGTAAAAAAAGGGAAAAAATGTATTACTTTTTTTTTACATACTGTCATCAGTCAGTGTCCCTGATCACTGCCACACCAGGTATATGATAACACTGTACTGCACTGGTGAAAGTATGTAAAAAAAATTGTGAAAAAAATAAATAAATAAAAATAATATCTTCTATTTCAAAAAAATTGTGACAAAAAATTACTTCAAAAAACTTGTCATGCCTCTTGCAAAATACCTTGGACTGACTACTTTCCAAAAAGTTGTCATTTGGGGGGTATTTGTACTGTCCTGGCATTTTGGGGCCTCAGGAGATGAGATTTCCATCAGTACATCAGGACTGACCAATTTTCAGACATATACCATAGTTTGTGGACTCTATAACTTTCCCACAGACTAAATACTATACACTGATTTGGGATATTTTTACCGAAGAAATATAGTGGAATACATTTTGGCCTAAATTTATAAAGAGAGAATATTTGGTTGCAAAATGTTATAACAGATGCAAAGAAAAATGTGTTCTGTTTATTTAGCAAGAAATACAAAACCCAGTGGTGATCAAATACCACCAAAGGCAACTCTATTTGTGTGAAAAAAATGCTTTCATTTTAGCATTTTTTTCATTCAAAATTTTGGGTTTTGCATAACCGGGCAATTGTCATTCAAAGTGTGACATCGCTGAAAGCTGAAAATTGGCCTGGGCAGGAAGGGGATAAAAGTGTCTGGTATTGAGGTGGTTAAACAAAAATAAAAAAAAATTGCTGATTACCTTTTCATGTGCTCTTTTCTGAAGATGCTAAAACTGGAAAAGCTCTACCTAACTTTACCCTTCTGTTATACTGTATTTATTAGGTGGATGTGTTTTTTCATAATTAAACCTGTGTATACTGTGCTGGCAGATATTCATTTTCAGTTGTAAACTAGATGTGCACACTGTCTGTTCATAAAGATATCAAGGGAATTTGCATTGTATGTTATTGCAGTTTTATTCCAATCTGCCCCTAAATTGCCTTAAATGAGCAAATTGCAAAGAACCTGCTTCAAAGAAGCAATAACATTTAAAAAAAAAATATTTTTGAGTTTGCTGTGTGCATTAGAACACATAGCAGACATATAGAAGAGGTTTGTCAACTTGGTTGAAAAAGTGAAAATACACTTTAAGGCTACATGCACATACACAAGCAACTTAGCCTCTCAGCATCAAATCCTGCCGTTTTCGGGAGGTGTCCACATGGAATTCTTTGCATATTGAGCTAGAAGAGTTTGGCTAGATGAACTAAAACTACCAGCATGGCCGGGATCTGGTTGAGCTTGCTATTACTAGCTAATTTTCTTTTTCTGAAACAAGACTCTGTCTATTACTGTAAGCCAGCTCTCTTATTTTAGAATCGATTTGTGCTTGGGGGCAGTAAATAGAATTAGCAGCTCTAGGTAGCTGTCGCAGGCAATATAGGCTGCTATCCCCGGCTGCTTATGGGGTTATTTTGTAACATAAGTGAGTCTATTTCAGCAAGCTGTTTTTAAAACATTCACTGTTGTATTTCTCTTTCTGTGTCTCCTTACACATCAAAGAACTACACATAAGGTTTGTATTTTTTAGGAACACACAGCCATTCAGGGCTTCATATTAAATTTGCTTCCTGTAGGCTTTAACATTTCAGTTTGGGTCCATAAATTTTGCTATGGCTTCCTTGAGTTGCAATTTACTTCTTTCCTTGTCAACTTAACACATAATACGTTCCTTTGTCAATGTTTACCACTAGGTAAACAGAATATTTTAGGATTTTATTTTCAGTTGGCTTGTTCTGTATTATAATTTTTTTAATGTTGTCAATATTTTTTTACTGCTGCTGTTTTGGTAATAAACAGGTATTTTAAGGAAAACCTTTGGAGAATTCTTTCCATCTGAAGCAGCCCCTAATCGTTAGAGGAGACCCCTTTGGGTGCCCCATGACTCCAATAGGAGCAGTACAAATAGTGACCACAGCCACCGGGTCCACTTTCTCCCTCTATATTCTATGTGCTGCCGTGTATTTAAATGTATTTCTTGGCACTGGATAAACCACCTCTTCCCACTGACGCGTTTCACTCAGTAAGAGATTATTTGCGTACCTGGGGACTTGCTGAAAGAAACCTTGAAATCAGGCCGAGGCAGAAGTACAGTTAAATCACACTTATTTAATAATAAAAGTAAAAAGAACAAACTTAGTCAAAACATAGCCAAAGTTCAGTAACTGGAATGAATAGTCAGCCAAGCCAGAAGTCAGGGATCAATGTAGTAGAACAGCAAGCAGGATCTGGAGCAGGAAGGGATGTCAGCAAAGCAAGTCTTGAACAGGATTGCAGGAGAGCGTCTCAGTTTCTGTGATGTTGACCAAGGCAAAGGCAGAGCTCCTCTGGACTGGACGGCTTAAGTAGGCAGGACTGATGAGCAGGATATCATCAACAGCTGAGTAACTGTGGAGAGATAGCAGCTGGCAATTAGCCGACAGCTCAGAGAAGGAAGGGCTGAGCCCAGCCCTGACACTTGCCAGAAGTTACCCGGAAATGCTAGCATTTGAATTCAGCTGCCGGATCTGTCAAATCCCCAGGTCGGCCTGCAATGTATGCTGTGATGTCTACCCCATGTGTCACGCATGCTGTGTCAGGAAGCAAAAGCATGTATACGAGAGATGTGCAATTAGTTTTGTTCTGAATTCATTTTTTCGACAAATTCGTTAATTCGAAAATATCCGAATTAACGAAAAATCGTTTATTGAATTTTTACGAATATTCGCAAATTCAAAGATTCGTAAATTCAAAAAAACGTAAATTTGTAAATGAGTTAATTCAAAAATTCGAAAAATCCGAAAAACCCGAAATTACGAATATCTGAAATAATAACTAACTAATAATAACTTAACTATCAATAACTAATAAATTATAGGTATTGGAATTTTCTTTCAAAATTTGGCTGTTAGCAAAGGTAACGAATATGAATTTATCCGAAGTTACGAATTATCCGAAATAACGAATGCCGTATCTGAGCGAATGGAACGTAACAGATTAATAACAATAATAGTAATAATAATAAAAACATTTTATTACTATTATTATTGTTATTATTTATTACTAATTTGTTCCGTTCCATTTGTTTAGATATGGCATTCGTTATTTCAGATAATTCATAACTTCAGAAAAATTCATATTCGTTATGTTCACTAACAGCCAAATTTGAAAGGAAATTCCAATACCTATAATTTAATAGTTAGTTATTATTAGTTAGTTACTGTAGTTATTATTTTCGGATTTTCGTTCTTTCAAATTTTTCCGATTTTCTTTCTTATTTTCGGATTTTAGAATTTTTGGATTTTCTAATTTACGAATTTACAGATTTATGAATTTATGAATTTTCGAATTTTTACGAATTTTCAAATTTACGAATTGTGATCAGAACGAATGACCCGAAAAAAAAATAAAACGAATGAAACGAAAAACAAATTTTTCGGCAGTGCACATGTCTAATGTATATATTATGTTGTATGAATATTAAGAGTTATATCTGCCTCCTTATATGGATGTTTCATGCCCAACTCCAGGAAAGTAAAAAATTGTTCCTTGCAGTGGGGCTGTGCCTACACTCCAAGGGTTAATTGCTCTTTTTAGTCTAGAGGCACAAAACGAAGATTTAAGAACTTGATCCCTTGCTCCTTCCTGCAGCTAGGTCAGTCTCCTTAGCTTTTTTCACCCCCATGCTTTATTGGTCTACCGTCTTGACACCATCAAGGCCAAAGCAGGGTCCATAACCCTGGATTGGACGTGATGACATAGAGGAACAGTCCACCGCCAGAATTTGAGGGGGGGCCATCTTCTGGGGAGCAGTGCTGGCACAGCCCCACGGCAAGAGATATTTTTTAGTTGCCCAGAGTTGGGTTTTAAGTATGAAAATGGACTTTCCTTATTGTTTCTGTAGAAGCAGAGTCTGTTCATATCAGGGCAACAGCAGATTCAGTGGGGCTCCCCAAATGGTACCTTTATGTGGATGTTATTGCAATTGAAGTTGTGGATTTTCCTGTGCCATTTACAAAGGTTACAGTTCAGTGTGATGAGCTGACATCCTAGATACATACTCCAAGTTTATACTCAGCTTAAATTTTGCTTTGTCATCAGAGGCAATATAATCCAATACCTTGTATGTATGCTGTATGCATGTATATGTATTTTGTATGCATTGTGTATGTATGTGTATATGCACATAATCTCAGTTTTAAGCCCCTCCCACTGCTAGCGTAATTTTACTGCACCCACCATTTGCCATGGCATGGTGTGCACACCACTATTGGCCCAGCCCCGCCCTCATTTTCAGTATTTTCAAATGTTCCTTGGTATGCTTATTCGTAGAGTTGAAGCTGATGCCAGAGGGGTTATTTTTTACACCTCAATAAAACAATCATATATGTAAATACACATACTAAGAAATACTCATTTTTGCAACTTTAGGGTCAATTTACTAAGAGTTAAATGATAATAATAAAATAGCTCTTCCTTAAAATAAGTTTTTAAAGTCCAATTCAGTAAGAACTGTGCGGTAAAAAACGACTGCGGTAAAGTTTTCATGATGCGGTAATTAACGCATATTTTTGAGCGGTAATTGATCACATTGAGCTGGTTGCTAAGGAGTGGGCTGGGAAGCCGGCTGCTGTGTCCTTAACAACAGATGACTCATCAGCTGTCAGTGGGTTCCCCGCTGACAGTTGAATGTAAAAAAAATTCCAGCAATTAAAAATTATAAAAAAAACAGCATTGGGTCCCGTCCCCCCCTCCAGTGCCCTCAACATGGGGGGTGCTTTGGGGTGGGGGCTTTGCTGTTTTTTTTTTCATCATTTTTATTTGCCAGCATGTTTTCTTTACATACAGCTGTCAGCGGGGAACCTGCTGACAGCTGATGTGTCATCCGTTGTCAAGGATGTGGTGGCTGGCTTCCCAGCCCACTCCTATTGGGGTGGGGACTCCCACGCTGTTTCTGACAGCATGCTACACTTTAAGTAAAACCCTGGTGATAAATATTGCATGTTTTTTTACTCTCTGTTCTGTTTGTGAATTGGACCCAAGAGCTTACTGCGTGATATTTTGGCGATATTTACCGGGACATTTTTCATTTTGCGGTAAATACCGCATAATCCTTATTTTTTTGTGAACTGACTTTTTTTTAACCGCATGCGTTAAACGTTAGTGAATTTACCCCATTGATTTAGGAAAATTAAACTCTAAAAAACTCAGTAAATCCCCTATTTCACCAAAGTGAATCTGTCATGCATAAAGTACATGCTGCCATTGCGAATCTCCTTCTGAAAATGCTAGATGGCTTTGATCCATTATGGGACAGTTACCATCCTGAAAAAGCATGCTGTCAATGATTGTCAGAAAAAAGTCTTGTTAATAATCTTTAAACTTGCTCCCAGGCACTGAAATCAAAGCATCTGAATACCAGTCAAGGTTCTAGCATTTTCATAGAGTTCCTTAAGGGTGGGCTCCCTTAACCCCCTGTCTACCAAGGTACATTTATAAATGTCCTGAATGGTGGTATTCAAGGGGTCAAAATAAGCTGTTTCTCCTAAATGGGTATAGAGATGCCCAATCACTTTTTTAGTACCAGTCACTTACTGATCATGCTTATGTACTATGACCTTTGGATCTGAAAATTATTTTGGGGCTCCCAATGACCTGAAATGAGATTTCAAGTGTTTCCCATCCCCCAGGGTAAAAAGGTCAAGAAATGCTGCTTTAGTTAGTTCTTTCAACATTGAGTATATTTTGAAAGCATACAACAGAGAATTTGAGAAGTTTACCAGTAGCTCCTTTACACGCTGTAAATTGTATTTTGGGTTTAGTGGTTTTTAAGGTCATTGAAAGCAGTAATCAATAGGGACATTATAAAAATCATAATAAACCAGTAAAACATTTCTGGATCGCCGAACACATGTTTGTGGCTGCCAGCTGGTCATAAGAACTGTTTCATTTTCAGAGGTCATTTAGAAAATTAATTCTTCTTAAGTTCTTATGAAACACATAGAACAAGGTAGGACAGAGAAAAGCTGAGGGCTAATTAAAGTATATATAAACCCAATCAGTAAAGCATGTTTTAAGTTGTTCATGTAATTTCAGAAGTAATTTTTTTAATCTTTTTAAAATTGTCATCTTTTCATTAAAATAATATCTGCTGATTCTGCCATCAACCCCTTCACGCCAACGGCCCCACTGGACTGGGCTTTTTCCGTAGGGCTGCATATTTGTGTATCTCCTTTTGTGCTGGCAGCCCTAGCACAGAGGTCTTGCTGAGCGCCCCGGGCCCCGTACTAACTCCCGATTCCAGGTCACCTGATCGCTGTGATAGCCTCTGATTGGTTATCACAGTGATCAGCCACTGTAAAGCCAGCCCCTTCTTTTTTTTTTTGTGAATGGAGGAGAAAGATGCATCGTCTCTCTCTTCTTGCAGAAAAAAAAACAGTTTGCACAAAAAAATCATATAAATAATAATAATAAAAAAATAAAAAAACCTAGATCAAGGTTTGATCTAGGTCAGTGCCAGTGTTTGGATCAAAGGTCAGGGTCAGTATATTTTTTGACAGGATTTTTTTTTTTAGTATCAGTGTCAATGGGCACTATTGTTTCTGGGCTGTACTACGGGTATAAAACAATATCTAGAGCTGGCTATCGCAGTAAGAAGCATTGGAAGGCTAAGAACAGGTATAAACAAGGCCAAGGATAAATCCAAGGAAAAAAAACAAACTTAACCACTTAAGCTCCCAGACCATTTGGCTGGCAGAGCACTTTTTGCGATTCGGTACTGTATAGATTTAACTGACAATTGCGTGGTCGTGCGAGTTGGCTCCCAAACAAAATTGACGTCCTTTTTTCCCCACAAATAGAGCTTTATTTTGGTGGTATTTGATCACCTCTGCGGTTTTTATTTTTTGCGCTATAAACAAAAAAAAGCGACAATTTTGAAAAAAAATCATTATTTTTTACTTTTTGCTATAATAAATATCCCCACAAAATATATAAAAAAAACATTAAAATGTGATTAAAAATGCATTGATTACAGTGTAAATGTGACTGGCAGTGAAGGGGTTAACCACTAGGTGGTGCTGTAGGGGTTAAGTGTGTCCTAGGGAGTGATTCTAACTGTAGGGGGGGCTATGTGTGACACGACACTGATCACCGCTCCCGATTACAGGGAGCTGTGATCAGTGTCAGTGTCATTAGGCAGAACGGGGAAATGCTTGTTTACATCAGCATTTCCCCGCTCTTCCTCTCCACGAGACGATCGCGGGTATCCCCGCGGACATCGAGTCCGCAGGACCCGCAATCACACTCACAGAGCTCGCGGCGGGTGCGCACCCGGAACCTGCTTCTTAAAGGGCAACATGCAGGTACGTGCCCTTCTGCCGACGTATATTGGCATGAGCCAGTCGGCAAGCAGTTAATTTACCGACCAGCCTGCAGACAACCAAATAACCTGTCTAACAGTATACGTTAAAAGCAGGGGTTTAGTCTGCACACATTTGTAAATACATGCGTAATCCACAGAGCCTCGTCACGGCACCCTGGTATCTGTGGTTCCTAGCACTAACTTATAAGTGTCCCCACAGTGGAGGCACATGCATTCTGATGGATAGGTGAGAGCAGGTGGACTGAAGGGGAGCCACCCCTTCTTAAAGGTACAGGGGCACACTGAACGCCCAGCATATAGCACAATGGCTGCAAAGGTGTCAATGCGTTGCCTGACCATAAAAACACGACGTGATATAAAAAAGACGCTATAGCAGTAAGAAGCATTGGAAGGCTAACAACAGGTATAAACAAGGCCAAGTATAAATCCAAGGGAAAAAAACAAGCTTAACTTACCGACCAGCCCGCAGACAACCAATTAAACCTGTCTAATAGGGCGTACACACGGTCGGACTTTGTTCGGACATTCCGACAACAAAATCCTAGGATTTTTTCTGATGGATGTTAGCTCAAACCTGTCTTGCATACACACGGTCACACAAAGTTGTGGAAAATCCGATCATTCTGAACGCGGTGACGTAAAACACGTACGTCGGGACTATAAACGGGGCAGTGGCCAATAGCTTTCATCTCTTTATTTAATCTGAGCATGCGTGGCACTTTGTCCGTCAGATTTGTGTACACACGATCGGAATTTCCGACATCGGATTTTGTTGTCGGAAAATTTTATCTCCTGCTCTCCAACTTTGTGTGCCGGAAAATCCGATGGAAAATGTCCGATGGAGCCCACACACGGTCGGAATTTCCGACAACACGCTCCGATCGGACATTTTCCATCGGAAAATCTGACCGTGTGTACGGGGCATAACAGTATGCGTTAAAAGCAGGGGTTTAGTCTGCACACATTTGCAAATACATGCGTAAGCCACAGAGCCTCGTCACGGCACCCTGGTATCTGTGGAAAAACAAACAACAACTAACAGACACATATGTGGTATCGCTGCGATTGTCAGGAGCAGGAGAATTTAATTTGGGTTGTTCTTTGGTGGAAGGTCATGATAGTAGCAAGAAAGATACAGCTAAATTTTTTAAAAAAGAGATTTTTTTTTACTATTTTGGGGAAGTTTTCCTTTGATAATTAAATAAAATCAGGAGATATCCATTTACCACCAAAAGAAAGCCCAATTTGTCCTGAAAAAAACAAGGCATAATTAACCTGGATGCACAAAGTAGTTAATATGTATGGTTTTACTTACACATGTCAAAGTTTCAAAATTGTGCTTAGGCATTTCGATTTGTTTTACCCTTGGTGCGAAGGGGTTAAGGTAATTTCTGTTATAGAATACCGTCTCCCAGTTGTGCACCTGCATTGTCACCCTGTCACATGAGCTTCAGGTGGTGACTACAAGTGGCAAAACACATCACAAAGGCATCGTCTGCTGTTGGCACCATCAAGAAACTCACATACAGCCCCCCACTGGGGTGCATGTATGAAGAAAGTGACTGTAAAGAGAAAGCAGAAAATCAGTAGCAGAGAAATGCAACAAAAAAGTGCATGGCTAAGATTGGAGAACCGAAAAAGGATGTTGGGCGCCAGTCACTTTTGCCTTTTTCAAGTTTTATTGGAGAACGGTTAAGGAGGTGAGGGTTAAGGGTCCCAGATACTGTAGCAGATCACTTATTGACTCGCCAGATCAATGTCCAGCTTCACAGTGTCAAAACCTTTAGGCTGACCCGGCAACACTGTTAGCACATTTCCAGATGTCCGTGCATCCTCCAAGTGAGTCACCGGGCCGTTCTGAGAAACCTGCCTTCTTGGCTCTCTCCAACAAGGGGCCTCCCTTGGGTCTCCTGTTTGGCATAGCATCCCCCTGACAAAGCAGGACAACTCGAGGACCACTTAAGCACACGTTAGGCCACAAACAAGCCTAGTGGGCTTAACAGCAGAGCTCCATCCAGTACCAACCTCTTAGGCCTCAGCCCAGGGGAACAGAAAGAGCACATGGTCTGTCCCAAACGTAAGCTTAGGAAAAAAAACAGGTGAAAAACTATACTATCAGTTTGAGCTAACTACAGTGGATGAGTCATGGTTGTCAGGATGCTGGCAGGTGCTGGCCTGCTAACAAACAGTGTCCTGTGGAAGTTATCATATATAGTGATGGTAGTAATACTGCTACTAAATATGATTTCCCCACACAGCCAGAGAACACCAAACAGGCAAAATTTGGACCTAGCATGGGTTTGGTCTGAATCAATAGCTCATCCCTAGACCTAATTTTTGCAAAAATCTCAGCAAAGTGAAAACAGTCCAATTCACTTATTCACAACGGCATGTTTGCACAACAAAACCAAAAGAGGAAGCATATGCTTCTATAAATCCTGCCAGTGTTGGCTGAACAGGTAAGCATATCTCCTTCTGATGATCTCAACAATGGAGCAGGGAGTCAACAACAGGGAAGGGTGCTGTAAAAGCAATGCCATCTATATAATCATTATATTAAAGAAGCACTGATGTTCATTTAGTGAGGTGAAGAAAAAGACAAACTGTAGTAACTGTTTAAACACTAGGCATCTGCAAGCTGTAAATTATCATTCCCAGGCATGGGTGCTAATCTGTGGTTTCCATTTTACAGCTGGGAGCTCACTCCTAGCCATCAGACTATGCTGTCTCTGACAGCTTCTGTTTGAACTAATGATCATGGCCAATCAGGGTGGTTCTCAATCATGTGATCATATGCTGGTTGGAGGTTTGCTATCTGACACATTTTTTTAACCTGGAGATGCGACTACAGCCTGAAGATGGCAGTGTATCTCTGCTTAACACTATAACTGTCAGATACATTTATATTATTCAAAAAACAACCTAACTAAACAAAATAAAATGTTTGTTAACATTTGTGTCCACTTGTCATCCCAAAATAACAATATGAGAAGCAAATGTATTAGTATTGTGTACCGAATAAAAGCCTTATACAGTATGTTCTTTGAGTAAACATCATTTAGATAGACAAATTGGTTATTGCTTAGTTCACTGACAGTAACACTGCTAAATTCGGCCTGGGCATCTACACATTACTGAACTATAGTCACGAAAGGGTTGAGAAACAATTATCTCCTTTTCTGAATTTAAAATAATACTTTAGAAAAATGATCAGTTTGGTTTCTCAGACTCATGTTCTTAAGAATGCTTTGCTATCATGTTCATAAAGATTCCTGGAAATATATCTTTGAAAAAGTATCTATTAATGACTTGAGAATAAAAGAATAAAATGATCAATTATTTTTTCCCTGGTAATTTGCTGATGATTTTCAATCTTTTAATGAAACACCTGTCAAAACTTTTTTTGAATGATCTCTATTTATTTGACTTGAAAAATAAAGATCTCTGACTGACTCCCTGTCTGCCCTGTGAACTAATATCCTTCCTTTGCTGTACATACTTTTTTCATGTTATGTCATTGACTTCTGGGTTTGACTCATGTCCTTTTTCTTTCTTCCTGTTTCCTGCCCTTTTCTTTCCTTTCTGTTTCCTGTCCCTCTCCTGTCACTGGTTTATCTACAACATTGGCAGCTCTGGCAAGGATAAGGCATACCTTGGTCTTGTGCCTTAGTAAGAAAGCTTTTGTCATCCTACAGTGACAGGTCATTTGTTCATCAGTCTCTGCTGGCTGTTGTCTGTGCTTTTTCTGTGTACTCTCAAACTGACTTGGCTTATGACCCTTAGCTTCCATCTCAAACAATGTTTTCTGTTACTGACTATGCTTCTGCCAGCCACATTCCAGTTGTAGGAGTACCCAAACTGCCTGACACTGGCAATCTTCTCTTTGCTATTATATAGTATTTGTAAGCAGATCATATAAATTAGAAGTCTATGCAAAGACAATTCTTGAATTGCATGCTTATCTATAAAATGGACAAAACGGCAGACATATATTCACACAAATTTTCCTGGTTCGTAAATTTATTTCCCTCTTCATTCGTTATTGATTGGGGGCTAAAAGAATACATAGACACTGCCACAAATTGTGCTCTTTACTAAACAGACCTGTGCAAGACCAAGAGGTCCAGTGGCGCTCATAATGTCCCACACATGAAAAATACCTTAGGCCAACTCTTTTGGAAAATGTAAACATCGGGGATGCCACTTTCTCAACCCAAATGTAGTGCAAGTGTTAAGCGGCCTCAGCCAGTGCTACTCCACAAACCACACCTTCTGATGCATTTCGTCCCACCCATCGTGGCTTAGTCATATTGGGAAATTTTAGAGTTAATGGATTGCCAGTCTAGGACATTTTGTACAAAATCCAGGAAATCCAGTAAATTAAAAGTCAACGTTTCTCCAAGAGGCATGAATTAGAGCATCCGAATACTGCTGTGAGGGAAAAAAAGGTCAATTGAAGGCCTGGAAAAGTATCTTATTTGGGCTATTTTACAGATCTAATTACTGTTTTTCAAGGATGGGAACACAACCAGGACTGTCCTGATCAAAGAGAAACCTGCTAAGCCATCATGGCTATTTCTGCTTTCTGTACAATCTCCTTGGACTTGGTGCTCCTGTATGCCACTAGCCACAAGCTTCTAGCCCTCTGCTGAGCATAAGTTCAAAGTACGCTGGAAGGAGTTTTGGGGATTGCGTATTATGGAACTCACGGGAGAAACCCAAAGCTGATATTTTCTGCAAAACAAAAACAGCAAAGGACCACTGAGGGATTAAAAGATTTAAATTACTGTAGTCAATTCTAGAGCCATGCAGTGTCATTTCTTTTCTAGCTTATAAAAAAAGTTCTATTTCTTTTTTGTTTAGAAAGACAATACGATAGTATTCTACTTCTAGCTTAGATAGCAAGATTTTGTTCTTTGTTCTTTTTTATTATAACTAAAGCTATTTCACACTACTGACCACTAAATATTTTCTAGCTGCCCTTGTAAAGGACATCCAGCAATTCTCCAGTAGTGCAGGTGTATTGCTGGTTTTATGTCTTTATTAAACGCCATTTCTTCCTTGTGTTGACAGATGTTGCATTTAAAAGGAAAATCTTATTTTCTGTGAGGATGGAGATGCACATGAATTAACAGGCCTACTTGGCACCGCAGCTAAGAAGATCTACTGAACAGATTATGAGTCTACACCTAGAGATTTATAATTACCTAATTGGAAGTTAAATCCTTTCAGGGCAGGCTAGATGATTTTCATTCAGTCGAGCAGCGCAGGGCCACACTAATTGCACCATACTATTCATGGGGGTCATAATCTCTGGAACAGACTGGTGTCTTCCGGTCACTCCTAATGAGACCGTTGCCCGTGGAGAGGTTACCGTGGCTTCGGCTTCAATGTCATGGCAGCTATTAAGTCTGACAGACTGCCAATTGTCTCATAATGCGTCTCTCCGTAGCTCTGAATAACCTACAATGATTCAGTCGGTTAGGGTTGACAGGCCGCTTTTAAAATGACTGTGTGCAGAATTCCATAGGTCATTTTAAGTTTACAGGCCTAAGCTCCAACCGTGATGAATGGATCTCAGCCAACAAAATCTCGATTCCAGGCAACAGAATGAACCAATTGCACTTTCTAATCAGTAGCTGACTATGTAATATGTGGGGAAAAAACACCTGCCTCTATAACAGTGGACACTGACATTTTCTTTTTTTTTTTTTCCTTAGGAAAAAATTCCACTTAGAAGCATTATTGACCCACTGGCGGTTTTTCAGTTTATGGCTTACGGGTGTAGAGTCAGACAAAGTAATCATTGCTGCAGCACTTACGGCTGTTTGGTGCCTCGTAAAAATTTTAAAATCTGCAAGATTGCCAAAAATTGGCAGGGGGGAAAAAGCAGCTTGTGGGGATTTGTTAGCAGAAGGACTTAGCAGATGTTACAGTCAGAGGTAGAACTACTGCCATAGCTTACCAAGCAATTGCTTCGTGGCCAGTGGGATGGGGGAACAATGTGGTCTAACTGCACATTCCTTTGTGATTGAAATGAAGGTATAGTGTTTTTCAGTGAGCTCACCTATTGTGTTATCATAACAGCATTAAGCCCATCTCCAGAAAACTTAAAATTGATCCACTACACTGGGGCTGTGCCCAGACTGCAGGGATTAATTGCTTGTTTAGTTCTAGGGGACACAAAAAAGAGAAATTTACTTTACTTGATCCTCCACTCCTCTGAGCTGATAGACTGGTCTCTGCAACATCTCCTCTACACTCCAGTGGTCTAAGGTCCTGACATAACCAAGACCCTGCATTGGACACTGAGGGAGAGTCCACCACTGGAGCATGGGGGAGCGCCATCTCCCAAGAGAGTGGAGGATTAGTAAGTTCATGTTCAAAAACTCTACCCTAGACTAAAGGACCAGTTAACCCTTCTTATGCTCCTAAATGGGATAGAGACTTAGATGGCACACAACAGAGTAGGATTGGAACCGAATTTGAACCAACACAGCCTGAATTTATGCCCAGGATTTGGTGGTGTGGGTGAATTATAAGCTACATCTCTGCTGGTAACTCATCCCTTGAAAAATCTCCGACACAATCCCAACTCACTCCCCCATGTGCATTAGATGTTGCCAAACAGAAGGCTCATTGGTTGGAGTGCCCAAAAGTGACAATGTTTAGTATAAGGGTCTCCTGAACAATCTACAGGGTCACAGGCTGGTGTATTTGTAAAGATCCCTATGAATAGCTCTAAATAAACAACCTGAGGAGTGCACAAACACCCAACTGAAACTATTCACATACATTTTCCTTTTTGCAGAGGTCTAAACGATACGATGGCAAAATTCCAAAAGGTATGGGAACCATGGATTGATTTTTATTTACCACTCACCTTGTGCCTTGACTCATTGACTCTATGAATAAGGACGGAAAAATAATGTTTAGTATAAAAAAAAAAAAAAAAAAAATAATAAAACGCATACAAAAGTAGTGATGGAAGATGTGAAAATGGCTGGATTTGGACCAGCATTTGGCTCTCAGGACTATCAAAGATCAGGTTTCTGCCTTACCTACCTTGTTTGAGAGACCGTTGGCCCCTCATTCCTTGATTATGGCATAATCTGGTTCTCTCTGTGAAGCAAACATTTGAGCTGGCAGCCTCACCCTGCAAGGAACTCTTTTTTGATTTTTGCATAGACAGGTTGGTACTGAAGCCTAGGAATTGCATCTTGTCTTGAAAGAGTACCCAGTCTGCAATGTGGTCTCTGTTTTTGTTTGCTTGAACAGAACAGGGATTGCCCAACAATGAAAGAAAAAATGTAAAATGTCAGTCTCTGCAAATCCTTCCACTAATGTCTATTTTATTTAGCTATAGCTAGTTTTAGATCAGGGTTCAATAACCAGCATAGGCTAGAGCCAGGTTAGGCATATGATGCTCACTTCTGGTAGTTAGAGGCCTCATTGCATGACAGATTAGACATTACTAGGGACTAACTGAAAAGTAGATAGGCTGACTATGAGTTCCAGTGCCATGCCATAATTTATGCTGGTGAAAAGCTGAGTTCCAAGCTGGTTGGACACTGGCTGAAGGGACTCATAATCGCAAATCTGGTCTTCAGGTCCCCATCACAAAGACATATGCCGTGTTGTGATCATCCTCAGGGGCCTATGAAAGTGGACTTTGCTGAAACATTCATCTGGAAGTATCCTTATTAATAACTACAGTATCTCACAAAAGTGAGTACACCCCTCATATTTTTGTAAATATTTTATTATATCTTTTCATGTGACAACACTGAAAAAATGACACTTTGCTAAAATGTAAAGTAGTGAGTGTACAGCTTACATAACAGTGTAAATTTGCTGTCCCCTCATAATAACTGGACAAACGATCATTAATGTCTAAACCGATGGCAACAAAAGTGAGTACACCCCTAAGTGAAAATGTCCAAATTGGGCCCAATTAGCCATTTTCCCTCCCCAGTGTCATGTGACTCGTTAGTGTTACAAGGTCTCAGGTGTGAATGGGGAGCAGGTATGTTAAATTTGGTGTTATCGCTCTCACTCTCTCATACTGGTCACTGGAAGTTCAACATGGCACCTCATGGAAAAAATAATTGTTGCTCTACATAAAGATGGCCTAGGCTATAAGAAGATTGCCAAGACCCTGAAATTAAGCAGCAGCATGGTGGCCAAGACCACACAGCGGTGTAACAGGACACTTGCTCAGCGTCATATCCTGAGGTTGACTTTGGGAAATAGACAAATAAGTGCTGCCAGCATTGCTGCAGAGATTAAAGAGGTGGGGGCGGGGGGGGTCAGCCTGTCAGTGCTCACTGCATCAAATTGGTCTTTCGTGGCTTTCGTCCCAGAAGGAAGCCTCTTCTAAAGATGATGCAAAAAAAAGCCTGCAAACAGTTTGCTGATGACAAGCAGACTTATTACTGGAACCTGTCCTGTGGTCTGATGAGATTACAGGAATGTCCTGTGGTCTGATGAGACCAAGATAAACGTATTATGTTTAGATGGTGTCAAGCGTGTGTAGTGGCAACCAGGTGAGGAGAACAAAGACAAGTGTCTCTTGCCTACAGTCAAGCATGGTGGTGGGAGTGTCATGGTCTGGGGCTGCATGAGTGCTGTCGGCACTGGGGAGCTACAGTTCATTGAGGGAACCATGAATGTCAACATGTACTGTGACATACTGAAGCAGAGCATGATCCCCTTCCTTTGGAGACTGGACCGCAGGGCAGTATTCCAACATGATAACAACCCCAAACACACCTCCAAGATGATCACTGCCTTGCTAAAGAAGCTGAGGGTAAAGGTGATGGACTGGCCAAGCATGTCTCCAGACCTAAACATTATTGAGCATCTGTGGTGCATCCTCAAACAGAAGCTGGAGGAGCGTAAGGTCTCTACCATCCACCAGCTCCATGATGTCGTCATATAGGAGTGGAACAGGACTCCAGTGGCAACCTGTGAAGCTCTGGTGAACTCCATGCCCAAGAGGGTTAAGGCAGTGCTGGAAAATAATGGTGGCCACACAAAATATTGACACTTTGGGCCCAATTTGGACATTTTCACTTAGGGGTGTACTCACTTTTGTTGCCAGCGGTTTAGAAATGAATGGCTGTGTGTTGCGTTATTTTGAGGGGACAGCAAATTTACACTGTTATACAAGCTGTACACTCACTAATTTACATTGTAGCAAAACGTCATTTCTTCAGTGTTGTCACATGAAAAGATATTATAAAATATTTACAAAAATTTGAGGGGTGTACTCACTTTTGTGAGATACCGTTTATTTACCCAGGTATATGCTTCTACTGATACTACCTGTTTGGGCATTGGATGTACTGTAATCTTTATTATATAAAGCTGTGTTGCTATGGGTATGTTTTGGGTGATTTTATAGCACAGACATTTGTTTATTGTTAGATTTTAAGCAATGTGTTGTTTTTTTAAGCTAAGACTCTCTTATTGATATGCAAACTAACATGTTGGGCTACTTTTTGAAGCTTCTTACAGGATATGATGTAGCAGGAAATAGGGGGAGTGGATACAGCCCATGTGGTCAGACAAAGGACAGAGTTGTTTTGGGAGACAAAGGAGCAACAATGGTTCTGAAGACAGGCAAAAGCAGTTGGGCTCTGCGCAAAGAACGATGAGGGAGATTCCATCAATGAAAAGCCCAAGTTGAGTAGCTGTTTACTATACTTATTGCACACATATAGTACATGCTTAATTGCTAGGAAGATAGCAGCTTGTGCATTTTGAAGGCATATTTTGTTATACTTTGCATGCTATGGATTGTGTATCCTACAGTTGTATGTGCAGTTTTTCTGTTTAATAGACACCTAGCAAAACAATTGGGGGCTCGTCCGGGGTTTGTGCTAAAGCTCAACCGAAGCTGATCTGTTCTCTGTGGTGTTTTCTGTTGCTTGTGCTGGGAAGGATGTTGCGTACACTGTGTAGGAAGAGTAATGCCCTGTACACACGATCGGACATTGATCGGACATTCCAACAACAAAATCCATAGATTTTTTCCGACGGATGTTGGCTCAAACTTGTCTTGCATACACAAGGTCGCACAAAGTTGTCGGAAAATCTGATTGTTCTGAACACGGGACTATAAACGGGGCAGTAGCCAATAGCTTTCATCTCTTAATTTGTTCTGAGCATGCGTGGCACTTTGTGCATCGGAATTGTCCACACACGGTCGGAATTTACATGAACAGATTTTGTTGTTTGTTTACATGAACAGATTTTTGTTGTTGCTAGCCTCTCACCTTTTAGATAGTCTTATGCCCCGTACACACGGTCGGATTTTCCGATGGAAAATGTCCGATCGGAGCGTGTTGTCGGAAATTCCGACCGTGTGTGGGCTCCATCGGACATTTTCCATCGGATTTTCCGACACACAAAGTTGGACAGCAGGAGATAAAATTTTCCGACAACAAAATCCGATCGCGTCAATTCCGACCGTGTGTGGCCTGTTCCGACGCACAAAGTGCCACGCATGCTCAGAAGAAATTCCGACACAGGACAGCTCGTTCTGGTAAACTTAGCGTTCGCAATGGATACAGCACTTTTGTCACGCTGCAATGTAAAAAATGGTTTAATACAGCGCACTCTCTTCTTCTTTATAATGTGACAAGAATTAAGTAGTTTTGCTGCTCATATTCACACACACTTCTCACAAAGTTTTATTTGTGTTTTTTTAGTGGGATTCCCTCAATATATTGTTATTAGTTGTCACATCTGACAGTTTTATATTTTTTATGTTTTTTTTTTTTTTGTTTTTGAGCCTTTTTTTTTCTTTAATGTTTGGATTTTTTCCAAGGCTGATCTTTGTTCAATGTTATTTTTATTTTTACTCCAGAATATTTTTGTGTGTGTTTTGTGTGGCAAGTTACCCAACACCATTGATATCTTTTATTATTTAATCTCAAGGAGATTGTTTGTTGTTGGTGTCCCTTGTTCATTTCACATTGTATATTAGAAATGTACCTGAATCCTCACAAACAAACCATCATTTTTGAAGTAAAACACATAGGAGAGTATAATTCAAAACAAAAATCCTTTATTAAGGGCTCAGAACCAAACAAAGAGGAAGGCAACACTGGATCAACAGGAGAAATTAGTGAAGCCTGGGACCCCCACGGCAGACATCAATTCTTAAACCTCAAAATTGGTGGCCTGAGGAGTCCATATATAAGGGAGGGCAGTCTGGTCCGGGATTCACAGAGACTTGGATAGCAGCAGATGACATCAGTGTCCCCAGGCTGTGGTACCACAAGAGGCTGCATCTTTTGGCCGACCAGACTGGATCCAGGGTCCTCACTGTCTGGTCTTCCTTTCACACTTCCTTCCGGGCTGTGGCTGTGCAGTTGGAGATGTGGCAGGAGGAGGAGTAGGACCTGGAGGAGGAGTAGGACCTGCAGGAGGAGGAGGAGGACCATCCCAAAGCTGTGTGTGAGGTGTAAGTTGGCCCCTCACACCTTTCGCCAGAGCCTCTGATATGAGGGCCTCACATATGGCTTTTTGGCCCTCCTCCATCCTCTGCATTTTATAGGCTATGAATGCAGCAAGGTTCTCCTGCCTGGTGTGTGGTGCTCCCAGGACCTCTGTAGCCCTACAAAAAAATCTGATAGCAGCCTCCTCTAGGGTACTCCTCCTACTGCCACTTTCTCTTTTCAGGGGGGGTGGAGGGACCTGCAGATCTGCCACCTCCTGGCTGAGACTTCCCTGTGTATGAAAAAGGGACATGGTTTTAGTTTTTGCATCATCAATCACAATCATAAATTAGTACTCCCAACTAACATCTAGTTAACATCATTGATTGGACAAGCAGAAATATTTAGAGGAATGCTATACCTGGCTCAATCTGGGCTCCTCCACATGTGGCCTGGAAGGCCCAGGTTGGGCGTCAGAAGCCTCAGCCAGGGGGGAAGGAAGCGTGGAAGGAAGACTGGAGAGGGATGGCCTGGGTTCAGTCTGGCCTGCCAGAAAGTGCAGCCTGTCGTAGTACAACATCCTGGGGACATAGATGTCATCTGCTGCTCCGGATCTCTGTGAATCAAGGACTTTAGTGCGCTCCCTCAGATATGTGCTCCTCAGGCCACCAATGAAAATCTTTAAAAAAGTGATGTCTGCCGTGGGGTTCACCTGCTTCACAATTTCACACAATTGCTCCAGTGCTGCCTTCCTCTTTGCTTGGTTCTTGTAATGGGGGTGTTTAATCTCCCACAGACAGGGCAGCTCCCTTAGCATCTCTATGAAGACTGAAATGAAGTCCTGATCTTTCAGTACCATATCCATGTTCACTGCAAGACACAACACAAGACAAAGCCTAATGTCACACCAAACTCTCCTAATCTTGTTACAATATAGGCCTCAATCTATAGAAGCAGTATAGGCCCAAGTTTGTCTCTTACCTTCGTTCTTACGATCGCCGCGTTCAATGCTCCTTCCTCCGCTCACAGATCAAACGTAATACGCACGCGTGTTACGCTTTATATACACTGCGCATGCGTGTAACTCCGCCCGCCCCTGACGTTCTTTCTAGTGTATTCCCCGCCCCTTTTCGTTCTGCACAGTGGGGGAAGAGCATGATGGCGGACATACAGCAGGTGCGGGCTAATTGTAGCAACGAGGAGGAGGAGGAGGAGGAAAGGGCGGATCCAGGCACGTCCCGATCCAGAAGGAGACGTTTTAAGGCCACAAATATGTCGTTTGGGGAGATGTTGGAGATGGTAGACATCATGAGGAAGTCCGACTTCAGGTAAAATATGGGCCTTACCCCCACCCCAACATCCGAAAGGCCAAAATCATTGGTAAAGTGGTCCGGAGTCTAGAGCGGAATTTCGGGGTACGAAGGTCTAAAGATCAGCTCAGGAAGCGGTGGTCGGACCTGAAGTTGAGAGAGCCAGAGCAGTACCGAAAGATCCGGAGAGTGCTGCAAAAAGTAAGTAGTTGTGCTGTGTTCCTATTCTTTCTGTCTTTATTACGTTCGTTCTGCTCCATATGCTTTGATTAGTTGTAACGTTTCCAAAGGTCAACTTTAATGTTCATGGGCACATTATTCGTTATTTGTTTAGGCCATATGCATTTTCACACATTTTTGGGGGCCTACTTGGATGCCAAATATTTGTTTGTGTAGATGGGTTTGTTACTAGAATGAAATGCAAACTAGATTGTGTGTAAGGAGAGGACACTGAGCAGCTGTTTTCACATCTGGACACTGGAGCACTAGTGTGGGACACAAGAACACCATTTTTATTAGGGGGCCACACAGGTGCTCCAGTGTATACTATAGGGGGGTCTCCATCTGTGAAGCTTGTACCAAACAGGTAAAGTATTGCAGCTTGACAAAGGGCAATAAAAAATATACATCTTGGAACTCGGCTAAAATAGACAATTGTACCCCACTTCCAAGCAATGTTTCCTATTTCTCGTTCTGCCATCAAATATCTGTGTGCTAAGTATACCATTTTTGTTTTACATAGGGGAGAAAAGACTCGGACACCCCTCATCCCAGGAGACCAGAGACCCCCCCCCCTCTGGAAGAAGGGGAAATACCAACACAAGAAGAAGAGCAGGAGGAAGAAGAAGACGTGGTGGAGATTGGCACCACAACAGGTGAGTGTCAGGTAAAAGAGATGGCTGGTGGCAGATTTTTGAGACCTTTTTTTTTGTTCTTTATCTCTTTTTAGGTGATCGTGATGTGAGGGATCCAGAACGATTTACATCTGAAAGTGCCCAGATACTGATAGGGGAGATCATGGGGTGTAATCTCCAATTGCAAAACATCCAGCAACAAATCAGTGATGTTATTAAAAAATATAATAACATCATTGATGTTTTGGGGCGAATTTAAACCCCACAAAATCACCTGTTTTATGGTACCAAACTTTTTTCAATGTTTATAAAAGCCAAATTTGGAGGATGCACACAGTGTGCCAACATGTGCTATCTGCCATCACGGGAGATCAATGGATGCGTTTTGGGGGGGCAACCCCTTCCTCAATTATAAAGTAGCGTTGAGGAAGGGCTTGCTCCCCCAAAACACGTCCCTTGATCCCCCCTGATGGCAGATAGCACATGTGGACATTTGTAAATTGGTGTGCATCTTCCAAATTTGGCTTTTCCAGGGGTGATTTCCCCCCATCTGAACGCTATATCAAACCCAGTTCCTAAATACTGATGTCTGATATAGCCTTCAGGTTTTACCTAATGTGAACTTTGTAAGTTCTAGTTTTTTGGCTTTCTTGTTGGTTTTACACAGGCCTGTTTTATCTGAAATGGATATTTTGATTTTTCATAATGCTACTGCAAACATTGTTATACAACAAACATGTTGGTTTGTTTTAAAAACCTTTGGTAAATGCGCATGTGATTGTGCAGGTATAAAAAAGTGCCTTACTCAAGAATGTGTGGATTATTGTCTCAACACTACAACACTTTTGGGGTGATGTAATTGTTGTTTTATGCACAAATGGGGGTTATTTCCTAAGGGCAAATCCTCTTTGCACTACAAGTGCAGGTTCAGTGCAGTTGCAAGTGCACTTGTAGTGAAATGTGTTTTTGCATTTAGGAAGTACCAGCCAACACTGTTTTTTATAAGGTTACCCAATCACGACATTTTCTGCACTCCACACATTTCTGTCAGGGTCAGCTAAAACAAACACAAGCAGTAAATGTCCACCAAGAATTTCTTTTGGTTGTTTTTTATTTGAAAAAGGTGTCACATATTGTCTGGCATATTGATAGCCCCCCTACCCGCAAAGAACTCCAGGTATCGTAACTGGACATCACGGGCATTCAGGGAGGGCAAGCCAGGACGGCCGCTTTCAAGTGCCGTCATTGTTGAGGTATTTGGGATTCCGGCCTCAGGCCCAACTGAGCCAGCATAGTTGGCTGAATGTTTTCGTAGAAAATTATGGAGAACACAGCAGGCAAGTATTATATGGTTCAGTTTATACTCCGCCATATGGATGGGTGTCATAAATAATCGGAACCGGCTGGCCAGGATTCCAAATGTGTTCTCCACCACTCTTCGGGCTCTGGCCAGCCGGTAATTAAAAACCCTCTGTTCCGGGGTGATGGCTTGCCTCATGCAGGTATCCTGCCTGCTGATATAGGGGGTCAGCGAAGCCAACAAACGGTGAAACACGGGGTCCATCATCCTGAGAAAGTTCCTGAAATCATCAGGATTATTCTCACGGATCTCACGGAGCAAAGGCATATGACAGAACTGGTCACGCTGAAGCAACCAATTCTTGGTACATGAACTCCTCCCCACCCTGTTTATGGACTGGACTTGTGTCAAGGTCAGGACCCCAACACCAAGCCCCCGCACAGCACGAACTCTACGAGGAGTACGCATACGCAACATGGCTAGAAAACGGTCGGCTGCTCAGAACGAAGTAACAGAACGCACTGAAGAACAGCAAGGCCTGTGAAGAGCGACCTGAAAAACAGCAACGAGCGGACAAGATCGCACAGAAAACTCCAATACGAACTGACTGCACGTACTGAAGAGCAGATACAAACCCACAAGCACAAACTGAACGGCAGAAAACGATCTGAAAGCCACGAGTCTGAAAAAGCACAAATCGTCTCTCACCAAACTTTTACTAACACGAGATTAGCAAAAGGAGCCCAAAGGGTGCCTCGCTTGGTTCTGAACTGGCCTTTTCTAGTCTCGTCGTACGTGCTTGACGTCACCGCGTTCTTGGCGATCGGAAATTCCGACAACTTTGTGCGACCGTGTGTAGGCAAAACAAGTTTGAGCCAACATCCGTCGGAAAAAATCCGAGGATTTTGTTGTCGGAATGTCCGAACAAAGTCCGACCGTGTGTACGGGGCATTAGTCTAATGGGGCAACAGTGAACGACCAGCCTGTTGTTGAAGCTTTCCCCACAAGGTCCAAGGGATCGCTGTAACTTTTTCTCCGGTCTCCACGGTCCTTTCTTAGAAAAAAGTGATTACTCCTGGGAAACAATTTACTTTTAGTTTAGCTTTACTGGATTTAATTGCATTATTGCTCAGATGTATATTATAGGATGCACCTTTTATTTATATATTTATTTTTTTTATTTATTTTTTTATGTGCTATATTAGCGCTACTTCACTACACGATATACATTTTTAGAGGTGTTGGTTACACTATAGAAGTTTAGCTGCTTTTTTCATTCAGCACTTTATATGTATGCACTTTATTAATTGGCACCTTATTTGTATTAATACACTGTTGGTAGCGCATTAGTACTTTGCCATATCAATTTCCTCGCATATACTCATAATGGCGGTGAATCTTATGCCGCGTACACACGGTCGGACTTTGCAGCTACAAAAGTCGGACAGCCTGTCCGACATACTTCCGGCGTACCTTCGGCGGACTTGGGGCAGACTTTCTTACGAACGGACTTGCACACACACGACCACACAAAAGTACGCCAGCTTAGTACGCTGTGACGTACACCAAGTCCGACGAGACTATAAAACGGAAGTTCAATAGCCCGTACGACACCCTTTGGGCTCCTTCTGCTAATCTCGTGTTTATCTCGTGTTAGTAGAAGTTTGGTGAGAGACGATTCGCGCTTGTGAGACTCGTATTTTTCAGTTCGTTTTAACTGTTGTTCAGTCTGTGCTTGTGAGGTTTGTATCTGCTTTTCAGTGCGTTTGGTCAGTTGGCATTGAGAAATCTTTGTTTTATTGGCCGCTCGTTCCTGATTTTCAGGTCGTTCTTCACAGGCCTTGCTGTTCTTCAGTGCGTTCTGTTTAGTGCGTTCTGACCAGCCGACCGTTTTGAAGCCATGTTACCTGTACGTACTCGTCGTAGAGCTCGTGCATTGTATGTGCTTGGTGCTGTAGTTTATTCTTCAGCCCAAGACCAGTCCATGAACAGGGCGAGGAGGAGTTCATGGACCAAGAATTGGTTGCTTCAGCGTGACCAGTTCTGTCACATGCCTTTGCTCCGTGAGATCCGTGAGAATAATCCTGAGGATTTCAGGAACTTTCTCCGGATGACGGACCCCGTTTTTGATCGTTTGGTGGCTTTGCTGACCCCCTATATCAGCAGGCAGGATACCTGCATGAGGCAAGCCATCACTCCGGAGCAGAGGCTGGTCGCTACCTTGCGGTATTTGGCCACAGGGAGAAGCCTGCAGGACCTTAAGTTCTCGACAGGCATCTCCCCCCAGGCTCTGGGGATCATTATCCCAGAGACCTGTTCTGCCATCATACAGGTCCTGCAGAAGGACTATATTAAGGTAAGCTATTTTTATTTTATTAGCATCACATGTTCTTTTATGTAATCTTTGATAATGTAATGTATTTCTTGCTTCAAACACTACTTCCCATCATTGCAATATAGTGTGAATGTCCCCTTTTTATCCTCACACATGCTGGGATTTTTTCCTGTTATTTTTTGTCATGCATGTATAGTTTCCTTCAATAACCTTCCCAGCATGAAGTGATGGGAACATATCCACCTAGTCTACTCATTTTGAATGTATTTTGTTGGAGTGTATTTAGTGTGCTTATAATTAGCAATTAGCTAGATTTCACAACCCCCCCCACCTGAACTCACTCCAAATAGTGTGCTGCTAATTAGCAATTAGCTAGATTTCACAACCCCCCCCCCCACCTGAACTCACTCCAAATAGTGTGCTGCTAATTAGCAATTAGCTAGATTTCACAACCCCCCCCCCCCACCTGAACTCACTCCAAATAGTGTGCTGCTAATTAGCAATTAGCTAGATTTCACAACCCCCCCCCCCCCACCTGAACTCACTCCAAATAGTGTGCTGCTAATTAGCAATTAGCTAGATTTCACAACCCCCCCCCCCCACCTGAACTCACTCCAAATAGTGTGCTGCTAATTAGCAATTAGCTAGATTTCACAACCCCCCCACCCCCACCCTCGTTAAAATTTGCTTGAATGTTCTGTGGTGTTGATTTGTCTAAAGCAAATCTATGTTGCACTTTGCAAAATGCATGTGCACTCTACAAGTGCATTTGTTCCAGTGCTTTAGTAAATGAGCAGAAGCTCTGCTGATTTCCATCATCAAATCATATGCAAGCCTCAAAGTGTTTTCATTAATTGCCCTTGCATGTGATTGTGTACTCTTTGCAACATGAATGCCTTTTGACATTACCTCATTTACTGTAAGCTGGTTAGCAACTGCACCTGCAGAGTGCGACAACTGCAGTCTTGTAGCCTTTGTTATCCCTAAATTCCTGCGTGTTGTTAAAGTAATTTTTTTTTGTGATTTCACAACCCCCTAAAATGTAATCAATGTTCTATCAGAGGGGGTGAGCAATCTGATAAGTGTGCCCTTTTTCCATATTAGTTATTCCAGAAGAATTAAATTATTGAATGTTATACTGATGCTGGGGAATAATGTTTTTAATTGTCTAATTTTCTTGCAATGTTAGCTTCCAAATTAATTGATTTTGGTTTTCTTGTTTGATTCCCCAGTTTCCTTCAACGCCACAGGAATGGCAGACTGTGGCATCCCATTTTGCCAGCCGTTGGGACTTTCCCAATTGTGGAGGGGCTATAGATGGGAAACATGTCCACATTGTGCCACCACCCCATTCGGGGTCATATTATTTTAATTATAAGGGGTTCCACAGTATTGTTTTAATGGCGGTGGTGTCGGCACACTATGATTTTTTATATGTGGACGTGGGGAAGAATGGCCGGATGTCGGATGGAGGAGTATTTGCCCAGACGGAGTTCTGCCAGCGTCTCCAGAGTGGTGGCCTGGGATTGCCACCTGATGAGGATAACGTGGAAGGACTCCCCTTTGTCTTCATTGCCGATGAAGCCTTCGCTCTGAGCAAGCAACCTCATGAGGCCATTCCCCCAAAGAACCCTCACCCCGGAGAGGAGGGTTTTTAATTACCGGCTGGCCAGAGCTAGAAGAGTGGTTGAGAATGCGTTTGGAATTCTGGCCAGCCGGTTCCGCCTGTTTCAAACAGCCATTAATTTGGCGGAATACAAACTTAATTTTATAATTTTATCATGCTGCATTCTGCACAACTTTTTAAATAAGCATTCTGCCAATTATATAGGCACAGTTGGGCCTGAGGCCGGACAAATAGAAGCCAACCTTACAGGCCTGGATACTGTCCGTACTGGCTTGGCCCCCCAAAGTTCCCGTCAGGTTAGACAGCAATATGTTGATTATTTTATGGGTAGGGGGGCCATTGCAATGGGCCAGGATATATAATTTTTTGACAATAAAAAAAATATTGCTGAAATCTGGCATTATATTTATTGCTTGCCTTTCTTTTGGGCTGTCTCCTAGGTTATGGTCGAGCAGTTGTAGTGCCAACTGTATTAGAATTTTAAAAATGTCTAAATAAGCTCCATTGCCACTGTAAACAACTTTTTGACAATTATAACCAAACTGATACTGAGCCTTGAAATAACAAACCACACATTTGTTAAAATCCTATAAAAGGAGATGTTTTTATTAATGGTTGGTATG